>OX359247.1:55733511-56173511 GCA_947179485.1 Allacma fusca | reverse complement strand
GAAAAAGGCAGTAGACATCATCACGAAAATAAATCTGGTCAATCAACTCGGTCCGAGACCGTTACCAATGGCGTCCCTCTCGCTCAATTCGGAAACGAAATTAATCCGTAAGTGGAAACGTATTCACTTTTTTGATTTGCTCATACGTTACATATAATAAGTAAACAGGGACAAAAAGTACCTCATCAAAATAATCAACTCATAATATTTATTTATGTTCATTATCCAAATTTAGCTACACATACGAAGTTCTCACAGAGAGCGCCCGCTTTATTTTGGACCGAATCGATATCAGGCCAAAAGTTGCTATAATTTGTGGCTCTGGATTAGGTAAGTCATAATCAGTTGTAAGGAAGAACAATTAGGGCTGAAGTAAATGGGAATCCCTATTTAGATATATTCACAGTCAGTATTATTTATTCAAATACAGCTTTTAGTATAAAATATATAATGGTTGTATGTTATTATTTATAGGGAGTTTAGCCCATGGAATGGAAAATATAGTTGAATTTCCTTATGGAGAAATCCCTCACTTCCCAGTTTCTACTGTTGCGGGTCACGCTGGGAAACTTGTTGTGGGTCATTTGGCTGGAACACCCATCGTTTGCATGCAAGGAAGATTTCACTTTTACGAGGGCTACCCACTCTGGAAGGTAAGAACACATTTGAATCATTAACTAGCTATTTTTAAGCAATGACATACTTTGAAGCTTTTAGATTTGATTTAATTAGCATCTGGTTATTAGATATAATTACGTGTGTTCTTATTTTAGTGTGCCATGCCTGTGAGAGTATTAAAATTAATGGGAGTGGAGATCCTGATTGTAACGAATGCTGCTGGGGGATTAAATTCTGAGTATAAAGTTGGTGACGTGATGCTGATTAAAGACCATATTAATTTCCCCGGATTTTCTGGATTACATCCTCTGGTAGGACCAAATGATGAAAGGTTAGTGATATTAAATACATACAGGGTAGCTTTATCCCATTAAAAATTCAATATGTCATTACACTTTGACTTCTGTTCAAGTAACTGTTCCAATTGTTCCTTATTGAAATTCTTTTGTGGAGATTATATATTTTATGGGAATTTTAAGGGGTCAGATGAGTCATGTAATTTTCACTCAAATATAGATTCGGACCCCGGTTCCCACCCATGAATACAGCCTATGACAAGCAGTTGAGGATTATCGGGAAGCAAGTTGCATCCGAACTAGGAATGTCGGACTTTGTGAGGGAGGGAGTTTACACAATGCTGGGTGGCCCAAATTTTGAGACTGCTGCGGAGTTGAGGTTACTCCGAATTCTAGGAGTCGATGCAGTCGGTACGTGTAAATTTAATTATGATTACATTCTGAATAGTTTATTATGAATTTATTTTTAGTCCACGGGAGTGAATTGAGAAAGCTCAGCAATCAAGTGCTGGCACTTATTACTGTGCGATTACCGGTAGCGATTCAGTAACATTACAGAATAAAAAAATTGATATTAATCCATTACAATATCCACACATTTCAAGTTTGAAGTGAAAATATTTTTGCGAATTGTGCCATGCACCTGGTGCAGTTGATGATTCTAATTAAAAATACTAAATATGTAAATTATACTGAACCCGTAGAACTCAAGTAAAAAAGATTTGGCCATTCAGGACCAATCAAAAAAATTTCTATTTCTACAAAATTCAAAACAAAATTGCTATTGGGAAGATATTAATTCATAATGCTTGAGATTAAGTGCGGCTCTAATAAATCAATTGTTTGTTTTATTTAGGAATGAGTACAGTTCCTGAAGTAATCACAGCACGTCATTGCGGGATGAGAGTCTTTGCCTTCAGTTTGATCACCAATGAAGCCATAACGGAAGATGATGTGGAAGAAGAAGCCTCACATGAAGAAGTAGTGGAAACGGGTCAGAAAAGACAGGAAGACCTCAAGCGTTTCATGACCTATCTTGTCCCATGCATTCAGCGTGAAATCATCCCAAGGCAGCAAAGGAACGTCTCCGAATAAGTCTTTGATTGACTCGACGTAACTTTATCTTTATTACTGGCAATTTGAAGTCGTTTGGATTGCCACGACAATTCGCAGCTGGATAGTGAATACATGTGTTAACATTCCATATGGATATTTTATGTTACTGTAACCTTTAATGATAATTGATAGCGTAAAGTAGTTAAGTCAGAAGTTTACAATTATGCGTGTAGTTTTTAATCTGTCCTGTACAAGTGTACTCTCGCTATAAGAGACTCATTTTCACCCCTTATATATCATATCAGCTATTGGGGCAAACCAGTTCGGAGACATTCCCGTTTACCACAAGGTCATTTTTCTTCGTTATGCATTACATGTGATTATGTAATTGACAACTTTTACTGCATTAAGGGATACTTTTACAGCACGTGTTTATTATAGTTTGTTTGTACAATTTACTGTCACTGCAAAAGAAATTCCTCTATTATGGCTAATATATTTTGAGATGTTCCCACTGACACAATGTTAGCTTATAAGAGAGTGTTCATATCTAATCAAATATCGTAATAATTTTAGGATTGCTCTCATAACGACAGTGCACTGTACTCAAAAATCCTTGAGAGTTCACTCAAGTCAATAATTCCATCTTTTAACCTTGCTGCAATTAGAATGAAACTTATTTATAGCGACAGCGCGTAAACAACTATTATAACTTCACAATGACAAAATACAATAATGTATTTAGAAATATACTGCTGTGAATAGCAGAATAATTAAATTAACTATTATTGTCTTCCGATTTCTATGATTGGAAGGTAATATTAAATAATATTAATGTTAAATAGTATAAAATGAAAACAATAAAACCAGAATTCAATGGTTTCAACCACCGGTGTGACCAGGAACGTATCTTGAGATAAATTATTTTCAAAATTTTTATAGAAACATCGTCTAATTTTTCCAGACACGGTGTCATATAATTTAACACATTGAGTTCACTCCTTCAGCAGATTCAGCAGAGCATTGTTATTTATACAGTGTATTCTAACATGAGACCTCCTTGTAAGAGCATTTTCTCTATATGGGCAAACATTTTCCACACTCCAGTCAACACATCTCCAGTCCCTTTAAATACAAGTAAGTACAAAAATTACAGTAAGTGTTTGAATAAGTCCTTATCTCATGGAACATAAATTTGAATTAGCAAATTATTTTGTTTTTGCAACTGCTAACATTGTAAACAAAAATGTATTTAATATTTGTGTCCAGGGCCCACCCCCATTCATTAATTTAAAAATTTGTGAAAATCTCACTTTCCTTCGCTCCGCGGCGTCGCCGTATTTTTCGTGGAAAATAAAATCGGACACTTAAAAATTGGTTATGGTTGTGGACGTGGAAGGACAGTATCAAAATTACGCCCATCAGCTTTTCATTACCATCAAAATATAGAATACTTGAAGTATCGTATTTAGTATTTAAAAAAAAATATAAGTACAAATTGCTCTTACGGATAGATTTTTATCACAAATATTTCTAGAACATATGTATATGCATGAAATTCGGATTCAAATACGGGTGAAATACCGATTCTAGATACAATTCCAATACAATATCACAGCCTTGGATTATCCATATTTACATACACATATTAATTGTACGCCAATATCCTAATACATCCTAGATCCTTATTCGTAGAAGAATGCACAAGCAAGTCGTAAGCATATGCGATGGTGTAATTACTTGTTGTATAATATGGAAAAACTAAGTAAGCAATATGCAGTAATTACAACACTAATCAGGAAACTGTCAATAAAAATCATGCAAAATCAATGGAACAACAAATACAATGTCAGGGGGGGGGTAGTGCAAATTTAACCTATTTGTAAAAATCAAAATGTTCGGGTTTTTATTTTGACTTTAATTTCAAACTATGGTTATCCCACAAGAAATTTTCATTTTGGAAAGTCGATGCTATGTATATTAAATGAACGACGAATTTATGGCATACATGCATCAGAAGTGGTTCTAAGGTTCAAATATTGAACACTATTGGTAATTAATGGTTTCTTGGTCTCAGGTTTACCAACATTTGTCACAGCTACCTTCTTGACCTTAGATTGGCCAATATTGGTCAAAATTATTTGTTTGCCTCAAATTGACCAATATTTAAAACAATTGGTTTGTCAGCCTCAGATTGGTCAATATTGGTCATAATTAGTGTTTGGCCTGAGATTGACCAATATATATGCTTCTTAAACTTCTTTTAATCCTGAAAATATTTCGCAAATCTTTGATTGTTGCAAATTTGAAGATTTCATTTGAGCCTTTTATTCAAAATTCCCATAACATACCATGCAGACAATTATTACAATTGGCATCAAACCAATTTCTAAAACAAATTCTGCGTACATACATGTATCAAAAAATGAAGGAATTGATACACTGAAACCAATGCTGCATTTGCTTTGCGTATCTTGACCAAAACGACCAAGAAACCAGCTGTGACGAAAATAGACGAATCTGAGTTCAAGAAACGTGAGTGACCAATCTTAGGTCAAGAACCGTGAGTGATCAATCTGAGGTCAAGAAAAGTGAGCAATCAATATTGGTCAATCTAACAAATATGTAAAGCCAAGAAACCAAAGCACCGACTTTCCAAAATGAAAATTTAAGTTGGCCCCTTTATTGACTAGTAAATTTATTTTAAGACTGGGGGATTTCTCGCGCACACCAGGGCCTGATGGGCCGAAATTTTGTTCTCGTTGGGAAATTGGGCCAAGCGTACTTAAGCTTACACAAAATTTCATTCTGATCCCGAGTAGAAATTAGACCATTTTGCCTCTTCGCCGACGACATCTTCTGCTCCCGTATGCCTTCTACTACCTTATGTTTTGACAACTTATACCTTTGGCTCATATGCCCTTTTATGCGTTTACAAGTGTAACCAAAATAACATTAATAGACCTTCCAGATTTTGAGATCCAACTTTTATGCAACAAAATATCCAAGAAACCATTTTTATTATCTAAAAAATTCCTTTCAAAGGCAAGTATTAATGTACAAATGTAATGAGCATACATAAAACTGAATAGCATAGCTTAAAATGCAATTATAATGGGATATTACACGTAAACAATTTCATGAAGAAATGACTACAATAATTAGCAACACAACTTGAAAAAAATACTGTATTCGGGATACATTGGCAACTTCGAATTCTCCAAGTAAATAATTCTTCAAAAGTATTAATTGTCCATATTGAGCTCTGTGACTTTTAACCTGATAAAATGGTGATTAATGATAGCCATAAACGTGTACCAATCTCCTTAATTCTAGTAACATCCTAATATCTTGCAACTACAGAAATAGTAATCTTTAATAATTGTAATGATTGCATCATGCCCATTACTTTTTGGTCTGGTTACATCTGAGATGCAAAAATTGGAACAACCATATGATGTGTAACAGCCGAAATAACTTGTTTCATGACTAACTTTTGCATTCAGAAAGCACTTACAGAAAATATCTAGATAAATACGCTAAGCAAGCTTCACATTGGTAATGGCTGTCAAAGCATTGATTCTCCCAAACCAGCCCGATTATTTATTTTATATTCCGATATTTTATTACAATTAGCAACACAACTTGTATTGACTGAATCACTACCATTCCTTTTTGGTTTGGATACTTCTGAGATGCACACATTGGATAAACCATATGATGCGTAGCAGCCGAATAACTTGATTAATTTTTGCATTAAGAAAATATTTACTAAAAATATCTACATAAATACACTAAGGAAGTTTTACATTGGAAATGGCTGTCAAAGCATTGATTCTTCCATAACCAGCCCGGTTATTTGGGTATTTATCCAATGGTATGCTCTCGCACTGATCTTTCGTATCAGTGAGGGTTACAGGTTCAGTTGATTTGATCAAGATGTCCCAAATTTCCTCATTTTTCAGATTCGGATTCTTCGACAGTAACAATGCAACAACTCCACTGACATGGGGAGTTGCCATACTTGTCCCACTATTAAGTTTGTAATCGTTATTTAAAAATGATGAAATAATATCTTCTCCCGGAGCAACTACTTCTGGCTTGATGGTTTCATTTGCACCATAACCAGCAGAACTGAAAACGCTCACCTCATCTAGAAAGTTGGTTGCACCGACAGAAAATATGTCCCCGAAACCTCCAGGAAACCAACAGGAACTGCAACTTGGACCATGATTTCCAACAACGAATAAAAGAAATGTATCCGTGTTTTGAAATACCGAAGCTGCCGCATAAATGTTTCCCACTCCCCCTGAGCTGGGATGGACTGATCCCCAGCTGTTGCTTATTAACCGAGGAGATTTAGAACAATTCCTGTTTCTACCCAATTTGTCTCCTGGGCATAGATAATGTTGCAAGCATGCAACGGCATGAGAGGAAAAAGTAGCCCCGGTAACAGTAATTACGCATCCCATCCATCTTGCTCCTGGAGCGACACCTATTCCGTTGTGTCCAACTATGGATCCCAAACAGTGGGTTCCGTGACCTCTGTAATCAAAGGGAAATTCGTCGCCAAATATTGGATCGAACCAACCGTAATTACTCGTTCCTACGAAGGTGTCCCGAAGGGCGTCATGAAGGTAATCGATCCCTGAGTCAATAATACCGATAACAACGCCCTGGCCGTAGTACCCCAAGGACCACACCTCCGGGACTTTGATTGTCTCGAGACCATATGTGAGTTGGCCAAATTTTGAATTCCTTGAACGTGGAGGAGCGTTGTTTAATTGAGGAACACTGGAGTTTGATACTGGGTCAAAGACCTCGATACTTGGGTCTACATCTATTTCCATAACTTCGTCCAACGCGGTAAGCTTATCTATGAGAGCACCACTTGCTTCTTTAACGCTCAATTGATTTGTTATCCACAAAACTCGAGATTTCAAAGGCTTTTCACTTTTCAATAACTCCAGCGCCCCCTTTTGACTGGTCAAGGATTGGTTTTCCAAAGCGTCTGATATCATTGTCAATTTTTCGGCTCTATTGTTTATTGCTTTAGTTTTCATTGAGATCTTCTCCAGTGTTGCGGAGGAAGGAACGTCAAATGAAACCATGATATCTGCGACTTGTTTTTCTTGAATGATTTGTTTCAATTCAGGAGTCACTTTTCCTGGAACTGGTGTAGCATTTGATCGAAAAGAGTTTTGAAACAAATATATTATTAGCAATGCGACACAAATTTGACTCATCGTGATAGACCTGTGCAAGAGTCAAGTACGACGTAAATATATTATACGATACTTCTTCTTTGTCTGTGTTGCTAGTAAGCTTGACTGTATCATTCCTTGTTTCTACTGGGCTTTAACTGAACAATGCGAGTCGCTTCTATTCTGTTTAATGCTTTTATTTAGAAAGTTCGAATTTATTACAGTGTAGCATTCTCATCTCAAGTTAGTTGTCAACTGTATGGTAATATGTTTTTATATTCGAAGAAGACATGAAAATGAAATATATACAAACATTATTCCTACCTTTCCAAAAATTCAATGTTAATTCCTTTACAGATGTTTCCTATTTTATAATTAGTTCACATAATTTTCTACAAATCTGTTTGGTATGCGATTTTGAATTATGGACTATTTTCTGCAAGTTCATTTCAAATGTTATTGTGGATGCTTTATTGTATCATCTGCTTTAATGTTATTATTCATATTGGTTTGCAACGAAGGTATCTACGTTTTGGAGCACTTTATCCCTGTTGTTTTTTACATTTTTAATCGATAGAAGTTTGAAAAACTGAAAGGTACAAAACTCGATTGGAAAGGTATCCGAGCTTTCATTGTTAGCGCAAATTGAAGTGTAAGAATAAATTGACTGATATTATAAATGCATCTTGCGCTACATGGACACCAATGTCACCCAGTATTGCTGCAGAATCCCTATATTGTGTTGTCTTCTTTATAAAATCAGGAAAAGAAATTTTTGCTATTATAATTTTGAGACACTTAATAATTAATGACCTGGCTCATAAAAATAGAAAGTAAGGCTATGGCAATTCGTTGTTGAAAATATGAGGCAAGGGTGAAGTAATAGAGATTTGTTTACGCTTTGAAATATTTCGTGTGAATTTTCAAGTATGGGACAAATTGAACATACAAATATTTCACTCAAAACGATTTGGACCCTGATTCCCACCCAGGAACACAGCCTGTGACAAGCAAAAGAGAAGTTTGAACATATTCTGAAGAAATTTAGAAAATCGCCGGGGACACCAGAAAAGCTTTAAAGTTCAACACAACGAATTGCAATTTATCAGATATATGATCACATTCTTAACACAGTACTAATAATATTGGCCACACACGACACGAATCCTCAATGAACATTAAAACGAAATTGATCTTACATCTGGTTGACATATAATTAAATTACGTGGAGTTTGAATAAAATATAGGAAGTAAATACCTGAATATTACCTCAAATGTCAAGTTCGGGTCTGTATAATTATACTCTTACATAAAAATATTCTAGTCCCGTCTTCAAGGGTACACATTTTGAGCAGAAATAAGCCAAATTTTAACATTATATAAGAATTATTTTATTGTATTCGTCTTTAATTATTTTTATTAATGACTACATCTTATAAAGAAATCTTACAAATCTCTTGCCTTTATAAGATGTAGTCATTGCCCAGATCACCTGTGCTTTGGGTATTTTTTGAATTTAGGTTTAATGTTTAATATACATATTATACATAGTAACGTACCATTTCGACTTTTAACTGTATTTCATTAGTTGAAAAAAGGCTTACGTATGTACGTGTTGATACATTTACAATATTTTTTGGTTGTGAATGTGAAAAAATAGTATTTATGCGAAATAAATTATAGACGAATACAATAAAATAATTCTTATAATGTTAAAATTTGGCTTATTCCTGCTCAAATTGTGTACCCTTGAAGACGGGAATAGAGTATTTTAATGTATGAACATGTTCGGAACATGTGTGAATATTGGTTTGGATTTTGTCCAAGTTGCGAAACTGGATTTTTCTTATATGATTTAGCATGCAAAAATTCAACCGCGGACGGGTGCCTGTCAAACTTTCAAAAAATATCAAACTTTCAAATGTCCTACTGCCCGAACCCAAAGGAGATGGCATCAAGTTTGCGGTTTGTGTGAATACTATTAGTAGTTCCTGCAATTCCACCAATTTTGATTTAATTCTGAAGTTTACATCGGAAGACCTTGCTTGCCAGTAAATCCACTCACAATAAAGTGAGCGTGGGTGCATGCTAGCTAGAAGTACATCCCGCAGAACCCGGCACTTTTAGCTTCGAAGCCATTCCTCAACGATGGTAGTTGAGTACATTCAGTGTTGGACTACTCCTGTGTCCTACCTATAATAATGCTTATTTTGCAAGGTAACATATTTTAAAAGGTGCCATTTACAACGGAGATCCCATTTAAAAAGCATGGGTTACGAAATGAAAATGGTACCTTTTAAAATTTATTCAACGACATGTTACCTTAATACTTGGTTAGATTTGTATTATCGGAGGTGTATAAATCGTTTGCACTGTCGTCTGTGTAGCTCATTGCGAGTCAATTAAACATGTTTTGTTGTGTATACAATAATTATTAAGATTATATTTGAATGGAAAATTTTATTATTAATGGAAGCTTTCTAGGTATTGCCCCCATGTCCCATATATCGTCCAAAGTAGTTTTGGCGGGGCCGCGAACCCCGCGATATAAGCAACGTGGAAAATCTGTCATCCCCAAAAGCATGAGATTGGTTCGGTTTAACGCGGTTATCCGACCATCGGTTAACCGAAACCGACGGCTCGGTTACAAAAGTCGTAACCGAATTAAAATAACCGATCGGTTCGGATACGTCAATGCCTAACTGTATATTAGTTTCGGATCGGTTTCGGTTTTAAATATGATTTTATCCGTTCGGTTCGGATCAAGTGAATGTATCCGCTCGGTTAAACCGACGGATAACCGATTGTGAATTTCGTGCCTAAAATTTTTAGCAAATCGTAATTGAGAACTGCTGTAGCATGAATTTCTCGAGACAAACGATTGTTTCATTATGCATCTGCAATACATTTAGAAAGCACAACGCATGGAACAAGAGCAGGCATACATTTGGTCTTCACGTCGCAATTATTTCAAACATCATTATTTAATTTTTAATTTAAATTAAATAAGTGCCTTATTACTACAGCTAATATGCCATCATTGGAAATCTCAGACTGCGTAATAACAGCACAAACTACCTAAATGATCCTCAAAAATGACAAAAACGAGGTTTGGGACCATTTGGTCTTACTGGAGATTTGGTTCTTAGATTTGTAGTTGTCATTTGAAGTTAAATAATAGTTAAAATTTGACAAAAATTAGTGTAATCCTTCTCACTAAAAGCTTCATCGTAGTAGTAGCAGTAGTGATGGTTGTCGTCCTTATGTACATGCCATGTTGAAGCTTAGCGGTTCATTTTTTCTTTCATTTATGGAAAAAAAATACTTTAAAATAAAAATCAACGCATTTTTTTATTTTTAACTTTTCTTTTTTGTTGACTTGGGTAGGCTTTAGGTAAAGTAACCACGTTTTCAGCTTAATTCTGTCCAAGTCAAAAAACACATAATGCCATTTCAGAATGTAAACATAGTGTAAAAAGAGGGGACAGAAATACCGCGGTGCTAAGCAAGCTACCTAAATCTTGCATCTTGGAATTTGCATGGTTAATTAGAATAAGCTACCACTTACTTATTATGTACGCCTTTTAATATTTAGTACAGTGTGGCTTATACATATGATCAGTCATCATCTTTTAACCAACACTATTAAATTCTTACTTTGGGTAAATCGTTCATCAATACATATTAGACATTCAATGAATTAAAATGATAAAGTTGTCATGCACTGATAGCGTCTTGAATACTACAAAAATTGTTACCCGTTCGTGGTCAAAAATCAAGTGACGTAATAGTCAAGAACCTAAGTAGGTCACATTTTTTTAAGTCATGTTTGAATATTTCACATCCACGTTAACAAAATCTAAAACGAATAGCCTACACTTTCGTGCATATAGTTGACTGGCTCACGTAATCATATTAATAATTAGCCAATTCGATTTTAAAAATAATTCGCCACTGGTGCTCGACTGTAGCGAGAGAGTCGCTGTCCTGAATATATTGAAATTACACTGCAATACTGAAAATAAAAATAAAAATTGCAGCAATATTAGCGACATAATATTGAAACGCGTTTTTTCCTAGAATCAAAAATTTTGTGACCAGGTCTAATGGTTTTAGTAAAGTTGTCCAGCATAATTCACACTAACTAATATAATTTCAAAACAAGGCTGACTGACAAACATTTGGTTTGCTTAAATAGTTTAAGTTGTAAAAGCACCATATCGTTGGCTAAATTATAAAAAGTACCATTTTCATTTTAGATCCCATTTAAAAAGCTTTAATTAAAGCATTTAATTATTTTAAAAAACGTTTATACTCCGCAGCGTCAGATTAATTTACAAACATTTCTGAAATTTATTTTTTTTTCAACCGTGCTACAGGCATCTTAACCGAATATAAAAAACAACTGATCCGATATTGACCCTTTAACATAAATTGGATGCGATTATTTTTTTTGATGGGTTATAAAACTCCATACCAGTTTCCATACAATTTTTGTTTATTGTCACAACCAAAGATGGGTCGCTTGCCTATATCTAGGCCCTTTTATAGGCAAAAATTCTAGGAATGAAGCTAAGAAACAAGAATCTAGGCTAGGATATAGGCAAGGTTCAATGGAATTTATATGCAAATAAAATATTATAGGAAGTTTGGGGAATAAATATAGGCACCTAGGAAATTTAGGCTAGGGGCTTCATAAATTAATTATTATGAAGGGAGCAGGTATTCTACTGATGCCGACATGCCGAGTAGGGGTACAGTCATGCAAACTGATGCACTGAACAATAAAACGTATGCATATAATTTCGAAGAGTTTATAATTTTGCATTGGGAAATCCCTACCTTTTATACTACAACAATTAGCAATGGTTGTAAAACTGCGGAGAAGTAAAGCATGTTATAGCACGATTGTTAGGACATCTGGTCGACAATGACGTAACACATTTTCAGCGTGCAACAGACCAACAAACCAACAGACCAACGTAGTAATAAATAAATATAGTATTATTAAGTACAGGATATTTGACATACGGGGTTTTTAGTTTTCTGTAGGGACTTTAAGGGTGTACTTATTTAGGGACGCAGTAGTTTTGAACTTCCTATCTAATAGGTTATAGTTGCATGACACTCCCAAAAGGAATATTATAAGAACACTTATCGGGATATATGTAGGTAGGCAGCTCCCTGTTTCCTATATTATACGAAGGAACTTCGTGTTGCTTTAGCCTTTATATGATTTAAGGAAGGCGTTTGGTTGAACATTTCCTTAAAAGGGGAGATAACTTGAGGATTTTAATTGTAGGCAAATATGGAGGCGCATTGTTAGTTTAATTATAGGAAGGAGATAGGCTAGGTGAATTAAAAGGCCCATCTTTGGTCACAACAGATAAAGCCACTCCAGCAATGAAGTTACTACAAACAGGTATTTACGAAACAGTTGTAACAGTAATTATTTCATATTAGAAAATATCTGAAATAAGCTACAGACATGGTAAATTGGATAGTTAAACCCTTCATGTTAAGATTATATAGCTGTTTTGTTGTTTTATATAATAATTCTGTGTAATTACTTCAAAAATAGAACTTCTAGAGTATTTGTATCAAATATTATTGTTGCATTCAATTTATTATTACAATTAAAATTCATTGCCACCCGACATCCCATCCGCCTCGGCGGATGACCTGATTGCTAGTAATTGTTTCAAGTTTGAACGAAGTTTTCACTGGTAAAGTGTGCAATATTGTTTCGGTTATTCGAATAACCGACAAACGGTTCGGTTACAAAAATCATCCGAACCGATGTTTGGCGGTTCGGTTTCGGATTGGAGTATTTTTTTTATCCGAACAAAACGGTTCGGTTCGGATTTTGACAAAAAATTCACCGAAAACTTCGGTTCGGTTACGGTTCGGATTTGTGTTTTATCCGATCCGATCTCATTCTTAGTCATCCCCAGTATCTATCTGCATTTCCATCGCTCCGCTGAGAGTCACCGGTTTTCGGTGACTAACTAACTTAACCTAAGTATTTATAATTAACTAATTGGAGAGGCAAGGTGAAGTTGAGAAAATGTTGAAAATAAAAGAGGAGCGTGCTCCCATGCGTCTGCCCTGCTTCATCTTCAGATAACGACTTGCTTACTTTTATTAACGCTAGGCACGCCAGAAAGCGTAAGCCGGGGCTCACCTACATATTACATTTAGTGAGGGGAGCCAACCCTCACATCTTCCCCCCACCACCACTTTCACTGTCCCAGTGAAAGCTCGGAGGGAAAAAATGCGGGGAAGGAAGAACAAAAATTAATACAATATGAAATAAGGCGTGGGCCAAAAAATAATTATTATAATCGGTAAAGATAGAGAAACATTAGGAGCATAAACAGCGGGTGCCAGACCTAGAATAGGAATACACATCACACAAAATAATCATGTGTCACAGGTAATGCCTTGAACTAAAAAAATTGCTGTTAAGTGTTGATAAGTCAGGGGACTACTCGATGGGGAACTCGACGCTGGCATCCATCCAGGGAGCTAAATATAGGTCAAAATAGCTCTCGGAGTCTCGGCCGGGATAGAGGGGACAGGAATTGCTCCGGTGGTTTGCCTGCGGATCGCGGCAACGGAAACAGCCGTCATGAGCCCGAAGATAGTGGGGACCTCGGCATAAGGAGGATGTTGCCGTCTAAAAGCCGCAGACGGGATTCGTACGTAATATCATGTTTGGGAGAGCGTTGCGGTCCCATCCATAGATAACCTCAGATTTGTCCCAAAAAGGTGCAATGGTTGGCGGTTTGGTAGGACCATTGTTACAGCACCGTAAGTGAGCCTTGAGATTGTGAAGAAATTTCTTCAGAGCAGCGACGGTGCCGTAGAGGCGGAGCATACGGACTGTCGTGCCCGCGATTTTGGGATCTAGGAGAGCGGTGACCTTGCATGGGGCGGCGAATGCAGAAAGTGCATCTTGTCGGCGGCCCGCCGGAGCAAAAGCAGAGTCAAGATCCTCATGGCAGAATACATAAGCGGTGTATATCGGTTGTTCCGTGATGTCGGCAGCCGTCGGTGGGGAAAGTCCCGTGCGTGGGTTATAAGTCCAGACGCCCCATTTCCGAATATCTTGGGCTGATGGCCGTGGTACAAACGGGACAGATGACATCGGCGGAGCGGGTAACACGATAATAGGCAGCCTGGAAGTTGAAGCCATCGCGGTATTGGCGGCTTGGTCCGTGTGGGAGGCACTTGGTGAACTGGCCGCGGCTTTGGTAGGTTTTCGATCGGAGTCCGGGGGAGGAGATAGGGAGCCTTCGCGATCACGTTGGCGAATGTCCCGGTCCAAGTTCAGGGACGAGAGTTCGACAAGAGCCATGAGGTGTCCCAGGATGATATGGTCCGGATCCGAGAACAGAGTAGGTAGAAGGTTAAGATCGGCTATGACCGCCTGGATGAGATGCGTAGTCGAGCTGCGTGATTGTACCGGGTCGGCGAAGCGCAAAATGGGACTTGAAGGAATGTGTCGGAAGAGTCCCTGGCTGAGCAGAGCCGTTCCCGGGCGTAGGTGAGATGTCGCGCGTCCAATAAGAATCTCGCGGACGGTCACCCGGGTTATTACCCACCTCCGGGTAACTACAACTGTAGCTATCCCCCGCATCATGCTGTCAGTTCTCCTCTATTTTTCTGGGACGGCGAACAGTACAGGCCCGTCCAGACGCCGGCTCCACAGCTGACGCCACCACAACAAGGCTCTTGGGCACAACCGATCCCACAAACCAACGCGGTCGCGGGCCATACTCAGCCCGAACCTCCCAACAACCAGGGAAACTGCTAGGTATGACGTGCGGGGACGTTCAGACCAAGCAGCCTCAAAATATTTCCCCTCTAATTCGGCAGAAAATTCGAGAACTCAGCCTGTCAAATCAGCCTGAATCCTCGAATTCTCATCAGGTGATACCGTCTCCTGCGGGGTTCACTCCTCACTTGGAGACTCCCAGACGTGTCGAAATCACTCCCAATCCCAACTTACTTACAAATAAATCACCAGTGGAGACACCCGTTCTCCCACCGGTCATTTTGACTCTAAAACCCAACTCTCCAGAAGCCCACGTTCTTCCACCAGAGTTACCTACGATTCCAACGAATTCAAATACAATTCCAGACGAGGACCCCCGCCATCGTCTCCCTCTTTAGGTAGTAGATATTTATCCAATCCTTATATTTTGCCAAAACAATTCTTGTGCAAGCGCACACGAATGGTACTCACAATCAGGGCTATACCCACATGCCTTGACTCAAAATAAAACTCAAAGACTTTTTCTTATTTCCCTAATAATAAGAGTCACTTGGCTTATGACTCGGAACGGGAAATTAATGCGGAGTTCACTCGTCTCTCGCATCTAGCCTACTCAAGGCAAGACAGAATATACCAGCTACGGATAGCAGGTTACCGTGTCCGCCTGCCTGCAACGGTAGACACTGGTTCAATGATTTCAACTATGGTTTCGGCAACTGCCGCTCGTTTGGAAAAAAAATTCCTAATTCTATTATTATAGTCCCTCATGAACCCAAGTTCTTCACAACCATATGTAAGTCCATGCAAGGTTCATTTAATCGATCTGCAATTTTGTTTTTTAGGTTCGACGATGCGCCGAAGTCCAAACACAATTACAGATTCGCGATCATCGAGGAAATGGACACTCTGATCCTCCTCGGAACAAACTTCCATAAGAAATTCGGCTTGGATCTAAATTACCCTCGAGGGTACACCCGATTCAAAGGACTGGATTCCCTTGCTGACGCCACTGCACCAGCCTCAGTTGATGAAACTGATTTTAGCCACGTGGACTTAGATCCTCCAGTGACTGACTCCCTCGAGTCTATCCGGCGCCTGTCGGATACCTCCAAACAACACTACCAAAGGAGACACAAATTGGTCGACTCCAATGCTCGACGAATTGTCCGCGGCGATCCTAACGCTGACGCAATCTCCAGCCGAGAAACAACTACCTCTATACCTACCACATACGATTCACGTATATGCAGTAGTTATGTCTCTTTATGTGAGAGCTCTTTAATTGCACGCTCTAATCTTCCAGGTTACTCAACGGCACCCTCCGTCCGATCCCACTCTTCGATGTACTCTAGGGGGCCTACGGAAATTAAACCGATGACCTGGCGGCGCCTCACAATTTACTCAGAGCACCCTAGCTCGTCCCCTGACGGGGACGTCATCCTTACATCCGACATTGACCCGGATAAGGGATTTTTATTCAAACATTCCATTTTACGTTTGAAAAACGGGAAAGTCCAAATTGCGGTCGTAAACCGCAACCCGTACCCAATACATGTACCATCAGTTCGATATATAGGGAAATAGAACCCTTTAGTGGTACAGATTAGACATGTCAACTACGGTATCGTAGTACGGTAATACCGTAATTACCGTAAAAAAATTAGGTACGGTTTAGGTACGATAATTCTCGGTTTTTTGAATCGATATCGTAACTCCATACGATATTGTCAATCCAGCGGAAGGCTCATAAAATTGTGGTGTTACATACTCGAATTTTCATTAAAAAGAGTGAAACTCAAAAATGAAAGGAATTCGTTCAATAATAAAGATTGTGTGTAGGTTCAATATGGAAAAAATTAACTGATTACTTAGAATCTAAACCAAGTCGTGCGTCTAGTAATTCAAGTGTTTGGAGTCATTTTTTGAGTCGGTCTGACGGGATGATGGCACTTCACCTGTTATGAGAAAGAGATGGGAAGTCACTTCCTAAATTAATATAAGTACGACCGAATTCGGTAAAGATTTAGTTAGGAAAAATTACTAGAAGATAAATCGAAGAATTCGGTATCGTTTTCTATATTTTATGATTTTCATATTTTTCATACGAATGTAAACAGGAAATTTGATTTTTTTTTCAAACTAGCTTATTTTATAAGGAATTTCTGCACATTTAATACTCTCACATTAATTGACATCAAAGACGCTAAACTGACTGTTGAATAACTGATGTTGGATTTTTTACTTCATATCTTTACACACATACCATAAAAATCGACTTGTATTCGTGTTTTTACCATAATCGGATTAATTTACGATACCGTACCTTAAAACTATTACTGGAGTTTTTCCACTTTACGGTAACGGTAATTACGGTATTTTAAACAAGAACGGTATGAACATGTCTAGTACAGATATCCAACATAGCTCTAACCCTACTCGCTTCCCTGATTCGAATATCACTGCCTTTAAACTTCCCTTCAAGGAAGAAGAGGTCCATTTAGGAACTAACCTCACCTGCCCTCAACGGTACGCCCTCCTCGATGTAATAAATTCCTATCTACAGAAGTTTGCTCGATCTGACGACGAGTTGGGTGTGGTAAACTATCCTCTTGTAGTGAACAACACTGGGGATAGTAAACCATACCACAAGTACTCGTACCGTCTGGCCCTCACCGAACGGCAAATCTTGGAGGAGCATGTCGTTTGAAACCTCAAACTAGGGGTAATTAAGCCGTGTGTCTCTCCTTATAACTCACCTGTCATTGTTGTTTCCAAAAAACCGGACGACTCCGGTGTTGCACAACAGCGGGTTTGTGTAGACATGCGTGAGCTCAACACCAAAGTTGAGCAAAACACTTATCCCAATCCACGCATCGATGATTGCCTGGACCACGTCGCAGGTTCCCAATTGTTCATCACTTTGGATGCCCTCTCCGGTTTCCTTCAAATGGAACTGTCGGAGGAAAGCAAAATCAATACTTCTTTCTCAACTCCAAAGGGGAAATTTTGCTATAGCCGACTTCCCTTCTGTTACAAAAATTCCCCCGCGGAATTCCAAGCCATGATGGATGTGATTTTGGGTGACCTTAAAAATAGTATATGCCTCATCTATATCGATGATGTCTTGATTTTTGCGAAGACTTTCGAGGAACTCCTCGCACGTTTCCGCCTTGTGATGCAACGTGCCTCGTCATTTAATTTGACATTTAAACTGAGGAAAGGTTTTTTGGGGTATCAGGAATTACACGTTTTGGCGGTCTCCAACTTTCCTAGCACCAAGTGCCTAAAGGATGTTCAATCTTTCCTTGGATTCTGTAACTATTACAGGAATTTTGTCAAGGATTTTGCAGGCAAGGCCAAGGCTCTCCACGCCCTCACCCGGAAGGAAGTCTCATTTCATTGGGGTCCTGAAGAGGAAGAGGCCTTCCAGTCGTTAAAAACAGCCATGACGTCCACTCCCGTCCTGGATTTCATCGACCCCGAGGCCGAGATCCGTTTGGTAACCGATGCAAGCTATTACCGCATTGGTGGGGCTTGCGAACAATCCAGAGATGGTAAACTCTGGAAGCCCATTGCCTTCACCTCACGTCTTTTAAAAGGGGCTGAATTGAATTATTCAAACCCCGAAAAGGAATGTCTTGTTATGGTGAATGCTTTCCAGGTATTCCACCGCTACGTCTTTGGACGACGGGTCCAAGTGAGGACCGACAATGCGGCGTTAACATCCCTCTGCACGATGAAGGATCCTCACTCCCGTATTGTCCGGTGGCAGCTATTCCTGGCACAGCAGGAGAAGAACATAATACACGTGCCGGGAAACAGATCCCTCACGCGGATTGCCTCTCCCGCTATCCGATTCGGTCGCTCACACTCCCGGTTCCATATTTAACCCGCCACCAAATCACGGCGGACGAACCAGCAATTCAGGCGGTCCTCGGTGGAAATATGGAGGCTTTCGTGAAACACCAACAAAAGGACGCTGCCCTGAAAGTCATTGTAGACGATCTGAAGATTAATGGCCAAGATGGTGGTCTCGAGGGCAATAAATTCTCAAAACAATTTGCTCTAATACAAAATCTTTTATTCCGTATAGATAATTCTTCTTGCGAGCCTTATAAATTCGTCATCCCACCGACGCTTCGGGGACATATCCTCAAGTTGGCGAATGATGACGGACTGGATGGAGGTGACATAGGTCTATACAAGACCTACCAGAAACTCTACAGACGCTATTATTGGCGTCGCATGAAAGAGGACATCTCGGAGTATATTAAAGGATGTACCACCTGTCAGGCTGGAAATCCCCGTACAACCAAACCTCATGGAAACATGAAAATTGTCCCGCCTCCTGACAATGTTTTTACTCCGGTGGCCATCGACTACGCGGGGCCCCTCATTACGTCCAGGTCAGGTAACCGATATATTTTCGTGGCCATCGACCACACCAGTAGGTTCGCATGGGCGGCGGCCACTCCTACAGCTAGAGCGGAGGACTCCGTACGTTTTCTCAAAACATTAATATTTGAGCAGATTGGAGTGGTACCCCAAATTGTCTCCGACAACGGCCCACATTTTACTAGTAAGGTATTTACTGAGTACCTAAAAAAGAAAGGCGTCCAACTTTTTCGTATAATGCCTCATCATCCCGAATCAAACGGGAATGTTGAACGTAATTACTTAGAAATTAAGAGGTATTTAAAAAACACGTTTCTTACCATAGGGATGACTGGGACGAGCATTTGGGTAAGGCTTGTAAAAGCCTCAATATGCATGTACATGCGGTGACCCAATACACTCCCTTCAGTCTTTTCTACGCCGTCCAACCGAAGACTCAATTAGACTTACTGACCCCGGTGACCACCATTGACTCCCCAAACTCTCCATCCCAGCTAGAAACTACTAGAAGGGATCGAGTGTTTCGCGCTAACCTGAACACCACTAAGTCGCAGGAACAGCGAGCAAAAAACTTTAATGCTAATCGCCCTCCTAAAAATTTCTATTTAGGTCAATTGGTATGGGTACAGGATACCAAAGCCTCGGGACTTGACCTACGCTGGATCGGTCCCTATCAAATTGTAAAGGTACGCGGAGAAACTTCTTTCTCGGTGGCTTACCGTGGAAACAATCGTCGGGCACACACCTAGAGAAATGTCCACTCCCATCGGCTGAAGCCGTACCTTTCTCCGGTAGCTTGGCAAGGCCAGTACGATGATATATTCGTACACAAAACTCTGGCCGAGTTCCATCCTCACAGATCATCAGAGCGTACTATTATCAGGGATCCACCGTAGTATAACAACCGTGTATGTACCCGTCATCAAAGACGTCCTTTCACAATATGGCGACAGCCAGGACTCCGGATGCGACTCACCAATCCTGTCTCGTACCTTTTACAATAGTAGCAGGAGCTCTGCAGGTTCAGGTACCCCGTCAGGGGAACTCACCCACCACTCGTCGAAGGGTGAGTATTTCCCCCTCACTCGACAAGTGCGAAGACTGTCCGCTCTCCTATTGTCACTCGTCAACGTTCGAGACGTTATTCAGAAACTGTTGTGACCTCTCCTAATATTAATTCCGTCCCCATCCTTACAGGTAATCCTACCCCTGTATACAACATCACTAATTTCTATAATATGCTCGGCGGGCCGTCTAATCCTTTTCCGCAGGTGGACGCCTCACCTCCCACAGCTACCCTTAACCTACCGTCTCCAAATGCTGTTGTTGAGCGGATTGAGCGAACTCAAATCCGTAGCCCTACCAATGCTCCACGGTTGACAGACGAGTCACTCCCTGTAAATAACCGTGACTCGAACGGCGGTCCGGACCTACCTCCTCCCTTAACGCCCAACTCTACTATTCGATCTCCCTCGCGATCTCTTCCTAAAGATGAGACCCGTCTCCTCCAATAGAGACGACGTCCTGTCGCTCACCAACTATTTTGGCTGCTTGTAGCCAAAATATTCTGGCGCCACCATTTCACGGCGTCACGGTAGCAAAAGCTCCTGTCCGGTACGTGACCCTTGGCCGAATCAGCTTCAAGCCGACAAATTACATTCCCCCGGTTTTTAACTGGAGTGCCGAAGAACTTTACTTCGCTGACCCCAGCCGCCCGGGTTCCGCTCCCACTATCTCGACCAATGACTACCCATTTCCTGCGAGCATCGACTGTAAAATTATACCCACCGGCCCAACTGCTTGCGGGGTCGTTCTGCAACAACTCGAGCAGGTTGCCCCCGCCCCATCTGTATGCCTTCAGCCCTTTGAATTTACCTCACCCGGAAATTCCCGGAGATCGCCTCCGACACACTCACCTGACAGGTCATGTGATGCCGTGAACATTTCAGCTCACGTGAGTCTCCAGAATGTTCGAAGACATGTCAGGTTTAAATAAAAGTTAAATGTTGAAAAGGAATGTAGTCGTTCATCTCCCTCTCCCCTAACTGTGAGGACGGGCCCACCGTCGCACCGCTCAGGGCTCAATGTAACAAAGATATAGGTGAAGAAAGGAGAAGCCCCACTATAGAGAAATTTCCCTAAGTGAAAGGAAGGATGACGCCGCACGCCTGTAGTACATGGCGGGGGCCATTAATGTGTGTTCTATACGGGAGGCTGGGGGATATATACCAGCCATTCGTAGGAGTGTATATGTGTGTGTATGTGTACACAAAAAAAATGAATGTAATTAAATATACGCGTATGGTATTGTGTGGTAGGTGTATATGGGCTATAGAGGAGCCCTATGTATGTTGAGCCTTGTGCTCGTTAGTTTAAGTATTAAGGTTGTTTAACTTTAAAAATAGAACGACCGCCGTGCAAGGGGGGTTAACCCAGACGTGGGGTAATTTAAGTAAATAATTTAGTAATGAGAACAAGTACAGAGCACAGTGCGTCAGGCACTCCCGGACGAGTCAGGTATATTTTTGGTGTGCGCCCATGCCATTTTTGAGAACTGATGGATCAAAAAAATATGACCTTTATACTTGTATGTGTTCGTAGGTATACTTAAGCAGCGGGGACGTTGGAGAACGGTCGGCTAGCGTGCTAAATGATAACACAGTCGCTCACTCGAGTCGAGACCGGAGGGGACGTGTGTAACGAGTGACAAGGGAGTAAGGAATATAATTATAATAATAAAAAAACTACGGATGATTCCCGATACCCGGAATCAAGTTTTGTAGATTATTTACGGCCTGGCTGAAGCCTTTCCGGGGGCTTCCGGTTCCGATTCGGATACCTCCGATTTTCAGAAAAACGAATGTCGGAGGAGCCTGGGCTTTGCGAAAAAGATTTCTTCGCGACTGCGGTTGAGGCTTTTCTGGGATGTACCGTTGTCTACCCAAAATCCTCCGTTTCCTGATGTGCAACTTGGCCCGTAATTGCTGATTCCTGTGGCACCCTCTTTGATGAGATTGTGCTCTTCAGTCCTAGCAATTTGGATGGGCGAGGAAGTTCCTCATGAGGGCCCTTTATGGAGACCCTGTGAGTGACCGGTGGCACCGGAAAAGGTTGCGTTACCTCTGCAGGCGGTATTTCCGCTAACACCTTTGGTGCCTTTTTCTTGATGGGGAGCAGGGGCTTCCCTGGAAAGTGGTCTACGCGTGACACACCCATTCTTGTCGGTGGCACCGTCGATAAGCTTTCGGTAACACCCGAACCTCCCCTAGCCCGGGGAAGTGTGCGTCGCGCACATGTGGATCACCGATTGGTCCGTCCGTGGGAATACCTGCCGGAATAAATAAAGAAGTCCCCGGGTTAGATTTTTTAAGGGATAATGGAACCCCACCTGTAGGGTTTACAGTGTGTCGAGGGCTCAAGAATGGATTGACGAGTGGGATGTCGCCTATATTCTATGACACGCCCACTTATCTGAGATTCGTTGGAATGGTTATGGGAAAGAAGAGACATGTTAGAGACGGGGATTTTAGACGGGGTGCGGGAGGTCTCTTAAGGAGACCTAAATAATTCCAAAACCGCATGGCCCGGTCTTGAAGTAGGATCCCTAAACTCCCCAACTCTGGGAATTTCCTGGACTGATTTATCTCCTTGACTCTTTACGACCTCTGCGAAGGATCGCTGAGACACATTACCCATACCGAGGTCGGTGACCTGACCACCCACTGTTGAGGGCGCAACTGAAACTGCGGCTGTCGTGGCTGGGGGCCGTGGATTGTTCCCGAGAACTGAAGTGTCTGAGGAGTTGTCCGTGGCTTTTCTGTCTTGTTTCCGTAATTTCTTTTTTTGCTTTCGCAGGGCGACGGAGTCCCTAGCGGAGTGTAAGCGGGATGGTGTGGATTCTACCGTAGACTCGGAGGATGGTTGAAGTACGACTGTCCGAGGAGTCGGTGCCAGCCGATAAGGTGAGTAATCCATCCGAGGCGGGGTCAAAGGTAATTGCTGTTGACCTGCGGGAGTGAAAATTAAAGGGTGATTAATTATTTCCTTAGGGCTCGATCTTCGCACGGGACTTTTGTCCTCGGCAGGGGTAATCGGAGACTCCTGTAAAGAAGAGAGTTCATGAACATTATTAGTGTTGTGTTATGATTGTGACTTAGATAAGTTATGCGTAGATGAGTGAAATACCCTAGAGGGTATGGTCTCGGAGGATTCGAGGTGCCTTGACAGGCTATGTGATGCCGTGAACATTTCGGAGCTCAAGCGAGTCTCCAGAATGTTCGAAGACAGGTCAGGTGAGTGTGTCGGAGGCGATCTCCGGGAATTTCCTGGTGAGGTAAATTCAAAGGGCTGAAGGCATACAGATAGGACGGGGGCAACCTCCTCGAGTTGTTGAAGAACGACCTCACAAGCAGTTGGGCCGGTGGGTATAATTTTATAGTCGATGCTCGCAGGAAAGGGGTAGTCGTTCGTAGAGATAGTGGGAATGGGACCCGGTTGGTTTGGTTCCGCGAAGTAAAGTTCTTCGACACTCCGGTTAAAAACCGGAGGGATGTATTGTGCTTGCTTGAAGCTAATTCTGCCTGGGGTCACTGACCGGACAGGAGGCTTTTTTGCCGTGACACCGGGAAATCGTGGCGCCATAATGTTTTGGTCAAACGTCGCCAAAACATTGGTGGAGCGATTGGACGTCGTCTCGGTCGGAGGAGGCGGGGTCTTATCTTTAGGAGGAGATCGCGATGGGGATCTAGTAGGAGAGTTGTGCGGTAAAGCCGGAGGCCGTTCCGGACCGCGTCTCGTGTCACAGTTGTGTACAGGAAGTGACTCGTATGTCAACCGTGGAGCACGTGTATGACTAGGGATTGGGGTTCCCTTAGGCTGCTCTACTTCAGCATTTTGATGCGGTAGGTTCGGTGGTGTCCAAGAGTCTTGATAAGGTGGCGGCTGCTGTGAAGCCGACTGGACGGGCCTGTACTGTTGGCGAAAAATTAGAGGGCTGACAGCCTGATGTGAGGAGTAGCTACAGGTGTAGTTCTCCGGAGGTGGGTAATAACCAGGGTGACCGTTCGGAGAGAATTGATCCTGACGGCGGAAATTCCCACGTTGGTTACGGGAGCCACCATTGGTGTGGTTTACAGGTTGTCGGCCGGTGATCGGCATTGTAGACTGCTGCTGTTGCGCTTGTGGCTGTAAAGAGACAGTATTAGAGACCACATGATTAGGTGTTGAAGGACGGACCGCAGTAAGGCCTGGTTTCCCGTCATTGACCACGGCGATCAGACGTTGGATGTTACCCGCTTGGACATCCCGCAGCATCGTCCTGCACTGAGACATGATGTGGTTCTGGGGGCTGCAGTAGTCGCAGGTAACCACCTTCATCGCACGGACGGACACAGGTCCTAATTGAGGGGCCTGTTCCACAGATGACTGGGTAGGAATGATCCGGATTGTGGCGTTGAGTTCCGGGTCCTTTAGGAGTCCCTTAAGGTGCTTCACCAAATCCCGGAGGTTTCGTGATGGAGTGATGGCTAGGGATTCCATCAGGAGGGGAAGTTTCCCGCGAGCCTTCTCCACGATGTCCTCTTTTTCCATGAGAGGATCGAGGTCCAAGCATAATTTCTGGAGGCCAGCGACGAAGGAGTGTGGAGTCATGCCGGGCCGATACTTGTAGACATCTAGATCTGCCTGTTGTTCGGCTTTCAACCGGGTATGGTCGAAGCGGTCCTTCAATTCCGCGCACACATATTCCCAAATTTCTCGGGAGGTCTTCGTCTTTCTGTCCAGGAACATCCGAATCCTGGGGAAGATGGAATGGAACCATTCTTTTACGTCCTTGTCTGGAGTGTCCAGAAAGAGTCGGGAGAGGTTCCGGATGGCCATGTCATGGGTCACAAAAAGGTCCGAGGCGAAATGATTAACAGCATCGATGAAGGATGCTGGGTTTTCTTGGCTGGAGTATTGGCGGACTTCCAGCCGGAATTTGTCTAGGCGCCGATATGTTGCATCGGACTCCCTCGACCGGAGGAGTCGATCCTTCTTTTCTTTCTCGGTCTCACCATGGTCCGACATGATGAAGATGGAAGAGGGACGGAGGACCACACGGTGGGAGTCAGTGAAAATGCCGGAGAAAACCTAGGCACTAATGTTAATAATTATTTAAGTACTGAAATATAGGAAGAGGACTCACGAAATCCTGGGGAAATCCGGAGAATAGGTGGGCTCCGGGACTGCAGAATCTTGAACGTCCGTCGGGTTGTAGAATGGATGAGCCAGCAGGCAATGTTCTGTTGGGTCACTCTAGTTTCCACGGGCCACATCGACACTCCGTATGTCACTCCTACATAAATGATAGGTGGACCACGTGGCTCCCGAAAGTAACTGGTAATGCCGGGACAAACCTAGACACCAAAATTTAATAATTGGATTTATTAAAATATCGGAGGAGGACTCACGCAATTCTGTGGAAATCCGGAGATGAGATGGGCTCCAGGACTGTAGAATCGGGAACTCCCGTCCGGTCGATGGGTCCGGAGATGAGCCAGCAGGTAAATCCCAGGTATGTCGCTTGTACACCAATTATGGGAGGACCGCGTGGCTCCCAGAAACACTGAGTTGTTTGGAAAAAGGGGAGAAAAACTTTTCGGTGACTAACTAACTTAACCTAAGTATTTATCATTAACTAATTGGAGAGGCAAGGTGAAGTTGAGAAAATGCTGAAAAAAAAGAGGAGCGTGCTCCCATGCGTCTGCCCTGCTTCATCTTCAGATAACGACTTTATTAAAGCTTAGATCGAATAATCCTGGAGTACTTGCTAGAATGTACTGCAAAGCTGTCTAATATTTGTACCTTGTACCGTTTTGAGTTTTTATCAACGCCAATTTATTTTCCCGTTTCTCCCTTTCAGCATCTTTATCTTACTACTGTTTACAACACTGAAAGTTCATTTGAACAGTAAGATTTTGACATTGGCCACATTGATAAGGCTATTTTAACTAAAACAGAGATGTGCAGCCTTCGAAGGCTAGCCTTCCAAGAAGGCTTCCTTGAAGGCGGAAAGGTAACTTTCTTAACGTTGCAGAAGGAATGGAAGGATCGGGATACTTTTTGCTGAAGGTTGAAGGAAGCATTCACAAAAACTAGCAATGAAGGATTGTGAAGGTAGGGTTCCTAAATATTAGCCCTCTAAGGTCGTGAAGGCTTCCATGTATACGAAATATCTATAACGAAAAAGCATAGCATATGTAAAGACGTTTTGCTGCTGGCGCAGCGATACAGCCAATTCGTGAACTCACAACGGACAATGAGTGACCGCTCTCTTCACTGCACTGAATCCTGCTGGCGCAAAACGTTTTTAAGCGGGGTGTAGTTGTAAAAGTGAAGGAAGGCTATTTTTAGAAGAAGGCTGAAGGCAAAAACGAGTGTATGTATTTTGGAAGGAAGGGTGAAGGAAGGCAGATTTTTTAGAAGGCTTCATTCTAGGACATGTTGAAGGGGACATTTTTACTGAATTTTTGCTTCCGAAGGCTTGAAGGAAGGCTATTTCTTTTGCGCATCTCTGAACTAAAATATACACATACATATACCTTGCCTTAAATTACTTGTGTCAATCGTTACCTTCTCGATTAAATTAATTACTTCTGTATGTATGTCAATTAGCAGTGTAGAGAGCACAATGGGTTGAGGTGCAACAACCAACCCAAGTCTGTAAGATGTAAGATATTAAATTCCAAAGGCCGTTGCAAAATCACAGGAACTACCTTCTGTCTAAAATAGCATTAACAGTCTTCCGTGCTTTTGAGGTAAAACTGTTATACAATATCCAAGAAACCATTTTTATTGCCTAAACAATTCCTTTCAATGCAAGTGTTAATATACAAATATAATGAGTAATTATACATAAAACTGAATGGCATAAACTAGAATCCAATTAATAATCGACATAACATGTCAACAGTTTCATGCAGAAATGACTACACTTAGCAACACAACTTCTATTGATTGAATAATTGTCATTCCTTTTTGATTTGGATACTTCTGAGATGCACCATATAATGCGTAGCAGACGAAATAATTGGATTAATTTTTGCATAAGAAAATATTTACGGGAAATATCTATGTACATAAATACACTAAGGAAGCTTGACTTTGGTAATGGCTGTCAAAGCATTGATTCTCCCATAACCAGCCCGATTATTTGGGTATTTATCCAATGGTATGCTCTCGCACTGATCTTTCGTATCAGTGAGGGTTACAGGTTCAGTTGATTTGATCAAGATGTTCCAAATTTCCTCATTTTTCAGATTCGGATTCTTCGACAGTAACAATGCTACAACTCCACTGACATGGGGAGTTGCCATACTTGTCCCACTATTAAGTTTGTAATCATTGTTTAAAAATGATGAAATAACATCTTCTCCCGGAGCAACTACTTCTGGCTTGATGGTTCCATTTGCACAATAACCAGCAGAACTGAAAACGCTCACCTCATCTAGAAAGTTGGTTGCACCGACAGAAAATATGTCCCCGAAACCTCCAGGAAACCAACAGGAACTGCAACTTGGACCATGATTTCCAACAACGAATAAAAGAAATGTATCCGTATTTTGAAATACCGAAGCTGCCGCATAAATGTTTTCCATTCCCCCTCCGGTCGGATGGGGTGATCCCCAGCTGTTGCTTATTAACCGAGGAGATTTAGAGCAATTCCTGTTTCTACCCAATTTGTCTCCTGGACATAGATAATGTTGCAAGCATGCAATGACATGAGAGGCAAAAGTAGCAAGTCCAACATTAAATACGCATCCCATCCATCTTGCTCCTGGAGCGACACCTATTCCGTTGTGTCCAACTATGGATCCCAAACAGTGGGTTCCATGACCTCTGTAATCAAAGGGAAATTCGTCGCCAAATATTGGATCGAACCAACCGTAATTACTCGTTCCTACGAAGGTGTCCCGAAGGGCGTCATGTAGGTAATCGATCCCTGTGTCAATAATACCGATAACAACGCCCTGACCGTAGTATCCCAAGGACCACACCTCCGGGACTTTGAGTGTTTCTAGACCATATGTGAGTTGGCCAAATTTTGAATTCCTTGAACGTGGAGGAGCATTGTTTAATTGAGAAACACTGGAATTTGTTATTGGGTCGAATACCTCGATACTTGGGTCTACATCTATTTCCGTAACATCGTCCAACGCGGTAAGCTTATCTATGAGAGCACCACTTGCTTCTTTAATGCTCAATTGATTTGTTATCCACAAAACTCGAGATTTCAAAGGCTTTTCACTTTTCAATAACTCCAGCGCCCCCTTTTGACTGATCAAGGATTGGTTTTCCAAAGCGTCTGATATCATTGTCAATTTTTCGGCTCTATTGTTTATTGCTTTAGTTTTCATTGAGATCTTCTCCAGTGTTGCGGAGGAAGGAACGTCAAATGAAACCATGATATCTGCGACTTGTTTTTCTTGAATGATTTGTTTCAATTCAGGAGTCACTTTTCCTGGAACTGGTGTAGCATTTGATCGAAAAGAGTTTTGAAACAAATATATTATTAGCAATGCGACACAAATTTGACTCATCGTGATAGACCTGTGCAAGAGTCAAGTACGACGTAAATATATTATACGATACTTCTTCTTTGTCTGTGTTGCTGGTAAGCTTGAGTGTATCATTCCTTGTTTATACTGGGCTTTAACTGAACAATGCGAGTCGCTTCTATTCTGTTTAATGTTTTTATTTAGAAAGTTCGAATTTATTACAGTGTAGCATTCTCATCTCAAGTTAGTTGTCAACTGTATGGTAATGTAAGTTTTTATATTCGAAGAAGGCATGAAAATGAAATATATACAAACGTTATTCCTGCCTTTCCAAAAATTCAATGTTAATTCCTTTACAGATGTTTCCTATTTTATAATTAGTTCACATAATTTTCTACAAATCTGTTTGGTACGAGATTTTGAACTATGGACTATTTTCCGCAAGTTAATTTCAAATGTTATTGCGGATGCTTTATTGTATCATCTGCTTTAATGTTATTATTCATATTGGTTTGCAACGAAGGTAACTACGTTTTGGAGTACTTTATTCTACTTGTACTGTATCAAACTCAGGATATATCGGTCGAGAAATTGTAGCGAAGTTCCAATGTTTTGAAAAACGTTTTTAGGAAGTTTCAAATTTATTTCCAAATAGGTTTTGATGAGGTGTTAATGTAATCTGTATTGGCTTGTTGGAATTGTCTTTATTGGAAGCGGTTGAATATATCCTTGCATTGAGCATTATTGAGATGGCTCATAAAAATAGAAAGTAAGTCCATTGTATTTTATTGTTGAAAATATGAGCCAAGAGTGAAGTATTAGAATTTTGTTTACTCTTTCAAATAATTCATGTGAATTTTAACGTATGGGATGAATTGTATATATTTCACTCAAACAGATTTGGACCACGCTTCCCACCCATAAACACAGCCTAAGGCAAACAGATGAGAATTATGATCAAACACATTCTGAAGAAATTTAGAAAATCGCCAGGGAACACCAGAAAATCTTGAAAGTTCAACACATCTACAATTTATCAGATTTATAATCAGGGTTGCACAATTGAAAATGCCATGGTATTTTCCGCTTTATGCCTGCCACAAATGCCCTGGCATTTTGGGAATTTTCATTTCATGGCATTTTGGACATCTATGGCACTTTGGGCATTTTGGGCATATTCAGCCTAGAACAGGCATTTTCGGCATTTTCGCTCCAATTTTTTAAATATGTGGCTTTAGCTACCTGCTATTTTTGCAAAATAAGTCACAAAACAGTATGTTGCAATTAATTTTAATATTCAACTGGATTACATGATAAACTAATTATAGAAACAAACTGTTTCCAAAAAGGTTGAAACCTGGAGCAAGTTGATATAGATGTATTTATGGAAAAATAATAATAATTCCATTTTACTTATTTTGTTGTAAAAATTCGCCTGTACACCGTCCCTGTAATTATTTATACATCAAGAACAAACATATTCGGGCAAAGATGCAACGCAAAAAGATAAAATACTTGTTAAAAGATTAAAAATATCTGTGTTTGTGAGCTTCAAAACTCATCATCTAAATGTATTTATTGTTACATTTTGGACTCGTAAAATTATTACACTGGTTTGCTAGGGCTAAATGCAATTTTCAAAGTCGACACAAAATTTGCTACGGAAGCTCCAAGTTTTGACATATGTTATAACCGTCACATCTTATGTATCTAATGAAAGTGTAAAATTTTCTATACTTTACAAGCCATTATCAAAATACGGAATTTATGGTGGCACTGTGCAAATTGTTCTTTCCAAATCCCAAAGTTTTCTCTAATGTACAGCGTTGAATGTTTGCAACTCCGTTGGGGTTAAAATCGTTTAAGGATTATTGAAATAACCAGTGGCCATAAGTAACGAATTAAATTCTTTTTTTAAATCAACTATAACATTGTCATATAACATTAATATATTTATTTAAAAAAATTTTTTTAAATGGCTTAACTAATTCATATTTTTAAAAAATAGTTTATTATGATTATTTTAAATAATCGAAAAATCAATAATTTCAATTTTTCAATTTTTATTGATTGTAGTATGCATTATATTGAATGTTACTACTAGTATATCATTTGCCTGACGAAGAGTAAAAGCTCGAAACGTTGCTGCGAATAAAATATAAGCCTTGTGTTAAAAAGTGAACTTCTACCCTTATTTAATATATTATATATATTTCACTTCGCGTCTTTAACTAATTAAAACTATAACTATTATTGTGACGCCACCCTTTACTTTCTAAAATGAGTGTAGAAATTATTCTGAATCGTCGTACAAATCATTTTACTGTTTTTAAATATGCAACTAGATTATATCCAGATCATGTTCAAACATTAGCGCAAAAATATTTAACAAGTATTTTTAAAAAGTCGAAAATAGTGTCACACATCGGATTTTTATCTAATTGTGTGGATGTAGGATATATACCTAAAGGATTTCGACTTAAATTTACATCAACATGCGTTGAATCAGATCATGAGGCCATTTTAAGAAACCTGCGGTGTTGCTCCTTGAAATTAATGAAACAAATCCTGTGTGACTATAGAAGGAAGAAGTGCCATCTTACCGAAGAAATCTCTTATTTCAAATCATCTCTGCGCCAATCAACTCCATTGTCATCGTTCAACTTGATCGTATCTTTTGCTCAAAAATTGAACAATCATGTTTATAGTTTATACAAACAAAACAAAATAAAGAAGATGCCCATGCAAACAACTTCCAAAATGACTGCCGACGATAAAAATGAGAAATCAGTTGTAACCATTCCTGAGGATCTGCCACTTTCTAAAGCAGAGATGAAACTTTTACAAAAGGGTTTAACATTTTCTCCAACACCAAACGTAGACACATTCGTAGTAAACCAAGACTTTGAAGCATTTTTTAGAAGTATTAATATTAAATCGCATTTTCACAACAACCAATACGCAAATCCAGATCCTAAAGATGGCGTTGCGGGTATACTGGAAAACATTGTCCTTGAAAAAAGTTCTTGGAATCCACCTAAAACGGAGTACCCATCACTTGCACATTATATCGAAGAAGTTAAAACACTTGTTAATACAAAAGTGAGTTCAAAACTTAGAGTAAAATCAAATATCAGTATTGAAGAATCCAACGCTATCAAAGAACTGAAATCACGTGATGATATTGTCATTAAACCTGCCGACAAAGGTGGGGCCACGGTTGTTTGGCGAAAGGATCTGTATATTGAAGAATGTATGCGTCAGTTATCTGACCAATCGTATTACATTCTATTGACAGAAGAACCGACAATCGAAAGCCAAGACATCGTAACGGAAACAATTTCTGAAATGATTCGTAATGGACAACTTCCAAGGGAAGCAATCAATCTGATTAGCAAGAAGCCAAGGTGTCCGAAATTTTACTGTCTCCCAAAAATCCATAAACCAAATAATCCAGGTAGACCAATCATCTCATCAGTAAATAGTACAACAGAATTAATTTCTTCATTTCTTGATACTATTTTACAACCTATACTGAAATCAACGCCGACTTATCTCAAAGATACTAATGATTTACTCAAGAAACTGGCTCAATTTAAATTTCAAGGACATGGACGATATATTGTAATAATGGATGTAGTCGCACTATATACAAACATACCACATCAAGATATACTTACTTCCATTAAATATGTTTTGGATCAAACTCCTAATACTGACATTCCAACTTCAGTAATAATACGTCTCACAGAACTTGTCCTTGACCTCACTGAATTTGAATTCAACTCGATGTATTTCAAACAGACCAAGGGTGTTCCAATGGGCACTAAGATGGGCCCAGTTGTTGCTTGCTTATTCATGGCATATTTGGAGGCACAATTTAATCAGACGTATCATGGAGCTAAACCGGACTTGGATTTAAGATATATTGATGATTTGCTCAAATTATTTTCATGCTCCAAAGACGAACTTCATTTGTATATTCAAGAGTTTACAACTTCACATGATTCTATAAAATTTGAATTTAAAATATATGAGACATCAGCCCCATTTCTCGATGTATTGATTATTCCGGACCAATTAAGTGACACTATTCAAACAACCATCTATACGAAGCCCACAGATTCACACACGTATGTGTCATACTATTCATATCATCCAAAATCTACTTTGAATGCAATTCCCTATTCACAGTTTCTACGTTTAAGAAGAATATGTAGCCGAATTGATGAGTTTGAAAACCAAGCTAAAATAATGTCAACACACTTTATTAATCGGCATTATCCCGAAAACCTTATCAAAGAAGCTATAAACAAATGCAGATCAATTTCGAGAGAAGAATTAATTAACAAAACCAACCCACGACAAAATGTAACAACAGAACGAATTCCTTTAGTACTTAACTATTCTCCACTTGCACGTGTGTTAGCCTATGATGCTATTATGCTATATAAGTCAATAATCCCTAATTCTACCGGTTCTCAAATTATTCCACTGCCACCTATGAAATCTTTTCGCCGGGCCCCAAACTTAAAGCAATTACTTGTCCGCACATCAATTACCAAAGCACCTATACCAATAACACCAGGCACATTTCCATGCAAAAGAGGTAAACGATGCGTCACCTGCAAACATACTTTGAAACTATCTACGGTGACAAACTTGAAGAGGACAATACATCTCAAACAAGAATTTACATGTGAATCAAAGTCGTTGATATACGCTATTAAATGCAACAAATGCCCTGATGTAATATATATAGGGCAAACGGAAAGACATCTTGGGGATAGATTTGCGGAACACAGGAGGGATGTGTTGAATAAACAGTATAAAAATGTTTCCCAACATTTTAATCTAACTGGACATAGTGTGGATGATATGCTAGTTACTGGATTGAAGTACGCTTCAAGAGATGAAAAAGTCAGAATTGAAACCGAAAACCGAATGATCCATTTCTTCAATTCTAATGCATTACCTGGACTAAACATCAAATTTACATATTAAGGAAACATCGAAACCTCAGGACGAAAGTTCGACGGGTGTGGCAATCCCGGGGTTATCTTAGCCAAAATTTTTTTAAATGGCTTAACTAATTCATATTTTTAAAAAATAGTTTATTATGATTATTTTAAATAATCGAAAAATCAATAATTTCAATTTTTCAATTTTTATTGATTGTAGTATGCATTATATTGAATGTTACTACTAGTATATCATTTGCCTGACGAAGAGTAAAAGCTCGAAACGTTGCTGCGAATAAAATATAAGCCTTGTGTTAAAAAGTTAACTTCTACCCTTATTTAATATATTATATAATTATTGTCTAAAACTGGGTGGGTTTGATTATGCTATGAAAAACTCCCTTATATTCGCTAAAGGAGGAATAATGGTCATAGTGTATAAGTTTCTGTAAAAATGCCCCGTATGCCCAAAATGCCGGGCATTTTCAGAATAAGGCATTTTCAGGGCATTTTCGGCGTTTTGGGCATTTTCAGGGCATTTTCAGGAGGGTAGGCATAAAACCTAGGACATTTTCATTTGTGCAACCCTGTTTATAATCACATTCTTAATACAGTACTGATGGTATTGGCCCCATACGACAAGATCCTCAATGAATATTAAAACGAAATTGATCTTACTCTGTATCCAAACAACGTTCTATAGGAAATACTAAATGCAGATTGGCAGATTTAAATTACGTGGAATTTGAATAAAATAGTGGAAGTAAATATCTGAATATTACCTCAAATGTCCAGTTCGGGTCCGGATAATTCGAAAACTCCGACCCGAACTTGTACCCGATAAAGAGTTCAGGTATTTTCATTTACCTGTGCTTTAACCAAACTGGGTAATCTTATATGACTTATCCGAACCCCTCCCATTCAAGATCCCACGGATATTTTTCAGGTATAACCTGATACCCAAAAGCAGCTCTAAAACCCGAAAAGCAAAACAGTACGAGCAGTAATCTTTATTGTATGAGTTATTTCGGCACCGGCATGTTTTCACACATCTAAAATCTTATAAAATTAGCGATGGCAATTTTTAAAACGATTTAATAATCATGTCTCTGAAAATAGCTATATGACTTACATACGAATAGATTAGTGTACTAAAATGAGACAATAGCACTTGATTTCCGAGTGTTCATTGTATGGGTTTGGAAGAAACGATTTGCCCTTACCGTAATCCACATAAGGGGCAGTGGTAGAAAATATTCCCCAAGTGTTTCCCACAAGTTAAAAAATCTTTTCTGCAGATTTCCAAAAATTTGTTTCATCCTGCCAACATAAAAACTCTGGATATAGCGGTAGAGGTGCTGATTCATAATGCTTCAATCTAAGTGTTGATCTAATATGGCTCTTTATGAGTGGAGAGGAATCTAGAATTTATCCAAAAGTCGTGACAATCGTATTCTCAAAAAAACGAAACAGGTACAGATCTGTAAAATATATCATTGGAAAGCTGATCACGTAAACTTACGGAGGAATTCAAAAAAATTCGAAAAATTCAGAGTTACCAGGGTTTTTTGAAAACATGACCTGATTTTGTTGAAACTTGGTATTCGTAAATAGTCTTAAGACATTAAACCTATTTGAGTTCCAAGATGAGCCCAATCGGTTAAACCAAATCGGATTACTACTCGGAAAAGTTAAAGCGAAAATTTTCAATTCTGAATTTCCAAATTTAAAAAACCTTTTTACAAAATGCAATAATTCAAAAGAGAAAATTTGGAAATGTTTTTAAAAAAATGCTTTTTGATGCCTACAAAATTACAGGCCAGTAGAAAGAATATAAAGAAAGGCAAAATGTAAAGATTTATCAAAATCGTGAACCTTGATATTTCATTAGTAGGGAATTGCTGAAATTGGGTAAGGCGCAAAATAATAATCGGTTTGAACTCTGTAGTTTGTAAGAAAATCAATTCAACTTAACACATACAAAAACTAGAATACAAACCTGGCAAAGTATTTTGTTTAAACCCCATTTATTCGGGAAACTAATAGATCTGTACATTTTTATAAATTGTTCAAAGCAACAACACAGCGACATTAACTTGCTTGCGAAAAAGCTAATCCACAAAAGGGACAGTGGTAGAAAATATTATATTTCCTATCATTTAAAAAATCTTTTCTGGAGATTTACCAAAATTTATTTCATCCCACCAACCCAAAAACTATGGATATAGCGGTCGAGGAGTTCGTATAATCTGAATTCATAATGCTTCAATCTAAGTGATGATCTAATATGGCTTTTTATGAGTGAAGCGGAATCTAGAATTTATCAGGGTGTCAAAATCTCGTATTCTCAAAAACTTTCTAACCGAAACAGGTACAGATGTATAAAATACAGTAAAACTTGTCTGTAGTGGTAAGTAAGTATTAATTTCTCTAGGGGCAAGAAAATTTGACCACTATTAAGAGGTACCATGGTGCCGGAAATAGTGGTCCTAACCACTATATACTTAAAGTTAAATAATTCTCACGCACGATTAATGCATATTCTATTAACAATTACACTTTATTAAAGTAATTATTAAATTTTGAATGCTTTAGACTTTTAATATTATTCCGTGCGTTTAAGAATGTATACATTGGTGGGTCGGTTTTTTCAGCCAAAGATTTTGCTTTTGCTGCCTGCATCGGGTCATTAACCCTAAGGCTCCTGTTACTTTCATATGTCTTATAATCCTGTGGTGTGGCCAGTCTGGCCAAATGTTAAACCAAGGGGCCAGATACATATTTTGAATCCGAGATGTCGAAAGGAAATGGCATTCCTTCAAGCCTTCCAAGGGCAGTTTTTAGGGGCAACGTAGACGCCCCTAGTAAGATGATCGATGTCCGTCCGTATGTCCGTACGTCGGTTCCCACCATAACTCAAAACTTAGTGGATCAATTCCTTCAAAGTGATTTTTCGACATTACTTATGTCAACAGGTAGTCTGATTTCTTATTTGGTTGGAATCGTTTGGATAGTTTTGGAGAAACAGTTCTTGAAATTTCCAACTTTCAATTACATCGCGGTTATTTCAAGCACTACTGGACCTATTTCGATGAAATTTTTCCTGTACATTACTTATGTACACTTGTAGCCTTGGTTCGTATTTGGTTGAAATCGGTTAGATGGTTTCTGAGAAAACAATTTTGAAATTTCAAAGTCTCAATTAAATAACGGCTATTTCAAGCACTACTGGACCGATTTCGATGAAATTTTTTGCCCATGTACTTACATTACTTCCAAGTCACTAACAACTGTGGCAATTCAGTCGGATAGTCTTGGAGAAATAACAGTGTCTAGTAAAATTTTATACGTTCACCATAACTACACCTTAGTTCCAAAAGGAGCGTCTACGTCGCCCCTTGGCGCAAGCAGTAAATTATCGCGAAGCGATGATTTAAAAAATACCTTCCCTCTTGCTACTTATGAATGAAGTGTTGAAAATAATTTGCCTTCAATTAGCCCTCACTCAATTTTTTATTCAATTCAACCTTCCTCCAAAAACAGCCGATCTTAATTTCGAGCATTCATTTATTTCGAATTTACAGAAATGGTATCAAAACGAGCGTGAATTTTGAAAATGTTTTGATCAACAGTATCGCCACATTTGAATGTAATAATTGAAACTTCGTGCAAATATTTAACAACGTAGATTTAAAAGATATAATTCATTTGATTTGAAGTCCAAAATTTTAATAATTATTTTATCAAAAACTATCCGGCCAATTTCAACCAAATACGGGTTCAGGCTTACAGTTGACACAAGTAATGTCCGTAATACATTTCATTGAAATCGGTCCAGTCGTTATTGCGATATCGTGCGGAAGGACACACGGACGTTCGGACAGGGCTATTTTACTAAGGGGCTGACGCCATCCTAAAAAACAATGAAACGCATCAAAACAATTAACTATATGATATAGAGTATGGGTAAAGGACAAACCTTATACACACCTTTAAAATGTACAAAATGTTAGACAATCAAAATGATACATCGGAAATAATAATTTGAAAAAAATATGAGCAATATAAAAGCTAATGTTTTTCGCAAAACTGGCACAACCTCCGGGAGCATTTGTCACAAGAGAACTTCTGGCAGACATCACATTTCTGCCTCGTACGTTGCTTCTTAAGTTTGCACACATCTTTTCTGCAATTTGCAGGCCGATTTCTCCTGTCCGGTCTTAGGATTTGGCGGGGACGGTGGTACAGCTCCCATAACAATTAGACAATCTCGAACATGTCTGTATGAAAATTATTTCCGTCTATAAAACCAGTTGTCATACAAATATTTCCGTGATTTTAAAACTTACATTTTAAGGCCGGCCCATTTCCTGCGGGTTCTCTGAGGCATTATCATTTCTTCCGCAAGAAAATTAGTCGCCTACATCGCTTTTCTCTTCTACAATCAGGATATTTTTGTTCGAAAATGATTTTCGCATTTGGAGCAGCCATATCTACGGCTTGTATAAAAACGATGCAGGGCCACCGGTTACTTCTTGGATGGCAGGTATATTCAGCCACCATCTGGTCAACTGAATCCAGGCCACCTATTTTTGTAAATGCAAATCATTCAAAATAAGGGCATTGCAAATGTAGGTTGTACAATTATTGAAATGAAAGTATCGATGAGTCTAAAAATATTAATATATATGTGCAGGCGCGTAGCCAAGGGGGGCAAAGGGGGCAATTGCCCCCCATTCGAAATAAAACACTCTCAAATCACTCAAAAAGTTAAAAATAAATCAGTCCATACCGAGACATGCAAACCTTTTTAGTGATTTGACAGTACAATTTTTTTTATTTGTAAACAAAATCACTTCGAAACTCAACATATGCAGTATTCCATGTAAATATCTGTGTATAAACAGCGTAACTCTAGAATCACCCATGAAATTTGCATGTTTCATGTGAATGATTTATTACCCACGGCTCCTCCCGTCATTAACTGACCCATCCTTACGCGCGAAAATCGTATCGCAATGTTTGTCCATTGCGAGAGCAAAGGATTTCTAGATCAATAAATTTCTATCGAAATGGAAAAGCATTTCGATACGATTTTCGCGAGTATGGATGGGTCAACTTTTGACGGGAAGAAGCCGTGGGTAATAAACCATTCAATAAAGAGACGTTTTGGGTGATTCTAGAGTATATTTTTATTGTGTTCATCCTTGCTTAGCGGGTGATTTGAATGCATTGCGAAATCCCGATTTCACTTTGACCTTCGCCTCGTCGATTTGACTTCAACCTTCAACGGCAACAAAAGTATGTTAACAGCGGCTTTAAATATTTTCATATTAAAAGCTTTTAGCTTCTGTAACTTACACGCATCGCTTCGAGGGAATTTTTAAGCTGGATAGAATTATTAAATTAGGGAATTGTATTTAATTATTCATTATGAAAAGGTCAAGCACGCCTGATATCCGCAGTTTCTTTTCGAAGCAAAGACGTGTGTCCAAGGGACAGTAGGTTAAGCACCAGCTGAAACGATAGAAGCGAACCCAGGTCTCGAAATTCTCCGAAATCGGATGAAGTCCAATTAAAAATCTGGTCCAAAATTATTCAAATTTGATGGAATCGTAAAACGTGGAGAATTTTAAAATCTGAAATTCAGTTTGCAAAATTTCATGCGTTTTACATTCGTGAATTGGATTTCCCATGTGTCAGTTTACATATGTACGTTCTAATTAATGTTGCCCCCTGGCCAATTCCTGGCTACGCGCCTGTATATATGTATTTGTATACCCTTTGTGGCATTGTAGTCAAATATAACTTCTGGCTTCTGAGGTGGCAGTTTGTGAACCAAAGGGATCTGTGCTCATTAAAATGACAACTTTATTTAGTTTGGCCTTATTCTGGATATTTTGTATATCCAAAATTTCCCTCGGAATCTCTCGACGAATGGATCGTATTGTACAAATTGATGTGAGCTGGTTTTCCATCAGCTCTTCGGCTGCATTTTTCGAACCGAAAACGTTATCGGCCGTTACGCCACTCCAAGACCCAAAACATTTCCGCGCATACCCATTAGCACACGCTTTCCTTGGTTTTGCTCGGCTCTGCCCCCTCTTTACCTAAATATACCGGTAATTATTGCCAAGTCACTTAAGTAATTTACGTTGTATACAACTACAAAAATGTGAGCATACAATTTAACGTTTTATCATTGTTGTTCCAAAATACCTGACTTTACATCAATATCCGATGTTTTTGGACTAGCGAAAAGAAAAAAATCGGAAAACGCTAAACTAATTCACACGGGAATTGAAGATTTTTACCATTGCCCCATTAGTGGGTTATAATAGAACCAAATCCGTATCTTCTTGCGTTTGTCTTATATTACACTTTCCTAACGGTCTACTTATTTTCAAAGAAATTATTGAAATCGACGCTTATACTGACAATTCTATGGTTAGTTGGTTAGCTAATGTTTTTTTACATGTAGGAATAAATCTTGCATTGCATCTGAATCTTTTGAAACATTTTTCCATTAAACGAAAAAGAAATTCCAAACTTCTGAAAGATTAAGGATGCTTTACTCCATAATATGCCAGGGCTAATTCGGCAGTTGCGGGTTTGCCACCACTTTGATTTTTAAATGATTGAAACAGACAAATTCACTTTGCGTGGTCGAAGTATGCTTTTTGAAATTACCCTTTGCACAACTTGCCACAAATCTACAGATGTTGCACCAAAAGCATTTGTCTCCTTTGGTGGTACACCTCCTTTTCTCACTGCAACGGTAAAGGCAACTATTCTTTGGCAAGCCGAATATTTAATGAAGACAGTTTTTACCGATATTACCAATCAAAAAAGAAACCTTCCAATTCAACGTTTAATACGGGTACACGTACCTAGGATAGATAGCATAAACTATTATTAATACCCACGGAGAAAGAGTTATTAATGCTGGCGGTAAGAAAAAGTGCAAAAAGGAATGCCAACAACAACCGGGGTTCCCAAGCGGTCACCCATTCAAGTACTAACGTTGCTTAACTTCAGTGATCGGCAGGGTGTCCAGAAGTCCTGATTTGATCAGGACTGTCCTGATTTTACCCAGGGTCACCTGATGACCTGATGAGCCTGAATTTAGTCTAGCTTACAAGTAGTCAGTATAGCTTACAAAAATATCACTTTGCTGCATTTTGGGGCAAAGCGATATGGCATCATAAATTATGATTCATAATACTAATATAAACAATACATATAAATCTAAATGCTGCTCTGCATGTACAATTGTTTAATTTTGAACGTTTTATTTCGTGCTGTTCAAAACTGCAGTTGTACAGAACATTTCTGCAGCGTTCACTTGCAAGTACCAATAACAGTTAATTCAACTAGATGTAGTAAAACAAACACATGAAGATTTGCATCTCCGTTAGCCAACGGCCATACCACGTTGAAAGCACCAGTTTTCGTCCGAGCACTAGTGTGCCCAGAAGTCCTGATTTGACCCAGGACAACCTGATGAGCTTGAATGTAGTCCTGATTTCACAGTTGGTGACAAAAATCACTTTGTTGCATTTCGGGCAAAGTGACTAAAATTTGTCCATACTTATCATAAAGACACTTTGTCCCAATAATACTATAGTAACAAGTAGTAACTGCATACCTGAACCTAAATGTTGCCCTGCATGTAAAATGATTTTAATAGTTCAATTTGGAACGTTTTTATTTCGTAATTCGTAATAACCTCAACTGCAGTTGTACGTAACAGTTTTGTAGTATTCACTTACAGTTGCCAATAATTGTTTATAATATCTCACAGGTACATGTCATATAAAACGTTTAGTTAAAAGATTTCGTTTCTGGTTGTAAAGACCAGTAAATAGTCTTAATTAAAGTTGTTCTCGAATGTTTAAAGATTGTATTGCGAACAAACGATTACTGACAGCTGCTAAATCATCTAAAAGGTATTACTACAAGAGAAGCTGAATTCTTGAGGTAAGTACCTACTATGCCCGGGATATACAAGCCAATTATAAATAACTAATTGCAATGACACCTTATTATACTTGATTTTTGAATTTTATATTTTTTCACTTAGGAGTCGTGATTTAAGATTGTAATAATCTGATAATACTCTATATCAAAGGTGTAGAAAGCGTTTGCACTGTCGTCTGTTTAGTTCATTGCGAGTCAATTAAACATGTTTTGTTGTGTATACATAGATTAAGAATATATTGGAATGGAAAATATTACTAATGAAATCTTTGTAGGGTTAACGATACCTCATATATCGCAAAAAGTGGTTTTAGCGGGAATGAGAACACCACGATATAAACTGGATTATCTGGCAACCCCAGTATCTTATTCCAATTTCCATCGCTCTGCGGCGTTTTCGTATTTTTCATAGAAAATAAAATTGGACACTTAAAATTATGGTTGTGAACATGGACGGCCAGTGTCAAAATTGCATCCGTCAGCTTTTCAATACTATCAACACATTCAATATCTGCAGCATCGCATTAAGGATTTAAAAAAAAATATAAGTACTAATTGCGATTACGGATAGATTTCTATTACAAATATTTCTAAAACATGGTGCATGAGATTCTATTTCAGATAAATACCGATTCTAAATACAATTCCGATCCAATGTCTCAGCCTTGCATTATACAGTACACATTCAGAAACACATCAGTACTAGGCAAATATCACAATACATCCTATATCCTTATTCATAGGAGTTTGCACAAGGAAGACATAAGCATATGAGACGTCATACTTATTGTATAAAATTGAAAAATTATACAATATTCAATCATGAAACTGTCAATAAAAAGCAATGCAAATTTAATGGAACAGCAGTTACGACGGCCACGGAAGTGTAGCATACTCCACAATTTTTGTAACAAGCAAACTTGTTTTTTTTTAATTTGACTTCAGTTTCAAATATGGTTTGAAGTTCATTTCTGTGAAAAGTTATTGGTTTTCAAACGAGCTATCAAACAGATACCAACGTTAAGAATTGTGGACAAAACAGAGAATAAGGTTGGGGAGGGTATGGAAGATCCTCGTAAATCCCACTAACCTGGTTCGTTGCTGAAGCATTTCCTCTATTTGCATCGGAAAATTATTTAAATATATAATTAATCGAAAATCGAAATATTTTTGGTACTCAGCTATTTGCCAAAGAGAGAAATGTTTTCTAAATCGTGCTGAATTTAGTTCGTTGTCAATTTTGGAAGATTTTCCATAACCTGGTTTCGGGAGCAAAGAGCCAAAAAAGATTTTTAGGAACTGTCTCGGGTTCACTTATACATACATGTATTTTGGAACTCTGTGTGTAGCTTGCTGTCTAAGGAGAGGTGAGTGGATACCGGAATTCGCGAGTTGCTGGAACTTTGGACCTCGTATGTATCAAAATGACCAGTTTTATCGATTTGTTATAATCACAAAAAAATAGCTCAAAGATTGTGAATTGAAATTCAAACAGAATCTTTGAATTCCAACTCTCACAATACCTAAAAATTGGATTTAAAAAAAGAATAATAGTACTAATTAGAAGCGGAATTATTAGCTTCCGAAAAAAATCTGTACAGAAATTGCAAGTTTGTCTCGTGGGTACAAAGCTCAGTGTAAACGTTTCCTTCGTATCTCAAGAAAGAAAAATGTATCGATATTCAAGCCCGTGCCAACCCTACATGTGAGGCAACGTAGTTATTGAAAACATAATTATTTAGATGAATGGTTAGTTATTGAGTTATTTTAAAGTATTATTTTGTGCATCTGATCCGTATACTTTCAACTACAATAATTATATTACTAAAATTCTATCTACGGGATCGATAGTCAGTTCTGAAAATTCTTTAGGCATAGTACAACCTTTAATGTCGCGAATTTATTAAAGCCAGAATTGAATAACCCTGGAGTACGGCGAATGTAATGCAAAGTTGTTTTGCACATATTTGTGCCTTGTACCGTCTTGTTTTTTTAACAATGTCAATTTATTTTTCCAATTCTCCCTTTCTGCATCTTTATCTTACTACTGTTTATGTTTACAACCCTGAAAGTACACACATTACATTGTGAACAGTAAGATTTTGACATTGGCCACATTGGTAAGGCTAATTAGTGTAACTAAAATATACACGTATACCATGCCGTAGATTACTTATGTCAACCGTTACATTATGCCTTCAATTAATTATTTATGTATGTCAATTAGCAACACAACTTGAAAAAATATAATTACTGTATTCGGGATACATAAGCAACTTCTAATTCTCTAAGTAAATAATTGATCAAAAGTATTAGTTGTCCATATTGCGCTCTGAGACTTCTTACCAGTGCTCGGCACGGGTATGGGTAATACTCGGGTAAACGGGTATGGGTACGGGTACGGGTACTACCCGGGTACGGATTTTGTGTACCCGAACAATTCCGGGTACTACCCGGGTACACTTTGGTCGGCTCAAAATTTCGGGTACGGATACGGGTATGGGTACGGGTACAAGGATTTCAAAATGGGTATATACCCACCGGGTACGGGTATAATGGTGTCATTTACCCGTACCCGCCACCATTGTACCCGAGTATTTGGATATGTTGAGATTTGAGACATTTTGATGAATTTTATGAAAATAATGGAACTTCCGTTGGAAAATTCTGTCGGTATTTTTAGTAATTCTGAATACATATAGCTTATTGTTAATACCCTTTTAACCTTACAACATGCAGTAACTGTATTTCAGACTGTTGCTAAAATATATATTTATATCTATAATATATATTTTTATGGAAACTTGTTTTAGGAAGAATAATCAATAAACAGACGAGGAATAATATCAAAATAGAAGTGGAGAATAGGATTCAACGAAATTTTATACAAAACGTCTTCATAATGTAGTATTTTGTCACTAATTGCATAAATAGTCTGATTGACACGTATGCACATGATACTTCATTAGCCACAATGAATACAATTTTAAAATTAGAGTTCCGATGAGTTGGATGGCAAGATATTTTTTGTAATTGGTAGTTGATTAGGAAAAGGCGGATATTTGTAACAAGATATTAATGAGTTACATGTACACAGAGCTACTGAGATGAGAAAATTAATGTAAAAGGCCGAATAAATCAAGAAGTGTAAAATCGAATAGCCAAGTTCCAAGCCAAAAATGCATGTACATATGGACTGGGTGCTTCGCCCATCAGCCCATAAACAATCAAATGGGGATAGTTTTACTTTTAATCAAAAACGCTTATAGTTTTCTACTCTTCAATAAAAATATACAATGTCAAATACCTCTCTAGCTAGTCAAAATTACCCACTCAGGTGTCATAAATTATTACATATAACGTACTATGTATTACATTAAAACAAATCTGGATAAAGTACCCGGGTACGAGTACGGGTACGACACTGAGATACCCGAGTATGGGTACAATTTTCGCGTATTTTCGGGTACGGGTACAATACGGGTACAGGTACATGGAATGAGATTACATTGCGGGTACGGGTACGAAAAATTTGTACCCGGATACTCGGGTATGGGTATGGGTATAGATACCAGTTATTGAAATACCCGCACTTCGGGTACGGATACGGGTACGGGTACCGATTTTTCGTACCCGTGCCGAGCACTGCTTCTTACAGTACCTGACGACAAAATTAATGATATCCATAAACGTGTATCAATCTCCTTATTTTATATAGTAGCATCCAATTATCTTGTGACTACAGAAACAGTAATCTTTAATATTATAATGATTGTATCGTGCCCCCTACTTTTTGCTCTGATTACTTCTGAGATGCACACATTGGAAAAGCCATATAATGCGTGGCAGCCAGAATAACTTGATTCATTTTTGCATTAAGAAAATATTTACGGGAAATATCTACATAAATACACTAAGGAAGCTTAACATTGATAATGGCTGTCAAAGCATTGATTCTTCCATAACCAGCCCGGTTATTTGGGTATTTATCCAATGGTATGCTCTCGCACTGATCTTTCGTATCAGTGAGGGTTACAGGTTCAGTTGATTTTATCAAGATGTCCCAAATTTCCTCATTTTTCAGATTCGGATTCTTCGACAGTAATAATGCAACAACTCCACTGACATGGGGAGTTGCCATACTTGTCCCACTATTAAGTGTATAATCATTATTTAAAAATGATGAAATAACATCTTCTCCCGGAGCAACTATTTCTGGCTTGATGGTATCATTTGCACCATAACCAGTAGCACTGAATTCGCTCACTTCATTTAGAAAGTTGGTTGCACCAACAGAAAATATGTCCCCGAAACCTCCAGGAAACCCACAGGACCTGCATCCTGGACCGTGATTTCCCACAGAAAACAAGATGAATGTATCCGTATTTTGAAATACAGCAGCTGCCGCATAAATGTCTTTCATTCCCCCTGCGCTGGGATGAAATGATCCCCAGCTGTTGCTAATTAACCGAGGAGATTTAGAGCAATTCCTGTTTCTACCCAATTTGTCTCCTGGGCATAGATAATGTTGCAAGCATGCAACGGCATGAGAGGAAAAAGTAACACCGCTAACAGTAATTACGCATCCCATCCATCTTGCTCCTGGAGCGACACCTATTCCGTTGTGTCCAACTATGGATCCCAAACAGTGTGTTCCATGACCTCTGTAATCAAAGGGGAGTTCGGCGCCAACTATTGGATCATGCCAACCGTAATTATTCGTTCCTACGAAGGAGTCCCGAAGAGCGTCATGTAGGTAATCGATCCCTGAGTCAATAATACCGATAACAACGCCCTGGCCGTAGTAACCCAAGGACCACACCTCCGGGACTTTGATTGCTTCTAAACCATATGTGAGTTGGCCAAATTTTGATTTCCTTGAACGTGGAGGAGCATTTTTTATTTGTGAAACATTGGATGTTTTTACTGGGTCGAAGACCTCGGTACTCGGGTCTACATCTATTTCCGTAACTTCGTCCAACGCGGTAAGCTTATATATGAGAGCACCACTTGCTTCCTTAATGCTCAATTGATTTGTTATCCACAAAACTCGAGATTTCAAAGACTTTTCACTTTTCAGTAACTCCAGCGCCCCCTTTTGACTTATCATTGATTGGGTTTCCAAGGCTTCTGATATCATTGTCAATTTTTCAGCTCTGTTGTTTATGGCTTTAGTTTTCATTGAGATTTTCTTCAATGTTACGGAGGAGGGAACGTCAAATGAGATCATGATGTCTGCGACTTGTTTTTCTTGAATGATTTGTTTCAATTCAGCAGTCACTTTTCCTGGTACTGGTGTAGCATTGGATCGAAATGAGCTTTGTAAAAAATATATTATTAGCAATGCGACACAAATTTGACTCATCGTGATAGACCTGTGCAAGATCCAAGTACGATGTCAATGCTTTTATGCAATATTTGTGCTTCTTCTTTGTCTGTGTTGCTGGTAAGCTTGATTGTATGATTCTTTGTTTCTACAGGGCTTTTACTGAACAATGCGAGTTACTTCTATTCTGTTTAAAGTTTTTATTTAGAAACTTCGATTTACAATGTAGCATTCTCATCTCAAGTTAGTTGTCAACTGTATAGTAATATGTTTTTATATCCGAGGAAGACATGAAAATGAAATACGTATATCGAAAGGGGATTCCTACGTTATACATTCTTGTCTTGCCAAAAATTCCGTTAAAGCCCTTACAGATATTTCATATTTTATATTCAATTCATAATAATTAGTATGAATGATAATTTTCTACAAATCTGTTTGGTAACAGATTTCAAATTATGAACTATTTAGTTATATATCTTTATTTAAAATGTTATTGCGGGTAGTTTAATGTCATCTGCTTTAAGTGTTTACTATTGACATTTTTTTTTGGAACGATATAGCTATGGTTTGGAACAATTTATACATGTATATTTAATAAATAAAATAGTTTGAAATATTAAAATCAAGGTGGTTTTAAAATTTTGCACTGAAAGTATAAAACTAGATTAGAAAGGTAAGTAGCTCAGCTTTCATTGTAAGCTGAAATTGCAGTGTTAGAATAAATTATAACTGATAATATAAATGCATCTTGCGCTACATGGAAGTTATTATCACCTGTATAATCGTAATATGGTATTGATCTCTTTAAATAGTGATTGGACGAAATTTTTGATATTGAAAATCCGACACATTTTATCGGGTATGATAGAAGCAAGATATTAATAACATGGACCATTATTGATACAAATCCATTTTGCGGATGTTTGTTGTCTCCAAGAATCCTTTGAAATTCGTGATTATGACTCGTTCTCTGGTAAACAGGATCAATATTTGGTTCATTTTAATATAAATATTAGTTTGTGTGGCATTTTCATTTCATGGCATTTTGGGCATCTATATGGCACTTTGGTCATTTTGGGCATATTCAGCCTAGGGCAGGCATTTTCGGCATATTCACTCCAATTTTTTAAATATATGACTTTAGCTACCTGCTAATTTTGCAAAATAGGTCAAAACAGTATGTTGCAAATAATTTTAATATTCAACTGGATTACATGATAAAATTATAGAAACAAACTGTTTCCAAAAAGGTTGAAACCTGGAGCCAGTTGATATAGACATATTTATGGAAAAATAATAATAATTCTATTTTCCTTATTTTGTTGTAAAAATTCGCTTGTACACCGTGTCTATAATTATTTAGATTTCAAGAACAAGCATATTCGGGCAAAGATGCAACACAAAAAGATAAAATAGTTGTTAAAAGATTAACAATATCATTGTTTGTGAGCTTCAAAACTCGTCGTCATCTAAATGTATTTATTGTTACATTTTGAACTCCTAAAATTATTACACTTGTTTACTACGGCTGATTAAATGCAGTTTTCAAAGTCGACACAAAATTTGCTACGGAATCTCTAAGTTTTGACATATGTATATTATAACCGTCGCATTGTATGTATCTAATGGAAGTGTAAAATTTTCTATACTTTACAAGCCATTATTAAAATACGGAATTTATACTGGCACTGTGCAAATTGTTCTTTCCAAATCCAAATTTTTTTTAATGTACAGCGTTGAAGGTTTGCAACTCCGTTGGGGTTTATTGAAATAGTCATTAGGGAATTAGACAAATTAAATTATTTTTTTTTAAATCAAGTATAAGATTTTCTAAAACTGGATGGGTTTGATTATACTATGAAAAACTCCTGCAATACTGGTCATAGTGTATAAGTTTCTGTAAAAATGCCCAATATGCCCAAAATGCCTGCCGAAAATGCCGAAAATGCCGGGCATTTTCAGAGTAAGGCATTTTCAGGGCATTTTCGGCGTTTTGGGAATTTTCAGGACATTTTCAGGAGGGCAGGCATAAAACCGAGGGCATTTTCATTTGTGCAACCCTGCATATACCACAAATTCCCTTATAAAGGCATCGCTTATAGGGAGAGTTTACAGTACACAGTAGTTGAGGTGTTATCTGATTGAGAGTTGTTAAGGTATCTTCACATTGATAATGGCTTTTAAAGCATTGATTCTACCGTAACCAGCTCGGTTATTTGGATATTGACTAGTTGGTGGTTTCTCACATTGTTCTTTCTTATTCGTCGGTGTAACGGGTTCAGTTGAATTGATTAGTACGTCCCACATTTCCTCATTTTTTAGATTTGGATTCTTCGAAAGCAACAACGCAAAAATGCCAGCAACATGTGGCGATGCCATACTTGTCCCGCTTTTAATGCAGTAGGTATTATTCAAACAGGACGACAGCACCTCAATACCCGGAGCTACTACTGCGGGCTTGATCGAGCCATTAATGCCAGGGCCGCCAGAACTTGACCAGTGTACTTCGCCCAGGTAGTTTGTAGAACCAACGGAAAAAATGTCAGCGATAGCTTGTGGTAAAGCTGTGGTGGTGCAAAATGGGCCAAAATTACCGGTGGCAAAGATCAAAAATGTATCCGAGTACTTGAATGGTAAAGCCGCATCGTATAATTTACGGCTTGATCCACGGGGTGCTATCGAACAATTCCTGTTTCTACCCGATTCGTCACCCGGGCAATAAAAATGTTGCAAACACGCAACGGCGCTTGTGTGAAACATTTCCATGCTATAATCCTTAGTGACCTCGCACGCCATCCATCTTGACCCGGGTGCAACGCCAATTCCGTTGTGACCAACTATCGTCCCCAAACAATGGGTTCCGTGTCCATGATGATCATTCGGTAATCCTGTATCATTCGTTGGATCAAACCAGCCATAATTATTGGTTCCTATAAAAGAGTCCCGAATGACGTCATGATTAACATCTATACCAAAGTCAATGATACCAACATTGATACCCTGGCCGTAGTATCCTTGGGACCAAACTTCTGGGACTTTGATGGTTTCCAAGCCATACGTAAGTTGACCGTATTTGGAATTTCTAGGACGTGGGGGAGGATTTAAAAGATTATCAACAGGGTCCTTCAGGGGTTCAATCATTTCTAATTCCGCATCTATGTCGATTTTGGTAACTTCGTCGACAGCGGCAATTTCAGCAATGAGTGCAGCACTTGCAGATTTAATGCTGAGTTGATTTGTTATCCATAGTATTCGAGATTTTACAGATTTTTCGCTTTTCAGTAAATCCAGAACCCTCTTTTGACTGCCTAATGCCTGGTTTTCTAGCGCGTCAGAGATCATTTTGAGCTTTTCAGCCCTATCTGTATGTGCTTTTGTTTTGATGGTAATTTTATTTAAGGTTTCTGAGGAAGGAACGTCAAATGTGACCACTATATCGGATTGTTGGTTCTTCTCAATAATTTTTTTCAGTTCAGATGCAACTTTCTCGGAAGTCGACGTTTCGTGTGTCTTGGCGAAATTATGAAGCAGCAAGTAAATTGTAAGCAAAATTTTATATGATCGTCCCCTTCTTGTTGAAAGGTTATCCTTCTTAGCTTTTCCCCAAACTCCTGAACACACTTGATTTACAAATAGCATTATAAAGAATCTTGGATTTTGTCTTGATATGCCTATATAATTGATAATGTTCCTGAGATAAGAATAGTTCCTTTCGTCAAAACAATAAAAAAACTCCTTCAGTATGGTCAAGAGTAAAATTGAATACCTGGCTTAAATAATCAATAAATAGTACTTGTACGCATTGAAAGAAAAATAAGAGCAAGAAGTATATAGTAGATATAGCAAACAGAGTTTATGGAAAAGTCGGATAGTATAAATCAATGAGCGTATAGAATATTTCCATGCACATTATTTACAAATATTCGTGTGTAATGCCACGTAATGCTTCACTAATAATACTTTATATTTATTGCTTATGTCATTTTAATTCCGATGTTACACGAAACTTAATTTCTGCTGCTTTTTGGGGGTTTGAATGCCCTTGGATAGCGGGATGACGCAAGCAACAGTAAGAATTTTATAAATATTTGTCACTGTCACAGAGCTTGCGCAATAACATATAGTAGTCCCTTGAACTTCATCCACCTTATTTTGATCACTTTTGCCTTTAAAGTAATATTTCATCAATACTCATGCCCTAGAAAATTCTCTTTTCTAGGGCCTGAAGAAGAGCTATGCTCGAAATGTTGCCTTTGATAAATTCTCTCAAGTGAAACTTTGCCCTGTTCAAATTTCTATATTATTGTTATTACTTGGGTAACTTTCTCAGAGTTTCACTCTTCATTTGTTCTGGTTGGTGTTTTTGTCATTGGAAAGATTGGGTATAAGTATAACCGAACTTGCAATCGCAATTATAGTTGATAATGCAAGTACCATTGATGCCGTACTTTACGCAACTGGTACTTGTTAAAATGCTTCAATTAGATTATGCAAAAAACCGAAGTTGAACTTGCAATTAGTAGTTCAGAAGTTACTTGCAGTTGGCAAGGTAATTTCAAAAACATTTGGATATAATTGCACCGAAAGTACAATTGCAATTTGTAATTGTAAGCTAACTGATATACAGTATACAGATAAATCATCGGCGAAGGGGCAAAATGATACCTGTATTTTTGATTGGCAGCAAAATGATATGTCTACTGTACATGCTGTTTCACTAAATTGAACAGAGTATATTAAATAAAATGACCTAGATGCAATGCATAATGAAACAGAGATCCACACGTAAAATTGCCTTTCTTTAAGCCTTACAAGGCTAAATGTTGTAAAATTTCACCCTTCAACATATCTTTACAGGAAGTCCTTAAAATACTTGACCTATTTTTCTATAATTTTGTGCAAATCGGAACATTTTGATACTAATCAAAAATTCACTTAGACCACTTTGCCTCCCTACCGACGAAATTGTACACTAAGTACAGTAACTGCACTCGTTGAGAAAATACTCGTGATTATTATGTACATTAGTTATTAAAGCGGAATGACTTATTGAGGCATTTTTTGGAATTTTCGCTCAAATTCGAAACGGTTGCAATTAAATTGATAAGTGTTTTTAAAATTACAACTTTTTGCAGTGCAGCACTTGTAATTGCAATTGAATTTCTTGCCATTTCAGTTGTTCTTAACCGGTAATTGGGATAATTTAATGCTTTGTAATTGCAATTTAAGTACTGTAAAGTATTTTTAATCCTTTACTCTTTATCATGGGAACGCGACGTGCTAGCGTAGCTTCTCGTATTTATGCTTATTGATAGGTTACTTTTCTCTATGAATTGATTCGAACATTCATGCTTGAGCCGTGGAGATCGCTTTGACACGAGTCAGATTCATTCTGACTGTCTGAGATGCTCGACGTTGGATTTGAGTCGCGAGCACTTGAGATTCTCTGCGCTCGTTTGTAGCTGGTAGAAAATCATAAATTATACTTTGTTTTTAGGACCATTTGGCATTGCGGTGCGCACTGTCATTATTAACTGCGTAATTAGATATTTGGGTATAGCGGTGCGCTTAACCTCATTGTAATTGTGGAATTGTATTTGTTAGAGCTGCTAATTATATTTACCCTGTTAGTTGTTGTGTTTGTATTTGGTTTTACTACACGATTAAAGTTATACTTTGTATGGGATAAATTGAGCCCAGATAAAAATCGTTTACAGAACACAGAAATTGCAATTCCCTGGTGTAAAATAACCGCAATTAAGCCTTCTCGACAGGGCTTGATACACGATCTATAGCCATTTACGGTAAATTTTAAGTTCACTCTCACAATTCTCAAGTAATTGTCCCTGTGAAGCACAGGGTTTTTACTAGTATGCATATATTGAGCTGAATTAAATCTAAAAAACTGACTTCAATTGTATCATACCGACCGATACGTTCGCGTGCCGACATTGCCTGGTGACATTGGTTCATCAGATATCGTCCGGGCTAACCAGCAGAACACACGACATTCGCAACAGGGACTTTCAGCTTCGTTCCGCCCCTCAAGTCCTTTCTTCATACTCAAATTATGGTATATACATAGATACGCTGTTATATTGTGGTAACCAGTGGTCATAAATCAATATTTGTTTAGTAGTGAATTATAATGTGTATTTACTATATCCTGTCCGCCTTTACATCAATATCAGATGCCTTCTAACCACACGTGCAAATAACCTCCGGCGCTTGCGCTCTCGATAAGCATAAACGTTTTCAGCAACTCGGAAAGTGCAAGCTAAGAAAACCCCTGAAAAAAACAGGGCGAAAACGATTGTTAAATCTTTGAGAGCCAGCTGCTTGTAAGCATCTCTGGAAAACCTGGCACCTCCCCACAAGAGTGTCATTATATTATAACGACTTTTCGAAACTTTCTTGAACCGCTCCCCAACCCACCTGTTAAACCAACTGACATTTTTAAGTCGATTCATTACTATGAATTGTTTTATTCCCCATAAGTTTTGTTTGACTTGGCTAAACTCCTCCCACAGCTTGTACAAGCCGGATTCAACCACATGAAACATGTGCTCAGTAAAAATCCGGGACACAAGATTCCTGCGAATTAAAATCACAGTCCTTTCCTCAAATAGCGTGATGTCCGGCCCTTGAAAAACTAGAGAATTTTTCCGGACTTTTTGTACGAAGAATTTATACTGGAATGTGTTGCCCTTTTTACCAACAAACATGTGGTTCTTCAACAGCCTGGGCATTAAGGAATCTTTGGCTTCTGCCCCTTTCGTTTTTTGGTGATACACAAGCTGACCCACATGTTTGTTAATAGTTTTACATGAATTGTACAACTCATTCAAAGTCGAATTCAACTTTGAATTTGTAACGCCGGCGTCGAAAAATTCTTCGATTGTATGATGCAAAGACGACTTTGGTGATTTCGTTTCCACATGGCGTATGTATTCTGTGGTCACAATAAAGTCCTTTAAAGCCAGCATTTCCCGTATGTTCATTGGGACTACAGGAATCCACGGAGATGTGAGGAATGAGAAAAGCACACCTTTGTACCCATTGCTAATTGTGATACCTATAATAGCCCAGGAAACAACAAGAACGCAAGTTTTCCCGCCCAATTTCTTCAGAATGTCTCTAGTTGGCAATTGATCTTGCTCCATAAGAAAGGATATCGTGACCCATGTAAAGTATGTAAAACCTCTATTTCTCGATTGGCCACTTACAAGTCCAAATCGTTTGAAAAGAGTTGCAACATAGGACAAGACAATTATAGCGCAAACGATAGAAATCCAGACGTACGAATCCATCCCTCGGAATAATGAAGTGAAACTTAATTCTGCATTCACTACCCAAACAAAGGAGTAATGTCCAAACTTTTCCCCTGGAACTGACCTCTCAAAGAATCGGATGTGAGATTTGTTTCCTGTTATTACATTCAGTTTCTTCTTCCCCCGTAGGTTCGTGATGACAGTTCCCATGGAATAGCCAAGTGGTTTTGCCAGCAAATTAAATTTATCTTCAAAAATAATTGTAGTAATATTTATTTTTTGAAACAGCAGAACCAAAGCACATTTAACATTGTACAAATCTTTAGATTTCAAGAGCCTGCAACTTTCCATCTTCCCCATGTGATTCAAGTGAAATGGCGCCCCCTGTAAATTTTTGCTGAGATTAATGTCGAAACTATCAAATGTCTGCAAGCTGCAGAGCTCCAACGGAAGCAGAACTTTGGAAATAACATCCTTCCCATTGAGTATTAAGCAATGCATGCAAAGATACCAGCAAGAACCTTGATTGAAGAAAATAACTTTTGCAGATGTTCGTAGTCCCAGAAAATCTTTGCTAATAGATTGTTCCTGGTTCTCCAGAAAATTGGAAATTATCATATAATCGGGGTTTTCGTGAAATATATTAGCGATTTCAGGAATGCTGCTGATATGGGATTTCTCGTTGATTTGTGTCCTGGTATGGGGAAGTTCATAGTATTGGACAAAACAATTTAAAAAACGAGATGAGGATACAACACTGCTGGAGACACTACGAACGGGCGTGAGAGTATAATTAACGAGATTCACCGCATCGATTAAGCAAGAATTCTCGTTTTTCACCCGACTTAAAACTACAATATTTAAGTCTTCCCTGATATCAGGAAGAATTGTAATTACATGAAGGAAACAATCTTTGATTGACCCTAGAATTTTATTCTGTGCTTTACGGGCAAAGATTATTTCTTTAGAATGCCCTTCCGTTGAAATGATCCCGAAGAAATACATTGAATAAAGTAGTGATTCCACCAAGAATTTCATATTTGCGAATGATGCTCAAAATTGTCGAAATTGGGGTATTGTGGATTGAACTAATGGTGAATGTGCAATTATAAAGGTAACTATTATCTTGCAATGTTGTGAGCCAACATATGGCTGTTTGAATGTGGAGACTTTGAAAGCCAAATACTGGAAAGTTTGGTTCATCATATACTGAGCTGAAAATTATTTGTACACTTAAACTTATGGAAATCAGAACACGTGTAGTAATAAAAGTTTTCACTTGTCATGATGGTACTAAAAAAGGCTTAAAGTGGACAAAAATAATTTTGTTTGTATTTCTTATGTGGACCATTGTCAGTGGTAATTTGTTTGCTTTCTTTTTTTGATATTTGGTAAGAAATGACTATACTATTAGACTTTCAGTTATCAAAGCTGTGTATTACATCTTTAGTCAAAAGACAAGGAAAATCTATAAATTAGTTTAGCCAGGCGGACTTTTCTGAAGAGCTTTAGTTGCCAGTTTGTAAACATAATTGTTTCATATAATGTGACATGCAATGTCAATAAATATAATACAAATAATACAAGGTCAAAATTGTTTGCTGCGATTTTCACATGCAAATACAAGACTGATGTGAGACTACAGTACACTAAAAACCTGCTTCAATCATAATTGAAAATTGAATTAATGTTAAAAAATAATTGAATAATATAGATATCAATATAAGCTATTGATTCCCTGAGAATCTTTACGGGATAATGAATCAACGAAATCCATTTATAACTTTCCATAGTGACCAGCTACTTGACTAAATTTTAAAAAGTACCATTTTCATTTCATAACCTATACTTTTTAAATGGGTTCGCAAATGAAAATGGTACTTTTTAGAATTTAGCTATTGTACTGTTCTACGGGTCTACATCTATTTTCATAACTTCGTCCACAGCTGTACTAGGTGATTATTTTTGCTTTCCGAACTTTTTAAGGGCTAAGCGAAGCTATTGCGAGCTATTGCTAAGACACTATTGCGATTGTCTGGGTGTCCGCTTGTTTGTCCAGCCGATGTCTGCAATTCAATTTTTTTACATATTGTAGGGGCAGATTAGATAAAAAGTGAGAAACCTATTGTTTTTGAAGGAGATCGGGTCACCTGCTTGACCTCAAAAAATTAAGTGAGGTCACGTATAAACACATCCAAATACGTATGAATGAGAAAAAGGGATTATCATAGGTGAACTAAACTCGTACGGTTGATTCTTTTAGCTTTTAGTCGTTTCAGTATGCTATGTAGGCCAACCGTTCTACAAACAGCGCCATAGCAGGCTCAAGTAGCCTTATTGATTTTCAGTTGTGTTGCTATCATGTAATAATGCATTGGTGAGATGATTCACTATGCAAAGGGTGACCTTGTAACGTTTGAGTGACAATATTTAAAAATTGCCACATTTAGATCATAGACCGATTATTTTAACATATTGTTACATCCACTCTCCCATATTTATTATATTTAAAAATTAGAGAGCTAAAATTATGAAATTATACCGTGTCTGTTAAAATTATGCCTGGGTCTGTGAACTAAAAAAGGTTCTATCCCTATTTCCACAAAGTTCCCCACTATTCGTAACCTAACCATAGTTCCTTTGTCCGTAACATCCAAAGATTTCCATATCCTTACGCAATAAAGATTCCCCTATTACCCAAAAAGCTCCCAAGACCCTAAAATTAAATAAACATTTAATTGAAAACACAATTTAACATATTTTTATTTTTAACAATATTTTCGAACAACGAACGCACACACGCATTGCCCTCATTTTATATACATGTCTGAATATTGTATGAAATCTCTCATACCTCGTCGAGTCATATTTTTATTTCAAATTAATTTTTGTATGAACACTACCTTCGCATCTAAATCAAAATGTTGGTCACTATGGATATGGATTATGAAAGGGCACGCAATTTGGACACTTTAAGATCTTTTTGGGCTTGGTAGCCGTTTTGATCTAATTGCAAACGCGAATTGCTTTATAATTACCTTCATCTTCATCGAAGTTTGTAAGATTTGGATGATAATTTTTATAACAACTTGGCTTTAAAAACTTTGAATAAAATGACAGCAAAAAAGCTGAGAGATAAGTTGCTTTACCACCAGTAGTTAATTATTCCTTAAAATTTTGTAAATGGCGCCCGAAAACATGGTAAAGATATTAAGTTGTATAAATTATTGTCATATCAAATCTGTGTTGAAATAAAAATCCACTACGACGTTTACAAAATACAAAAAATATACATCAAGCAACGTCGTGGCCAACAATACAAAATATAACAAAACGCATTAATCACAATAGGTTATTAATGGTGTCTCATCGGTGAAGAGGGAAATTGATGTCCATTAGTATGTATATACAGTTTGAATTAAACGCAAATTAAACGCAGTACTTGGTAAAAATACACGGAAGCAGAGCATTTTACTTTTAAGAGATACTGCATGCAGGCTAGGGCGCATTATATATAGTGGCGGGTACGACGTTACTTGATGTAACTATATTTTTTGTATTTCGTAAACGTCGTAGTGGGTTGTTATTTCAACACAAATTCGATACCATAATTTACACCACTGAATATCTTCCCATTGTTTTTAATTTTTTTCGGGTGTCATTTACTTATCAAGAAATATTAAATAGTTATTGTTGAATTAACTACTATAGTGTTGAAGCAGTTTAACTCTCCGCTAGGTTTGCCGTTTTTTATATTTATTGAAACTTGCTAAAGGCCCTTTAATAGCATACATTTGTCGTTTATTTATCATTCAAATATAATAAATTACATAATTTAATTCATAGTCATCTGTATTTTTTATTTGCATCATTGCATTGCAATCACCATTTCTTTCGTCGTTATATTTTGGAATGCAGACACGGTTGAGCTTACATATAAAGTAACACATGATTAACTTGGCGTTGATAATTGATAGCATTTATTAAATCTTTTTAGGTAGTGTATTACATTTATTAAGGAAGCTTGACATTGTTAATAGCTTTCAGAGCATTGAGTCTGCCGTATCCAGCCCTGTTATTCGGGTATTTTTCCAACGGTATGCTCTCACACTGATCTGGGGTTTTAGTAATTGTTACAGGATCAGTTGATTTGATCAAGATATCCCAGATTTCCTTATTTGTCAGATTCGGATTCTTCGATAGCAATAATGCAACGACTCCAGTGACATGAGGAGCTGCCATACTTGTCCCGCTAAGGTACATAATATGCTGTCCCAGTATTGATGACCATATGTCGATTCCAGGAGCAACTATTTCAGGCTTGACAGTTTCATTTGCTCCAGAGCCACTAGAACTGAAAGGTGACACCTCATCTAAGTAGTTGGTTGCGCCAACAGAAAATATGTCCGGGAGACCTCCAGGATACACTACGGATTCGCATTTTGGACCATAATTTCCTATAGCAAATACGAGAAATGTGTCAGTATTTTTAAATGCAAAAACTGCTGGGTAAACGTCTTCCAATTCTGCCATGTCTTCCAAGCCCCAGCTGTTACATATTACACGGGGAGCTTTTGAACAATTTCTGTTTCCACCAAATTTGTCTCCCGGACATAAAAAGTGTTGCAAACAGGCAATGGCGGAAGTAGGAAAGATGTTTTGCTCCGAAGTAAGTTTACAGGACATCCATCTTGACCCGGGAGCTACGCCAATTCCATTGTGACCAACTACCGTTCCCGTAACATGAGTTCCGTGACCGCTGTGGTGAGGGTCGTAGGGAAACTCTTGACCATCTGCTGGATCAAACCAGCCATAATTACTCGTTCCTACGAAGGTGTCCCGAATGATGTCGTGCATAATATTAGCCCCAAAGTCCATAATACCTACAACAATGCCCTGGCCGTAGTATCCCTGAGACCAAACTTCCGGGACTTTGAGTTTTTCTATACCATATTGAATATTACTGTATTTTAAACTCCTAGAAAGTGGACGAGCATCTTTCAGATGTCCGTCAGATTCCTCTTTTGGCTCAATTATTTCAAATTGTGCATCTGCATCAATTTTGGTAACTTCATCAATAGCCGTAAGCTTATCTACGAGAGCAGTACTTGCTCCTTTAATGCTCAGTTGATTTGTTATCCACAAAACTCGATATTTCAATGATTTTTCCCTTTTCAGTAACTCCAGCGCCCCCTTTTGACTGATCAAGGCCTGGTTTTCCAAGCCGTCTGATATCATTGTCAACTTTTCACCTCTATTGCTTATTGCTCTTGTTTTCTTGGAGATCTTCTGCAAGGTTATGGATGAAGGGATGTCAAATGAGACTATGATGTCTACTGCTTGTTTTTCTTGAATGATTTGTTTCAATTTGGGAGTCACTTTTCCTGGAACTGGCATAACATTCGCCCCGGTGGCTTTATGAAACAAGTGGGTTAGGAGCAGTATACCTTGCAAAATGTGTCTCATATTGTTGGATATGTACAAACCGAGTGAAGATAACTTAAACTATTTTAGTAATTTATTGTATATTTCAGCAAGTAGGTACTTTTTAAAATCAGGATCGGGTTGTTTTTAGTTAAAGTCATTTGATGGAGTAACTCATGTAAAGAGTAAAGCTCGTACTGAAATACCATACAATTTTGATTTTGCTAGTTTTCCTATTAAGCTTTTTGCTCGCCTGTTATTTGAAAATTACTGTGGATGTATCATATTTCACAAGGGTAAAGAGTTTTTCCAACATTGTGTTTACAAATGGATTTTATGAAAAAATGTATTTCAATATTCTATTGTATTCTATGTAATATTATTTACATGCTTACATGCAGCTACTTTTGCATATATGATTGTTCGATGTTAGTTACCATTGGAGCCCACCCGTTCTTCGAACGGCAGTAACATAGCAGGTGACCTAGATCATTTTTATTCATTCTTTAGTTTGATCTACTCTATCTTTAAAAATAGAGTAAACCCAGTAGAGTAGACCACAAAATTACACGCTTGTACATAGTATTTGTACGTATATGCTGATTTCATATATGTAATCCTGTCACAGTACAATAGTACCGTCACGAAAACTATGGATGAGGAGGTTGCTAATCGCCACGAAACTAAATTAGTAATATACTAATATTATTAATTTACCCATGACAATTAGATACTAAATTAATGTAGAAATAATTTAAGGTTAACTTAAAAATGTCAGTTGGACTTTTGTTAGGTTGCGTACTTAGCTGAAAAATGCAGTGTGCAGTAAAAGTACCTATACCAATTTTTTTTAAATGCCCAGTTATGCCTAGATTTGAAATTCTTAAAATGCCCTATGGCATTTTGGGCATCATACCTTGGCACTTTCATGTTTACAACCATGGATGTAAGGCATATTTTCTGTTGATTAGCTTTTTAGTATTTCTTAATAGAATACGTGTACACACAAGTGCATGTGTGGAGTCTACTTAAGTAGTCTACTTAGTCTCTTACAGTATAAGATACTCCTTAGAGCCCTTTTTTATGGATTACATAATTGGATATCTACATTATTATCATTAGTTATTATTTTTGTGATTGTACTGTACAGTAAAAACAACTCATTATAGTCAACGAGCTTTCAGGAGTGTTCTTATAAGCCAAAATAACAAATGCCATCAAAGTGTAGTCTACAAAATTGTCGTTGATTAAACTTCGAGTTAGAATGTGGCATGAACATGTGAATTATGGCATGAAGATTCATTTTCACGACGTGACATGCAAAAAAACCCCTTAAATCGACGTCATCACATAGAGTACTAACTGAGGGTACACTTATAACATATTAACATACAAAACAATTGCTATCGATTCTTTCACGCATTTAACAGCTAGTACAAACGCTGTAACAATACCCAATAAGTGTCTTGGAGGGCTGAACTAGCTTACCTGGTTTTATTTGCTAAATGAAACTTTCAAGGTGATTCAATAGTACTTATAATCCACTAGGTAAAAATGCAAGTAAAAAGAACTCACCAGGTGTAATTATTATAATCTTACTTGAAAGAAATAATTTATTTCGATATTATTTCCCACGATTTATAAATACACGAACAAAAATACTTGCGAGATTCCTGACTTAGAATTAATTAATAGTAGTCTTAATAATAACTTCGTTAAATTATTGTAAGTTATTGCAGTCCGCTGTATATACTCTTGGAATAAATCGAAAAAATGTTACATGTTTTTACTGAATAAGTACTCCTGATGAAATAGTATCGCGAAACTTAATCAACTTTGTACTCATAAACTCATATAATTAAATGAAAACTCGTTACTTATTTGCTCATATTGCAGCTTGCCAACGAAAAAGCACGATTTTAAAAAAATAAGCGATTTTCCGCTAGGGTAATTAAAACATGCATTAATGTTTGAGGAAGTAGTATTTAAAGAAATCATTAGCACTCTCAATGTTCTTGCTAGCGCCAGGGTTCGTGTTCGAACTGAACTCTCGATTTGTCCACCAACTCCCATTGAACTGCCCGACGTTCGAATTGCACTGATGACAATTGGAAGAGCAAGTCAGATCCTGTTCGCTGGACGACTGCCGATTAATCCTGCAGATCCCTCGAGGCTCATCCCGTAACTCCGCAAAACAGAGTGACGACGACGGGCGAGTGCTCGGCGGTGAAAATAATTTAAATTCGCCCTGCTCCAAATTCATATGATTCCTCATCGGCATTTTCCCCGCATAATCTCGGTGCTCGTAGTCTCGGAAGATTGAGACTGAGGCTGCCATCGAGGAGGTTGTTGAGGTTGACCTTGACGTTGTAGTCGTAGTTTCAGAATGGAAAGACTCATTGTGCCTCTTCCCTGGAATGACATTAAAGCCAAAGAAGTAGTTGCCATTGTCATCAAACTCCACATCGGCTACTTCCGGGTAAGTCCAGCAGTGCAAGTTCAATCTCCATCTCTTGATCAGTCCATCCCAAGCCCGACGACTGTACTTCCGGTGCATTGGAGGTGTCTTTGGATGACACGGACCACGCTCACCTCTGAAACAATGTTAATCCTCGTCCTTAACAAAACACTACTTGTTGAAACCCTCAAATACTATCAACAAAAATCATCCCTTCACATTCATCACCCTAACTTCAAAGGGGTCAATCAACCTGCCCTTCCTCTATCTTTTAACCCATTACACCCTAACACATCCACTACAATGATTTAAACAAAATCAATTTCATATGAATTCCACCTCTGCTCCATCGTAATCATATTTCATGTAATTAATTACTATATATTAAAGAATAATTCCAGAAACTTACATGGGAATAGCCTTCAAATAATTTGCATACTCTTGAGTATTCTTCCCATAATCGATTTGTTTCTGCCGACGAGCTAGCACTACCGGATCAGTCTCAATTTGTCCACTGTGATGTCCAGGTGAGATCTGGGAGTCCCGGTAATTATTTGATTCTCTAAATTGACTCGGATACTTTGGAATATTGTAGCCATTAGCTCTTGAGGGCCCCGGAGGAATGAAGAGATCCGTTTCGTCTCCATTGTCTAGAAAAAAAATCCAAGGGACATCATGATACACACTTTTTCCATTCCAACAATAATAATCCCAATACTTCCAGTTTATTTCCACATTATTCACTAATTTTGTTTTTTAAATAGATATTTTTCTATGTACAGGTATTGGAAGCCAAAGAGCTTGATGACACCGCCAAAGAGATAGAAAGTGGAAGCAAGTGTGATGTGAGATCTTCCAAGTCCCTGACAGCTTTACTTGCTTCTGATGAAGGGGATGACCTCGGGGGAATGGATGACATTTTGTAAACGGAGATTTTTAAGGACGCTGCTGTATACTTTTGAATTTGATGGACATGTCTCCCTTATTATGATGTATACTTGGGGTTAGAAATAAACAATCACTTTGGACACAATACAAATTCAAACTGCACTTTACTTATTAGCCTATTATTAATGAATGAGACTTTGACAGAAGTGAAGCTGGGTTTGATATTTCAATTTCAGTATATTTTATGTTTGAATATTTTTCCGAGTTGAGAGAAAGAGAAGCCTTATTAATTTAATATGCAATGAGGTTCATATTCATACAAGTTCACATGACCCTCACACAAACTCGATGCTCTCTTCCTATTCTGTTCCTTGTCTCAGTTCATGCAGATGCACTTGTCGTGTCTAGTGTTTGTTTGTATTTGTATCTTTTGCCTTGAGAAGAATGAGTGTGCGGCCGTTTGCCTATGTTGTGTGTGTATATAGACAGACTCATGCTTTCTTTTGAGAATGTATTCAAATGGTTTCAGTTCCCGGGGGAAAAAGAGTTCCTTGGATTTTTAATGAGTCTTTGAAACGAACATTTTTTAGGGGCAGCTCTATAGCGGCCCTTAACGTTTGGTTCATGTCTTCCGTATAAACACGATTACTTAAAAAATAAGGAATAAATCCCATCCAAAATTTCCAAAATTGTTTAGCACAACAATACCTCGGTTAAGTTCAATTTTGACTGAAATCGGTTGCATAGCTTGGGGGAAAAAAATTATTACGCGCTCATTATGAAGTCATCTGTAAACGCGATTACGCATAAAGAAGTCCACTAGTCAAAAACTACTGAACCAAAGTAAATCCAAAATTTGCTCAGTTGTTTAACAGACCAGTATCTTGAAAGGTTTAATTTTGAACGCTCCTTAGGGGTGAAATAAATCATTGCGAAGAGACAATATTCACTTTTTTTTATCTTCATGCGAGATGCGAGTACAGTACATTCAGGAAATTATACTGTAGTATCCCGAACTGCTAGAAGTATACCCTTGTACAGCTAGACATATTCTTTTTAAAAATAAAAGTATATTACTGAATGGAATCGTAAATATTTTTTTCAATCTCAGGCGATTGGCCCTTATTTTTGCTTTTTATTGCCAATAGTAACTACATCTTACGAATCTCTATATAATAAGTTAAAGCAGGATTAGATATGATAATGTCAGGGAAAGAATTGACATAGGGGTTTTTTAAATTGTAACATTTCGCTTTGTCAGATGTTATAATTTGAGGAACTAGAATTTAAAGGCAGATAGGAATTTTTTTTGCTTTTTAAAAAGCTTCCGTTAGATTTATTGGGCATTGATTCAAATGTGATGGGAGGAAGACGATCACATAAAGGACAATTTGAGCCGGCAGTAAAATCAGGGCTTTTCATATGTAAAACTTGAAAGGTGTTGATGTGACTCTTCCTTGCCACGTCTCAGTGGGGGGAGAACATTCTGTCTGAATAAGTAATTGGGGTCATTTCCATAGGATAGCATATTTCCAGGGGGAGTGTACAATGCCACGACGACAGCAAATCCATTCTTGAGGGCACACCCCACCCCTAAGAATTGACTACTACTCCAAACTAACTGAGTGAAGGAGCCAGTTGCGACGGAAAAACCGGGTTGACGGTAATCGTAGTTCTCACGTCCGTTGTACCACACTGTCGTGGCGGAATTGGCCAAGGAGGTGCAGGATGGTTCTTTCTGATTCTTGATGTACCATGCCCCATACTGATTCTCCCCAGTCCCGTTCTTGAAGGGGCAACTTGAGTCAAGAGAACCTTTGTTAACGTAGTACTCGGCGCATTGAAGTGCTTGGGCACTTAGCTGTAAATAAATGAGTTATGTTGAACTTTTCGGTACAAGTAAATTTTCGAAATTGTTTTTGAATCAATGTAACACTCCTTGGAGGAGGAGTTACATATCTTGGATTGTATGAGATTAATTACCAGGTCGTGAAGGGCAAGACCTGGGGATTGGTGTTTGCCCCGGTAGAAGTTATGCTGCTCCCTGGCGGCGATCTCGTAATCTGGTTCATTAAATATGTCTCGGATATTTAAAATCGTTTTAAATTTAGTAAATGTTTTTTTAAATTTTGCTAGGGGTTGAGCATTTATTACCTCTTACGGGCGGAGATGGTGTGTTGGGGACGGGGACGCAACTAGTAGGTGGATATCCCTGGCCTGTTGCTGATTGGAGCACTCCCAGTGCCAGAAGAAGTATAATTCTGCAAAATGAAAATGTATCAATAAATACAATCCTTCCAAAATGCATTTCAAATCATACTTAAAGCAAGTTATTAGCTGTTGTTGGTAAGAAGTAGTGGTGAATTAATTTTCACCAGCTAATATTGATTTTGTCACGAAATTTTTAATAAGTCTTTGATAACGAATGACCCGCCACCTACAGAATTGTTAGGATCATCTCGGGAATTACATGCATTTGGAAGCATCATAGAATGTTTTGTATTTTACTACCGGAAACCTCAAAAACTACTGAAAACTATATGATTCAGACCCCGTTTTAATAATTAGTTGCAAATTAATTCCAGGAAGTAGTTTACATTAAAGCGAAACCGAGGATCTTTTAGTTTAGCTCATTAGACTAAATGGTTTGAGAGTAAGCAATTTTTTGAAGATTTAAAAAAAACAGTATTTTCGGAAATTCAATGGAGGAACCAATAGTGCCACTATGCCACTATTGACTATGGGGAAAGTTTGTTATAGTCTTACTTTCCTCGCAAACGTGACCCTTCTAATACTAGCAACAGGTAATATCTACACAGATTACGAATACGTACAATTTTATTATGCAGTAGATCTGTGTGAGTGAGGGCTTGAGAATAACATTTGTGTAAATCTGTCCTTGTTGTTGCACAAATGCGTACTGTTACGCAATTCTTTATAAAGTTGTTTACAAGTTTTTAGGGAGGTAAACTATCTAGGTTTTACTGCGTAATTTGCTGTCAAAGAGTACAATAATCTTTCTCCGGAATGGCTATTATTGGGAGGCATTCAAGTCTGTGTGTAATTATTACAATCATATATACGCTAAATTATACCCTTAGGACAACCTTATAACGAAACAAAACTTTAGGTGGATGAGTTGTGGTTATAACGAGAGTGGTCTGTATTTGGTAAAATATACAATTCGCTCTACTTGTAAGAGCAAATTTTGACTAATAAAGAAGCATGCTTGTATAATTTGAAAAAATAACATGGTGATAAAGGGGAATGTGTTCAAATACTTTTGTCTATTAAGGAGATCTCTAACATCGAGAGGACACGTAATATTCACGCTCGGTGACTTGAGTAATTTGGGCCCTCATGAGTTATAAATAAATTATCTAAGTACATGCAATGTCATTCAAACTTTACAGACTGGCCAGAAAAATACATTTCTCTTTTTCTGGCTTATTTGTCTAAAACTTCACGGCAAAATAAATTTTCCGGAGAATGATATTTATGCAGTTCAGCCATGGTATTTTTAGGGAAATTGTGGAAATTATGTATCTTGGAATAGAAATAACCTCAATCTGAGAATCAGGAGTATTGATTAAAAATAACGTTTTCCATTATGTAATTTGATTTTGCGAATTTGTGCACTAAGCTCCCAGGTACCAGTTACCAGTAATTCCCTAGATAATCGTTGTAAAGCAAGTAAACCAATTACGACTACAGAATTGTATGTCAAAAGAAAATGAAACTTACGTTTTGGCCATGTTTTCAATAAAATGTTAGAATGCTTGAGTATCTAACCTCTACGGAAATGTTTAGCTCCTCTCTCCAGAATTATGCTTTTTATACAAAAAGTGCAGGAGATATTTCCATAATTAATTAATCATACTTGTCATTAGCACAAAACTGTCATTAGCCACTGCAGAAGTGCAGCAGCTTGATATTGAAATCACAATTAGCCCAGAAGATTCATCTCCACGTGCCCGTTTGTTTATAACATTCCTACGTACATCCATAGAAAATAATCCATTTGCTTTCAGTTTCTTCCAGCCAATGGAAATTATCGAAAGTAGGAATTAATGATACCAAAAATGAAGGATTTTTGTCGTAAACAACGATAAAGGGTTGACACGTATGCATGGATGAGGCAATAATTATGAAACAATTTTAAACCAGAAATTCCCAGACGGCAAAAAAGTTTAGAAAACAAGTAACCTGTCGACTAGCTCTTGCATGTTTGTCTTCTTTTCCCGTAATTAGTGTGATAATTAGGTTATTAATAGGGCGCAATTCAATGCGGTGCAATGAACGTTACCGATGACTTCATTCTTTTTCCCCTCCATAAAAATCAGCGTCATATTGGATATTGCAATATTCATTTATTTTAATAAGTGTATCGCTGTCATATAATTTAAATACTGGCTGAGAGCAGATCCGCCAACCTGCATCTTTTGAGTGTCCTTTACGTACTGCTATCACATGATGATGTTATATTACGTATAAGTTATTTCAATACATAAACCATCCATCTTTATGGAACATACAATGTACTTATGCATATGTATGTATCGCTACATGTTTTCCTGCTTTTTGTTCTTTAATTTATTTTTAAAGCTGTTGTTGTTCGTGGAATATAGCGCCTATAAAAATATAATTTCTTTTTCTAATGAACATTGAAAGATGCGAAATTGCTCCTAAAATTTGACCTGTTAATGAAACTAGTAGTAGTATCATCGTAAACAAATAAAACTTTCTTTTGTAAACACATTTAACATGCTCAAGGAAAAGGGGGAATAATTAATAGAAGCCATCTTTGTATAAGCAGATGTACGCCTTATATTAGGTACCATCTCAATAACAGCATGGAGTTAAAAGCAACTCTTGACTTGTTAATACAGTAAATGATCTTGTAATTATTAGAGTCAAATTAACATTGCTATAAATGTATAACGGGGTCTCTATACCGATAGCGACAGTAAGACATCCATGTATGTATATAAATAGCATGAAACAATATCAGCATGTATCTTGCATTAAATGCTACTTGTAGTAAATAGCGTAGTTGTAGACAGGAAAACAATAACATTGTTATTATATATTTTCTTTAATAATAATTATGTTTATGGATACGTACTTATATAAGTATAATATAAAGTGCACACACACCTTATAAAGACGAACGTAGTTAAACTGATCCCATTTGCACGAGTTTCTCGTGCAAATTTAATAACAAGGCAATCATACGTGTCTACTACTATATATGTATGTATGTATGTATGTATGTATGTATGTATGTATGTCTGTATGTATGTATGTATGTATGTATGTATGTATGTATGTATGTATTTCTAAACCTTGTTGATCATTCGTTTAGAGGTACGTGGAAGTTGTAAATACTAATGCAACACATTCTGGAGTTCGTCGTCACTTGTTTGTCCCAAGTGCTGAATAATTGCAATTAAGAAGCAAAAATTAGCATTAATTAGCAATGAATTTCAATGCAACTCCAGGGAATTCCGTGTGAAGTATTTAAAACCTCTGGACTTCACCTTCAGACATGTAATCGAGCTGGAGACTTTCCGGGATTCGGGATGTGTGTAAGGAGCAGCAAAAAGAGTAACAGAGATAATAAAAAAGCAGACGAATAAAAATAATTTACTTGAAAATATTGTGATATATTTGGTTTCAGTGATTTTTAAGTAAAGCTGCTCAAATGAGGTGGATTTGGGTAAATAAACTCTGCCTTCTTATTAATTCCGCATATTTCACATTTAATTAAAAATTTAGCGCTACAGGGGAGTAACGATTGGCTGTATTGTTACAGCTTTCCATCCTAGTCACATTGGCCTATGGCTTTCCTGTGGACCAACCTCCGCCCCCAAGTCAGGAGTTGGAGGTGCCATTTGACCAGGATACTATAGACGGCTATGACTTCTCTTACTCTTATTTTGGAACTCCGGTAGTTGAGGATCCGGCTGTGACAAATACTCGAGTTCCAGCTGCAGGAAGTACTGGATCAAATGCTACAAAGGAGCAAAAGCAACCACAGCAGCAGCAAACTACCAGCCAGAATTCCGGCGGAAGATCTGCCAGAGAGAAACGACAAGTAGTTTTAAGTTTAGGAAGTTCGTATCCCTATTACGACCCCTATTACCAACCTTACTACCCGTATTACTCTCCAGGTGTGATTGTGGGCCGGCCTTGGGGAGGAGGTTGGGGAGGTAGAGGTGGTTGGGGAGGCAGAGGCTGGGGCGGTCGAGGAGGTTGGGGAGGCAGAGGTGGATGGGGAGGTGGAGGTGGATGGGGTGGTAGAGGTGGATGGGGTGGCAGAGGTGGATAAGGTGGGCTTGTTTATTTCAAATTTATTTCTTCTAATCCCTGTAACAATTTTAAATGCAAATTTTTTGTCACTAATTGTTGATCCTAATTGTATCCCAAGGTGGGCTGACTACCAAATAAAGCTATTAAGTATGAAATCGCAGATAGGCTAATTTTATCAATGTACGCTCGCTTAATACAAAATGTAAAATAAATTATTATTGTGGATACGATTGCCAACCGAAAATTTTAATGACGAATGATGTGCAATAATTTTCAGCTCACAGTTAAGAATTCATATCAATCTAATTTGTACTCGTAAAATTTGTATTTACTGAAGGAAGGTTAAAACAATTTAAACAAATTTGATTCCATTTTTAATGATAAGAGATACAGGCTCTCTGCCCCGTATGTAACTATTATAGTGCCCTGGTTTGTGCACAATAATTCTTTTGACGGAGCTTCCATACAAAGGGAATGAGTTGGCATCTAATTATATAGAGTAAAAAAAAGAGTACCTTTCAATAAAAAGCATAACTAAAGCAAAACAAGTTCCTTGCAGTTGAAAAGAATTGAAGCGTGAAATCCGCAAAACGTGATTGTTATGCATGCCACGTAGTTGAGATTTTATCTCGTCACATTTTAAGATCTGATTCTATATAAGAATGCAGAATTTCTCTAGGAGTTCAGTAGCACATTTAATGTCATAAAAAATGAGTTCAATGAGCAAAGGAAGCTTGCTTTCATTAAAGCATACAATTGTATGTATATCTAGATTCATGTTATAAGACAGCATAACCGCATATATAGTATTAAATGAGTTCCACGAAAAACTTGTAATTTACTTACTAACAATAAAGTGCATTCAACCTGGCCCTTGCTGCGGGGATCCTCTCACTCACAATCCGGAGCAACTGCACACTGAAACGTACTGTAAATTGTGATACAAGGGTGAGAAAAAATTTCCTTTCCTCAACCCAGCCGTGATCGTCTAGTGGTTAGGACCCTGCGTTGTGGCCGCAGTAACCCAGGTTCGAATCCTGGTCACGGCAGTAAATTTTGCATCTTTTCTCGTGTATTTAACTTCATTTTAATTTTAGCAAAGTGTGTAAGATCATTAAATCGTCAGAGAGGTAATGAGTTTTTGTATTTAGAATTGTATTCCAAATTAATATATCATTTTCTACAGAATTAATACATCGCCTGGATATTTACTTCCAAAGATTATGAAAAGAAAAATATAGCTCAGGAGAGCACCTACTAACAAATGTCACTGGCAATGTGTTATGAAAATTAGTAGTTAGCGGCCGGCCAATAAAAAACCTTGATGAGGCACATGTATTTCTTGCTGGCCTCTTTCAGGTTACTATATAGTGTGATTTTTAATTGCAGGCAATAATTTGTATTGCATCTGCTCCATTCGGACCAAAAATAATTAAACAATTCACTAAAACGTGAATGTACTTAAAAGGCATTGGTAAGAAATAATTAAGCTTGCATGAATTTGTTTAGGTATTTGCTACACAAAACGTGTACTTATTAAAAATTATGCATTTATGTATTTAACAAACAACCATTTCGAAAAAAAAACTATGTCAATAAATGATTCATAAGATTAACTGCGGCTTCCCCTTTTCGATTCATTTAACTTTATTATGTCAAGGAACTTATTGTATTATTTGTTATTATAATGTAATTATTTTATTATAATTAAAAGTAGTTACTTTCACACTGCTTGAACATAAATTCTTCTATAGTCTAGAGATAATGAACCTTTCATTATGCCCCAAGCCAGTTACTTTGCTGAAGCCTATTCATAACACAAGCCGATATGAGAATCAGCGTAATCAACCCAGCAATATCTAATGCCATAATCACGTTGTAGATGCTAGCTACTATTGATACTGTCCAATGAGGAGTCCCCCGGTGGAAGTACTTATTATTTCGTTCAAGCTCCGATATATATGCTGGATTTGTCAGATTTTTTTCTGTGTCCGTCTCCAGGGCTGCGTAAGTGCTCAAACAAGACACCAGAACCAAACAGACGAAAATATTCATCAGCATCCATTGGGTTGCTAAGCGTTTGAAGATTTTAATATCCTGAAACAAATTAAAATTTATTATTACCTGGTATTATTTATTGTCTGGAAACAAAAGTAGTATTAAGGATATCCACACTTGATATTTTACTAACTTGATGCCCATTCTTTACAATCCAAGCGCTTGAAACAAACTGTACCAACCCAGCAAGGAAAACCAAACCACTGGCAATGAGCACGAATGTTTTTGAATTTCCCCAGGTTTGTTTGAAAACTCCCCACCTATCCTTCCTAGCTTTGATACGTTGTTCATGGAGATTTGTTGAAGAATCATTCATGCTGTCCGAAACATTTTTAACAATGTCTGTAATCAATTTATCTAGATCCATATCTAGTGTCATTTTTTCCTCACTACGGTTCCCCACTGGAATGCTATCAAAGACTTTTGATCCTTGTGAATCAATAGGTTGAGCGGTATTATTTTCTGCATGGCTGGTATAGTTAACTTGGATTGGTTGTATTTCCCAGGTGACCTCCAGTTCTGAGAGTACTTGTACATTTACTTTTTCCGGGGAGGCCCCTTTCCCGGGCACGAAAACTTTCAGGAGGAAGATATACGCTGAAGACATCAAAACTGTGAAAGCCATTAGCTAAAAAATCGTCAAATGGAGAATAAAGTAAAGTTCATTATTTCTTAACATGCCATTATTAATGTCTAGATACAGGGCAAATATAATTATTACATACTTACCATTGCAATTGTAGCAACTATTACAAAATGGCGAATGAAATTTGCACTCATTTTAATGCAAGATATTTTAAGAAATTGTTATGCGATAAAATCAAAACCGAAGAAGAAAATACTTGATAATTGCACTGTCAATGGAAAAATCAGCCCTGCACTCGAAGTAAGGTGGTAGAGACGAATGCTGCTAATTTTTAATCAGAAAGTTTTGGGAAGCTCATTAGCACTGTAATTAACAATCTCGACGCTGGTGCTTAAAGCCAAAGAATTTTCTACTGCCATTACTTAACATGCAACCATAAGTATTGAGCGAAAGGTAAATAACGACTTAGTAAAAGTAATACGAGGAATTTCCTGTAAATATAAAGATACATCTTACAAGCTCGCACGAGAACAGATTTCCACATCACGTTCGCATATTTGTCAACTAATTACGAACCTGCAACCGTGCAACGTAAGTATTCTGTGACTGCTACCTAAGCCGAGGTCACCAGGCAAAAACAGATAAACGACTATTACTCACAGTTTATTTGTTCGTCATTTCTTAGTAACTATTCAGTATTCATTCATTCCAAAATTGATGACTCTGTTTTACATATTGTTTCACCTTCAAATTAATAACACTTGGCGAAAAACTTCACATTCTGGACTACTATATATACTATAGTACAGTATTGTTCAATAATAAGGCGTTTCAAGTACAAGAATCAGAATCCTTTTTTTATTATGCTTATTATTGAAGTTTTAATGGCTCCTTAAAATTCGTTCCGGGAGCACTTGTCGCATCTAATCAAGCAAACTGGGTATTCCCGAGTATACCTCACGAATTCTTGAGCAAGTGGCTGAGAAGAGGATTGGTAGGAAATATGGTAACGAAGACACATTTTCCCGCACTGACGACAATATTTGGCCCTGTCTAGAAATTCCGCTATGATTTTTGGCAGGACACTAGAATCGTATCGGTGGGAGTATCCGGCCCTAATAGATAAATAAATTATATTACAAAAGAATATGTTATTAGTAACTACCATACTACTGCAAATGTTCACCTATGAAATGAGCTTCCAGTGTAGAGACAATTGAGACTGTTCAGTGCTCAGTATGACGACGATTAAGCAATTACTGGTAAACTTCGAATATAGTCATAGAATTACTATAAAATTATAACTCACCTTTTGCTTAGCTCATGAGACAAAAATACAGCGCCTGCTTTTTCAAAGAGAGTCATTGATGGTTCCAGTTGTACCCGTTTTTTGACTGCCGTAAGAACGTTAATATGTGGGAACGGATTAGATGATATGTCCAAATAGTTAAGCTTCATAAGCGAAATCATTGATGGCAGTGCTCTCAAACGATTCCCGTTTAGTTTTAACATACTAAAACAAAACATTTTAGATATTATTTTAGTTATGATTTCGGACTCGAAAGTTTAGTTACTTTTTAGATAAATAACGACAGTTGAATCAAAGAATTAAGAAATAAATATAAATAAATAATCTTACACTAAGCTGTTCAACTGGTGCAAATTATACGGTAAAACTTGGAGTGCATTATTACAGAGATGCAACTCCATCAGCTCCGGAAGTTGTAATACTGAATTGGGCAAGCATCGGATCTGATAATAAACCAGATATTATACTGCAATACAATCTTTAATTTTGATTTCATGTTTAATTGTACCTAAAAATGCGTTCCCTTTTACATTTTATCGTTGCCGCTTTCTTGCCACTTACTTGATTACCATTAAGATTCAAAATTTTCAAACGACTAAACGCCCTGGCTCTGAACACATCCTCTCCGATTTTCTCGATTTGGTTACCAGAAAAATTTACATTTTCCAGTTGGCTTTTCATGTGCATTAACTGCAATTTAAAAAAAAAACTATGATTACACGGAACGACAACAAATATTTTACAACCAAAAATGGCATTTAAATACAGCTATAACTTACCATGTCAATACTTGAGATCTTATTGTTAGGCATGGATAAAAATTTCAAATGAAGGAGATCCTGCAGTCTATAATCCATCTTTCGAAGGAGCAAATTATTGCAACTTAATCTTTTCAAATCCTGAGGAAAACCTCGAATGGGATAGTCAGATCTATCAGCTATTACTAAAGAACCAGTTGCTAGCTTCAATGACTTGCGAATGTCACTTGCTTCCTTTCTGGTCATGTCTAGCGAGGCTAAAGGTCTTTTTATTCCACTTCTGACTGGCTTTTGCTCTTCCACCTGAGTATTTTCTGCAACTTTTTCAAACACAAGCTTTGAGGAACTTGTAGAAATATTTTTAGAAGAGCTTCCACCGACAGCTTTTGAAGAACCTCCGTGAATATTTTTTGACGAGCATTCATGTGCAGTTTTTGAAGAACTTCCGTGAGAATTTTTTGAAGAACTTCCATGAACAGTTTTTGAACAACTCGCAGAACTATTTTTTAAGGAACTACCAGGAACACATTTCGATGAAGCTTCAGGAATAACATTTGAAGAACGACCAGTTGCATCTACACCTTGCTGACTAGGTTTACCAACAATTTTATGCTTGGATTTTTCTTGGATAGAATCTGCAACGGGTTTAAGTCTGGAATCTCCGGTTTTGATTACTTTAATTCGATCAACAAGAGTATTTAATTCCTGAGGCTTACAGTCCCTGAGCATCACATTGAAGGGAGGTAGGCGGAATTCTATTGTTAGTTTCCCATCGTCAATGAAGTTAGTTCGAAGCTTCTGCACATTGTCTATCTACATGGAACAACAACAATGAATACACTGATCACTCAAAAATATCATACAAATCTGACCTCATTTCTCTCTTATCCTTAATAGCATTACTCTAATGTCCCTCTGATATTGGAATGCACTGAATATTGCTCACATCGTACCGCTGTCCATCCAGATCATTCGCCACGGAGATCCAAAGCTGCCAATGGTTATCACTGACCTTCTTAAGTTGAATGACACCCTTAGCTGCCCGTATGTTCCCATTCTGACCCACAGCAGTAGCTTGACGGTTCAATCGCTGAACTGTTCCCACAATCCTCAAACGTTCCGGGGGAACCTCTCCAGGGCTCATTCTCTGACAGAGAGTTACGACCTCTAAAATATCAAGCAAAGAATCTGTTTCACATTTTGTTATTATATAATTTTTAAATGCATATATGCTTATGTAGGTGTTCATAATGATTAAAATCCTCTTTCAATTGTAGTCCGATTACTTACACCAGAGTATTTATACAAATAAATGACTCTAAATACTCGGTTTACTATTTACTCAACAGATTCTCGTCGTAATTGTCCAAACACAACTTTCATCAATTATGACAGTCAAAATATTCTAAACTTTATCTGTGTAAGGAACTAATTTATTGTAAGTCTATTGAAATCAGAGGAATCGCAGGAATGATGACTCACAAAAAAAGAAAGCAGAAGAAATTAATTCCCAACAAACATAATATGTTTAATTCAATTAATTATTTCAACTAATTAATTCAATTTGAAATCTTCAATCTACATAAAACTTGTAAGGTAACAGATCAGTAACCATATAAAGTATATGTATATATAATTATGTCAGGGTTCATTTCACTTCATTTATCAATGTCACTGCAAAAAATACGTTTAAAATAATACGCATGAAACCAAAGATAAATATATTAATTAAATTAATCCGAACATAACTACAAAGTCACTATTAGTGAATACATGGAATACGTGAAGGAGCAGAAGAGGTCTCTAACAAAATATACCTAATATTATTTAATAGCTATGATCAGTAATAATTACTTTTAAGTTACATTTAAATACACGAAGGACACAGTTTGGTGCTGTATGCTGAACTTTAAATCAGAATCAGAACAAATTCTTGTCAGAATATGGGAAGTAGATCTGGACATACATAAGTATACACGGAGACCACTGAAGAGCGAGAAGGGCTAAAATGTCTAAAGCCAAAATGCCAAAAGCCATAAGGGGTGTGCCACAAATGATGTCATGTTTTTTCAGTCTTTTTGTCACCCACCCACTGCTTTGTCATTCCTTGTCATCATTTACGTATACGATGGACTCATCCTTGAGGGTGACGTCATGTATTACATTCACTGTGTTCAAAAGCAAACGTGCTAATAAGAAATCCCTCAGAAAGGAAGGGTCTTTACCGAATCGGAACCCATCAGTCTCAAATTCATGGAGTGAAACATTGAAGTTCCTTCTCATGTCCAAAGTATCGTCACACAATATAAAATACAGTGTTTTTTTAATTCGATATTTAAACTTCGCTCCGTGCTCCACGGAATTTTAAGAAATATACTTTATTTTCTCCACTTTCAACGCATGACGTCAGGACTCAACGCAGGGATCCATCCACTATGTCATTGGCGTCATTCGTTTCTACATCCATGCACCCACATTTTGCATGACATCATTTGTGGCACATCCCTAAGACAACATGCAAAACATCAAAACAAAACACAAGCCGTATAGAACCGCCTGGCTCAAGCCACCCGCCTTTGCCAAGAATGTCTCAATCATTTCTTTGTTTGCTGCAGAGCGCTCAAAACACAAGACACGAAGGTACAAACGGAGTATGTTTGTATGTTACAGGTTTATTACAGTACAGATAGACAGGGATAATACAATGTTGAATCTTGTACTTTCGCTGTCCTTAATATTAATTATTTAATGTAGAGACAGAGACCTTACAAGAGAGCACTTTCTGTACAGGAGCAGAAATATTTAGACAAAAAGACTTTGAACACCATTACAAAAACCACAATGGCCTATACAGTAAATGTAACATCACAATCTATCCAATTTTTACTTCAAAAATATTTGTCAATTCCGAACAGCAAGCAGACATTTTATGATATGTCGCCCCTAAGATATGTCGCCAGTAAGATATATTTATGTACTTATTTATGTCCAGTGGAACTGGGTCAACGCCATGGAGCTGGAGTGAAAATAACTTGCAAAAGGTTATGGTCCAACATAGCACTTCATAAAAGGAGTTAACAAACAATTATTTCGAATATTCATTTTTAGCTGAAAAGCAAGATAACGTTTTTCTCGGCTCAGGTGACAAGAAGTGTTTAGTTTCGCAATTTACCTGGTTGTAGTCTTTTTGGACTCGTACAAAGTTACGCGTTAAAAAGTTACGCCCGACCTTTACACATGTACAGGCAGATACCTTTTGAAATTCTTCAAACTCCGGTTTTTTTTTTCACTCCATCAAAGGGTGTTGTAATAGGAAGATTTACTAGCGGAAGCATGTTTGCTGGTGGCAAGATTGTACATATGGATAGGGTGTCACAAAATCATGAGCTCCCCCTCGTAAAATGGGGCATTATAAAAAATATTCGCTTCTCATTTTCTAGTAAATTGATAGATTTAGGGATTTTTTCGCCGTTGCATAGTTCGAATCCTCGATAGAAGGATGTCGCGGAAAGTCAAAATTCTTAAGTGGTATTTTGTAAGGTTTTCATATCTCGCTCAAATTTCACAATTGTTTCGAGCTATCACACAGGTTTCCACGGGGACCCGTACAAACAGAGGGCAAGGTTCGAGAAATTCAGCTTCGGGATTGGAAGTGAGAAGAACTAGAAGTTCCTGATTTACCAATTTTATCATTGACGATATGGATTTCCTCTAAATATTTCGAAACACTTGTCCTGTGGTACATTTAATGGGGATTCATTTTAACTTATGACAATAGTTTTTGATGTATTTTAATTATGTCTCATATTTTTTGTTCTTGTGGTCAAAATTTTTACCTTGGGGTGCTGAAAAAAGTTCAAATGATTTTCTGCGAAATCTACAAACCTAGAAACAAATTTTGCTCAAATATTTTGAGATTGCATTATTGACTATAGTTGTGATATTTTAATTCAAAATCAGTAGCTCCCTAATGCTTAAACAAACAAAAGGGCCCGAGTAGAAATGGTTGGTTAGATGAACGTCTGGATATGGTAATTGACATTAGTTGACGTTAAATTGACTAAACTCAAATTTTCGGTCATATATGGGATGTCCCATGAACGTCAATGTGACTATCACAAATATGAACATAATTTGCAATGAAAAGAACAGCGTTCTTTGAAAATCAAGTTCTAACGTTAATTAATAGAACATTCATAACGTTTCGTTAACGTAAAATTCCGGGCATATAACGACAGTAACTATACCGAAGGCTATATTTACGTGAGCCTGACGTAAATATCAATAGATTCTAGCACTTCCCGCCTATACACACCTTACGTCAACCCGGTCGTTATTATAACGTTAAATTTAGGTCAAACATGGTAAACTCGGCACATGCGTATTTACAAACTGGCTGAGGATGAGAGCGCTGTTTATCCAAGTTTATAATACAAGCTTATAATATAAGCTCCAAGTTCAAACTTTAAATGACGTCTCATTTATCACTTCGCTCTAACTTCTAACGTTCTAACAGTCAACGCTTGGCAGTTCCGTTTGTAAATTTTTTCAGGTAAGCAAATTAAATTATTATTCTAAATTAAAATACAAGTCGTGTATCATTTCCGCAGCAACTTACAGATATTACAATTTTAGATTTAAATATGTACATACTTTTGTATACTGTATATCAAAGGTAAGAAGTGAATGTAGTTAAGGACGTAGTTGTTGTGATGTTATTAATGGTGAATAAGTTATGAAATTGTAATTTTTAATTATTCTCAAAAATAATTATTATAGCTTCAAATAGCTGCCAACTTTGAGCAATAATAATAATTTAAAGTGCTACCAATACTATTACGTATATATACCTACCAGTAATCAACTTCTATCAGTTACCAGTTGCATGCACAAGGACAAATAAAAAATAAGTTGTGAATAAATACAGTGATTTAAATAATATTTAGTTGCAAAATAATATTTAGTTTTTTAAAAAAGTAGGTAATTAATTGTTGTGCCTTGTTTTAAGTTACAAATAAATATATAATGCAAAATAAATATTTCTGTTATTTTCAGATTTCATTTTTCCGTTTGGAGGGGGCAGAAAATGAGATCTGGAATTAGGAATTAGGACTGAAGAATACTGGTTAAATACCTATGAATGATTATCTGGAGGGAAAATGAAATGCACTACTTATTTATTTTTTTGTGATAGAATTTAATCAGTAAACAATATTTTAGCCTAGGTGAAATGGCGACCATAAATTGCATTGCCTAAACGACGATATTTGGCGTAAACCAGACGTCCTGTTTTAAAGTAATATTTTCGTAAGTATCTGACGTTCAGCTGTCGTTGTCAAAGCGGACATATTGTATTCAGCTGGACGTCACAACTGGACGTTGCTCGGACCAATTGACGTCAATTTTTAACGTACTAATAACTGTGCACTGACCAAAATTTCTACTCGGGGGGTTTGTAGGCATTTATAAACAAACCTGGTTTATAGGCAATTTCAGAATGTTACGTTGGACCGACAATACACCGTGCGGTGTGCACAGACCTTACAAAGGCTAACGTAGATAACTGGAGCCATTTGAACAAAACAGCTCCGTGTGCAAAAGTATAACAACTTAGGCAAACATACACAAGTACATACATACGTCTGTGTATATTTATTTATGTAAAGTTGTTTCCATTTCATTTTTAGATGTAACTTCTAAATACTAATGCGACATGCAACACATAATAGGGGTCTTCTATAATTTGTTTGTCCCAAGTGCTAAATAATTGCAATTAAATTGCAAAGATTAGCATTAATTAGCAATGAATTTTAATGCAATTCCAGGGAATTCCATATGTGAAGTTTTTAAAACCTACAGGCATTACCTTCAGTCAGGTAATCGAGCTGGAGACTTCCAGTGATTCGGGATGTGTTTAAGGAACAGGAAGGAGTAGCACCGATAATAAAAATAAACGAATAAAAACAATTTACTGGAAAATATTGTGATTTTGGTTTGGGTTGAGTGATTTTTAACTAAAGCTGCTCAAATGAGGTGGATTTGGGTAAATAAACTCTGCCATCTTATTAATTCCGCATATTTTACATTTAATTAAAAATTTAACGCTACAGGGTAATAATGATTGGCTTATTTGTTACAGCTTTCCATCCTAGTTACATTGGCCAATGGCCTTCCTGTGGACCAACCCCAGCCTCGAAGTCAGCATTTGGAGGTACGTGTCTCATTGACTAAACTTGACCTACAACAACCATGAACATTTTATTTTATTTTATGTAATTATGTCACAGAAAATTCAGGCTGCGGCTGTGACAGATCGTGATCAGATTGAAAAAAGTGCTGGATCACATGTTGTTACAAAGGAGCAGCAGCAGCCACAGCCGCAGCAAAGAACCGATCATAATTCCGGCGGAGAAGTCAGTAGGGCCAAAAGACAAGTAGTTTTTAATTTAGGAAGTTCGTATCCTTATTACGACGATTATTACGATCCTTATTACTACCCGTATTACTCCCCAGGTATTATACTGGGCAGGCCTTGGGTAGGTGGTTGGGGGGGACGTGGCTGGAGAGGTAGAGGAGGTTGGGGTGGCAGAGGAGGATGGGGAGGCAGAGGTGGATGGGGTGGCAGAGGTGGATGGGGTGGCAGAGGAGGTTGGGGTGGCAGAGGTGGATGGGGTGGTAGAGGTGGATGGGGAGGAAGAGGTGGATGGGGCGGCAGAGGTGGATGGGGTGGCAGAGGTGGTTGGGGTGGACGTGGTGGTTTGGGAGGTAGAGGTGGCTGGGGTGGGCGTGGTGTAGTAAGAGGTTAATTTACTTCTAATTTAGTTATTCTTCTATTCCCTGTAACAATTGAAAATGAAAATTTTATCCCCACTTATTGTTAATCCTAATTTTATTTAAAAAGTGGCAAATACCAACAAAAGGTATAAAATCTCAAATAAACAAATTTTTTCAAATTTGTGCGTATAGCGCTTGAAGTTTATCATATTGTCGTATGATTCCCATAAATAACCGTTCACAAATTATTTTGAATAATTTTCGTCAGACATAAGAATTTTTAGAATCATAATTTCCGTTCATAAAATTGGTGTTTATTTAAAGAGATATCACAAAGTTGAAGCTTGGATTCCTGTTTTATTATAAAATCACCTTATGTATGACATCAACTTCAGAGATGGAAATTTGTATCACATAATTTGCTGATTACGCTTGTAATTGTAACTCACTTTCATCTGTAGGCTGTTTCAGGATCTACTGCACAAATTGAGGTGTAAATTGTATACTAAGGAAAATAATTGGCGACGGTAATCATGGGTCCATAAACAAATCAAGTAATCGAAATACTGAAACCTGAATGAAAACATGCTGGAAATTTGCTGGGAATGGTGTAAGCTTTAACACAAGTATACAAAAAAAAAAGTAAACATATACTCCCGACAAAATACCTAGTAATTCCCTCTGTAACCACATTTGTACATTTTGCTTCTATACGTGTAATTATATAAGTGTGCGTACAAATGTCTAGAAACCTTCCTGCCTTCAGTCCATTGATAATGGGTCAACCACATTAGAAACATCAAAGATGACCAACTTCCGTAAACTGTGTGGGAGGAAATGTAACAAGTATAGTCTTCAATATCAGTTGCTTTCATCGGACCAGCAAAACATATTTTTCAATTCACTTCCATTGGGAAAAACTTGATTTACATTTTCATACACCAAATAAAAAATCAACTATGCTACTGCTTCAACAGAAATATCAGCAAATTTGTAAAATTTTCTAGTACAAATCTAGAGCAGGATATTTTTCTAGCCAATCTCAAGTAAGTATCCATTCCATATTCTGAACCATGAAAATATTACCCTACTTTCACACTACAGTTAAACAGATACATTCAATAGCACAGAGCCGCGCATACGTAAGGAACCTCAAGTTTGTGTCACTTCCTTGTAAAAATTTTCTAGACTCGTGTAATTCATTCGAAACTCCTTTAGTCATATTATTTCTTACTATTTTATTTTGTTATTTTCCAGGCATAATCTGAAAATAAGGCGTTACGCTCCACTTTCAGTCTGTTTAAGGTTCCTCATTTCCAACTCTTGATTCGAATTGTCAGTACTCTTTTACGGTTGTACGTGAGTTTTATATTTTTATGTGAGTAATTACTACAGATGCATTTTTTACAAAGTTGATCATTACTGACCCTGGGTAACAAGCCATTTCCTGCAAATAATATTTAATTAAATATTATAAAATATTTTTTGTTCCAAACAGGAAAGACCAGGAAGATTCTGAGTGGTCCATAAAATGATTTTTATATTACTCCTGGCGATTTCCATCTCTCCGCTCATCTCAGCCCGTGTCTCATCTCATCCAGGTCTCAATCAAATTAAAAATGATCCTCCAGGGAAACACTTGTCAACATCGGATAAAATGAAAGAAGCACAAGCTGAAGCAATAATTTTCGACGATAACAGTGACGAATTCTCATCGGATCCCCTTAAAATCAACTTCTATTCAACCTCACCTCTGAGGAGACTATGTCCTCAAGGGCAGTCAATAGGTTTGCAAATGCCTTGCACCGACACAGTGAAATGGATGGGGATGAGGAGGATGAACCACTAATGGAATTAAAAGAAATACCTATACTTTTACAGAAATTATAACATTAAAAAGTCGTGATCCTATCGACATGACAGTTTACAATTATTAAAAAATAATAAATCTCCCTTCCGGCAATAAACTTTTGCTCACTCCGCTCGCAATATTTTTTTTCTCATGTAATGTCAAAGGTAATTCTAAAATAATTGCGGATGTGTTGCGTTTACACATCTGTCTAATTGTAAGCTGAAGGTCTGGGTTGATAGCTTCAGACAATAATACATTGCAAATTGTGAGACAAAAGTAAGTGAAGGAGGGAAAGACTTATATTCCTGAGATTGTTTTCCAGTTTGTGAATCCTGTATTGTTTGTTATTATCGTTGCTCAAAAAGAGCATGGTAACAATTTGTATTTATGGCAAATTTAATAGTTTTAGAGCACCAGAGATTTGTATTACAGAAATGGGTAATCACGCTTCACAAAACCACAGTGCTCACTTGAGACTCGGTCTTCGTGCAGGTACTTGGATTTAAAATCATTTCCTTTTTACAAGACAAAAGACAATGCTCATGTTAAGTAATATCCTTGTAAGAGTGTAATTATTATATAAATGCCATTTCTGGGTTTACGTCTTTATTTTGTTCCCTCAGCTCGGAGAGCAAGCCCTTTGGATTTGGCGTGTGTGGGAAATCACCTTCGCTCATTATTATCTATGTATACTTTTGTACACTTGAGTTTGACTTCCAGCTTGTCCAGAATTTTTTGCATGTAATTTCACACATATCTTTTTCAAAGCACAAGGTTCGATTCCTGGGAATATCTCTTTGTTTTTCATGACAGGGCTATACATATCTACATATAATGTGTGAGTACATGGCGGGGGAGGATGAGGGGATTGGAGATTGGAAAGATATTATACCCCAATTTGTGATCACTAGACCATTCAGTGGAACGTGGCACTGGAACGCAGTTTCAGTCTGTAAATAAAACTGTGCTAGATTTTATCATTGTTCTCGAACTCCTTCCTTTACTTTCAAGTTATAATCCCTCTTTGAAAGGAAGACAACTGCACGCGAATTCAGATTATTGTTAGAGTTTTGCTGCAGGAAATGTTTTAGGTTAGCTACCACTCAATTGCAGGTTTCGATTTAAGTTACGAAGTGGCTCTGCAATTCAACAGGTAGGAGCTGGTATTTTTCAATTATCAGTTATCCTCTAAAAAGAATTATTACACATTTCTGCTTGTCCAAAATTCAAAAAGTCCTTTCGCAATTTTGAAAGTGTTTGTAATAGTAATAATTATTTTTTATTACATAAGTTCCTGCAATTTTTTGCAGATTATTTAACTGAAGAAAATGGCAAGAACTGTGAAGTTTTATTTTGTGGCGGCCACACTTGCAGCTTTGATTCATGTTTTAAATGGACAGTACCAAGGTATGTAAAATAAAATAAAATTTATAATATTTTGAAATACAGTCATGAGACCTACAAAAAAGTTATAAATAGTGGTAATTTTATTATGCAACTGTATTGAGCATAATAAAATGTAAATAATAGATTTGGAATTACCAACTACGTACGTAACCCCCTTGCAAGAGCAGGCTTCCTTAAAAATAAAATATATTAAAGAAACTATTAAGTTAATTTTTCTCGTTGCAAGTGCAATGTATATGCTGATATTTTTATTGGAATATTTATTCTACCCATTTTACTGATATTCCAGAGATATCCAGACTGCCTCCACACTTGCGCAATCTAGCTCACTGTCCAGCCCCAGGCTACTTCGGGGATGCGAACAGTTGTGTCAGGTTTTATCGATGTGTGGATTACGGGATCCCTGGGAGTCCAATGCTTCTTCGTCATGACTTTTTCTGTGGGATTGGAACTGTGTTCGATACCAATCTGTCTGTCTGCAATCATCCCAGCATGGTTCACGTGTCTGCGGGTTGTCAGTTAAAATTCACCGGAGGTCGCATCGTCCCCACCATCCCTCCGATGCAAGGTCTTCAAGGGAATTCTGTTGATTTGGAAACAAGTGCTCCTCCAGGTGGCCGCTACGGTTACTACTACTCCGAACCAGAAATGCTCATCCAACCCAGGGTGAATAGCATTCCAAGTAGGAAATGGCCGAATAAATACATCGTTGCAAATAGAGGACCTCTAGTACACGTGCAAGTTCAAGTGCCCTACACAATGAATACCTAAAATTTCAAGGGAAACCGCAGCCCAGAGACTTATCCCTTCTCAACGCTAAAATGCAACTTACTACTGTATGATAATTGACCTATGAGCACAGTATTTTACCTTGAATAAAAATATTTTTCTCTCTACAAATGTTCAGGAAATAAATCCCATTGTTTCGTACAAGTACAATTTTGCAAACTTCCTTTTTTTTACTTCTGTCTCACAATTTTTAAACTTTGTTTAAATATTATGAGAAAAAGAAGGAAATCAGCAGTTCTCCTTCTTTAAGCTTAATTCAATGTTAGCTCCATATCTGATTGGAAGGAATTCTCACGCTGTAATTTCCAGGAGCTCTTATGGCCTCTTAAATGTTAAACTAAAGTAAATAAGCTGGTGGTATGTACAATGAGTGTGAAAACATTTCCTATGAAAGGGACTATGATGAGCCGTAAATTAATTGGAACTAGAATAATTATTATTTTGATTACGCTCAATAACGTTATATGACGCCAATCATTACACTTAAGCTCCAAGTCCCGACTGTAAACAAGGTCAGGAATATATCTTTACGTAATGTGAGAAATGCATTGCGTCACAGTTAATTCTCACACATTTAATAATTATAGTAGTTCATATAGCATAGGCCTGTAATACTAACTGCATTGCAAGAACTACACACATGTAGAATTACTATATAAGTATAATTATTTATATTTACAAAGTTACCGAAAGTGAAAACAGTGGAAGAGGTAAAAATTTACTTTGCAATAAAATAAAAATACATACAAAATAAAGAACTTATGCAGAAACTTTATTCCATATTAATTTTGATATCAAAATTAATATATTTATTTGTATGCATCATTAGCTTTATAGGCTAAGGAGCCAAATTGAGCATGGGAAGTTTCTCTAAAGTAAGTGTGAATATTTTTAATCACAACACAGCACCCTCAGCTAATTGTAAGAAGCAAAATGTGATAACATATGTAAATACTTTTCAAAGACGACCATGGCTCATCAGTTTGAAGAAGGAAAAAAATATTTTTTTGATATTATTTTTGATACGTATCATGGCCTAATTTTAAAAGTAAAAGAAGCACTTGCAAGGCCTACAAACTCCAAAGAGAGTACCCGCAATGTTGAATGTAATGTAATGCATCACAAAGATACACGTCATATTGACTTCTTAAAATTTTCCCAAATATTTATTTTCCTCCAAACCACATTTTTTCTCCCTAATGTTCACCCCCTTTTTAGTCTAATATATTTCGTCGACATTCGTTTCCACTGGTTAAAATCACTACATATTTATATTTGACTCTAAATGGTAATTTGAAATATCTATACAATATCTACTGCAGTCCTCTTATAATATTTAATAATATTAAAAAATTCATATAAGTATTATAAATAATTATTTAAATATAAAACAAAATAAAAAATACATTTAGCAAAGTTTTGAAGAAAAAACAGAGGGATAATTTCCAGCTAAACATTCGTTTCTCCTCGAAAATGATATGAAACTTTTTCTTGGAAAAAGTGCTTCCAGACATTAACTTTTGCATCTCAGCCGACGAACATTCATCTGTGCTTACATATAATTATGTATCTCCATACAATCTAGAAATAACCAGTTTTGCTCCTTAACCAGTATTGTTAAGCCTGTTGGTCTTTGAGTGTCTGCTTCCTTCAGGACTTCAAGGCGCATATGTACATTTCGCAATGGACTGCATGGTCGATACGGATAGGATCCTAATTGATTATGGTCTCATAAATGCATCCGTACATAACGTGTTGGTAATGTGTGAGCTGATCTGTCTAATTAAACAGAAAGCAGAGATTGAATGAGTTGCGAAAGTCCTCCCATCCGCCACATGCATGCACTGCATTTAATTTCATAACATATTACAAAACGGACACGAATCTGGCACATGAACGCATTGAAAGAACTTGTTTTTAACGCCTCAACGAAAATGCAATGCCAAGTCGGAGCCATATGCACCAATGAGGACGTATTAGAGCACAGGCCTGCATTATAAACTGGTCCCACTTCTGAAGCTCGTTGAATGACCCGAAGGATCATGAGGATTCAGGAATTAGAATTTTTCCACTCAATCCAGATATTAACTGGTAATATCCAGATTTTCTAGTCTACTTCACAGATTTCCATACGAAAACAACACTGGCTCGAGCTGCTGGGTCAATCTAACAAAAAAAAATGAAAATAAAATTGCACTTTGTGAACCCCAATGGGAAAAAAGCTGGCAGACGGATATTTTCAATGAAACTCTCATTATCGACAGTTATTATTCCGCAACCTCATAAATTATTGTTGATTTGCAAAAATCCTCTTGAGAACTGGTAATTTCTGGTTGGATCCAGCCCTGGTGTCAGAAGAACACTGATGAGTCCTTTGAATGAGCATATGTAACCGACTTGGGCTGCCTTTTTTTTTTTTTTTTTTTTTGATGGACTGTCAAATAACCACGAGCCTAATGTCTTCTCAAACACTCGCTCCTGAGGTTATCTGGAAAGGGTAAAAATAATGTTTACTGGAAAATTTTCCTCATCCAACCGTTTAATAACATTGGGCTATTTATAATCCATTCATGCATAAAGCACTCCCATCATGTCTTTATGGTCACCCTTACCAAACGCAGAGTCTTCAGGAGTAGTAAACAAATCCCAGCATCCCCCCAACTATTTATAAACCCTGGTTCGAGTCCAGAAGATCAGTTAATCCTGAGATCGCCTTCCAATCCACAACTTCTTCGGAGCTGAATCAATCTTGAAAACATTTTATAATTATTTTACATTTTCTTCTCAATACTCAAGTTACATACTTATAACAAGTTGTGATTACATTGTCCTTGAGGGAAACCTACTACGCTAATATTGCGAACATCACCTTTGATTATTACTATTTTTCACTACAACCTTCAACAACTCACAAGTAAGTCATTGATACACTTATTTCAAAAAAATTAATAACATTCTCCATTTCAAAACATTGCAAACACCTGTGCAATGGAAGTTATATCATTATCCATTTCGTGGCATTACAAATTATATAACATTTCCAATGCTGACATACTGTTCAAGCTTACACATATAGTAAATGTAAAGTTCGTAACATTAAAATACAATTTGTTTTTAAACACACTTCTGTGACACTTTAAAATCGAATGGGTGATATATCATTGTAAATAAAAAAAAGTTAAATAATAGAATAATTGGAATTGTTTATTAATAAGTTACTTTCTCAAATTTATAGAAATGCCTGAGAGTACCACTACCCCTGCTGCTGCTTCAGCACTGCAAAACGAGCAACAAGAGCTTGAAAATTCCGAGTTCGCATTTGTGGACTCAGGATATGGGAAAAACTTCATCAAGCTCCTCCATATCCGCCGAGAAGGGAATGTCCATTATATTAAGGAGTTTGAAGTGAACACCAAATTGGAGTTGAACACTAAGAAAGACTACCTCTTCGGGGACAACAACGATATTGTCGCAACAGACTCTCAAAAGAACACTGTGTACATCCTGGCGAAGCAACACGGGGTCAAGTCCCCTGAAGAGTTTGCTCTCTTACTTTGTAGTCATTTCCTTAGCAAGTACAACCATGTCACGAAGGTCACAGTTTGCATCGAAGAACACCCCTGGGAACGGCTCGTGTCCGACGGAGTCTCTCATAACCATGCGTTTATTTCTACTCCGGTAGCGGTCCGATTCTCAACAGTCATCTTCCGTCGAGGAGGTAAAAATACTATTTTCAATACATATACTTATCATAGGAGTTAGATTAAAACTATGTGGATTGAAAGTTCCACGTAGTTATGTAATATCAGAATCATTCTGAACTACGTTGTAAAAAACTTACTTAATGATACTTACTCTATCATTAATTACAGGATTGCCTGACATCGAATCTGGCCTGAAAGGTCTCCGGGTTATCAAAACAACTCAGTCTGCCTTTGAACACTTCATTCATGATGAGTTCAGTTCCCTTCCTGATCTCCAAGATCGGATCTTCAGCACAATCGTGTACTCTCGTTGGAACTACGGCACGACCCTTGGCGTTGACTACGATCATGCATGGTGAGCATGGTTTAGCAGTTTTTGAGACAATATTAGTTTATTCATAATTATACAGAGTCATAATCAGTCAGACGTGTTGGAAAACGTGAGCTGACGTGTCATTTACTGATTTTAATTGAAGTATTAATTTTGTTTCGTTAGGAACACGGTGAGAGACTGTATCCTCGATGCTTTTGCTGGACCCCCTGAGACTGGAATCTTCTCTCCTTCCGTTCAGAACACACTGTACTTGGCCCAGAAGAAGGTCCTGGAAGAGATCCCCCAAATGTCCAAAATTGAGGTCCGTCTTCCGAACAAACACTATTTCCCAGTGGACTTCTCCAGCTTCAGCAAGGTCGCCAAGGGAGATCAACCTAATAATGAAGTGTTCACCCCTGTGGACAAACCTGCTGGGAATATTACAGCTATTTTAGGGAGAAAAAGCTTGCTTATGACACCCAAACTGTAATATTCCATAAGTTACTGTATTTTCATTGAATTTATTTATTTATCTCAACCTCTCTCATATTCCAATACTCTGGCTCATCAATTTATTGGGATAGCTAGTGTAGCTATTATTATTATAATATGTAGCTGTAATTATTTATAGGGAAGTAACTCTGTTGAGTTGAACTGAGAATATTTTGTACTGATGTCCATGTGGATGTACAAACATGTAGAGCTATAATTTGTATAGAGATAAGGATGTGTAGCTTGTGCAGTGCACAGAAATGAAAGCAGTGTGGATCACTGTGATCATTTTTACACAGATTAAATGTGAATTAGTATGTAGTTATGGGTGCGACTCTTCCTCCGTACCTTTGCATGATAACCTTTTGTACAGATGTATGTACGTTTGTAAATAACCATGTAAATACACGTTTTTTATTTATTCTTGTGAGAGCATATAGTCAATAAACTTGAATAATTTCAGAAATAATCACTTCTGAGTTCCTGTAATATTTATGGATCATTTGCTCACATTATTTAATTATTTGTTTTGAAATGTTATTCCGTTCATTTATACATGACCGATTCCCATCTGAACTTTTCCACTGAAAAATTTCCTATCCATTTCATGTATTTTGGTTCACAAAGTCTAATGATCAGCATTACACCTGAGATTTCAAATGAATATGTTGCTTTTGTCAAATTTCTATAAGCAATTTAAATACAATAGGATGCACCTAAGATAAGGGTATTTTTACACATATTGAAATATTACAATAATATGGTGTCCGGTGAGACACACAAATGTAACTATGCATATTATAGGGCATGTTTGTGATTACCCGTTATCAAACATGATTATTGTATAATTATCTGCATCCTTCAGACTACAAGTGGACTGACTACTGAAATTTTGTTTGCTAATATGCCTTGTCAATATTTTATGACCCACTCAGCGAGATGAAGACTACTACCGTGGAAATTTTCCTCTGCATCTTATTTCTTCCACTTGTTACAAGTACGGGGGAAAAGTTGGCTGCTGTGCAAGTTGTGAGTAATAATTTAAGTTCCTATAGACAAACAGCATGAGGGTCCTAATAAGTACATTGGATAAAGAATATTTATTAATTTAATCATTGTAGGGGAATGAGTCAGTAGTTTCTCTCGAATTACAACTTATAATTTGTTATTTATTTACTTTCAATGCAAATAATAGTTGTTTCGACATGGGGATCGTGAAACTGAACCTGAAACGGAAGTCAACGAGTTTGGGCCATTAACAGATGTACAGAATCTATTTTACATAATTCAGTGTCCTCTCGCTACCCTTAATTCGTAATAGAATTCTCTTTATATTAATGTCAAATATTTAAACAAACTCTCGTTTGCCACAACGTTATTTTTCTCTCCTTCGTCCTAACGGCAAAAATTTATGCGAGTCATATATTGTTCGAGTTACGGATTCCCTTCCAGCGAGGGTACACTGTATATGATGCTTTTGCTAACAATATTCTACTGTATTTTTCACTATTTTAATTCCAATTATTATAAAACTTTCCAATAGCCAAAAAATTTTATTTTTATGGATCCAGCTATGAATTTCAAAGTAATTCCATTATGTTCAGTTGGGAAAGCAGCAGATGTATGAACTGGGAGTGTTTCTTCGCCAGAGGTACCCGGATTTTATTAAAACCGAATACGACCCAAAAGAGTCCACTTTCATCAGCTCGGACAAGGACCGAACGATAAACAGTGCTTCGTTAGTTGCTCAAGGGTTGTATAAAAATTACAATCAAGATGCAAAATGGAATGGGAAGTCTCCGGTTCAATTTCAGCCCGTTCCGGTTCGGATGATTCCAAAAGAAATTGATAGGGTAAATAATATTGAGCCATTTTAGCAAAACATTAACCATACAATATTATTTTGAGGCCTGTATTAGATATTAAAATCTATAGTTACAAAAAAAAAATTTTCTTGTTTAAAACATGCGAAATTCCAGTATATCCAGCTGTCCTACAAATGTCCAACGCACCAGAGGCTATTTGAAAAAGTCATTGCCACGGAATACGCCCCAGGATTTTATGCTGAAATGGAAGAATTTATGAAAGTTTTTGCTAAAGAGAGAAATATTTACGATCCTTTGAACACTACCCTTAACGATATTGACAGATTACATCATATCATCATGTTTGAAGAGCAACCTCACTATAATGTAAGCTTGGGAGTATTTTTTAAAAATTCTTCGTATAAACGCAAATAAAAATAATTTGAGGTTATATTTTTGGGTTGGGTTCGTACAGGCAACGCATAATTTACCAGTGGAAGAATGGGCGCAGGAGTACTTAACAAATGACATATTGATTGCACTGAAGACTGGCTACCTGAAATTTAATGTCAAAACCAGGGAGATGCAAAGGTTGTACACTGGATCGATGCTTGGACTGATATTAAATAGTTTCAGTAATCCAGAGGCGACAAAAATAACAGCATACGCCGGTCACGACCGAATCGTCTATGCTTTATTAGTTACCCTAGGAGTTTGGGATTTTGATGAAAAAGATATGCCACCCGTGGCCTCTGCTCTTATTCTTGAGCTTTACGGTGAAGAGGAAGATCATCAATATTTAAAAGTAATTATTTATATTTTCGGGAAAATATTTACCGTAATAATTCCATTGTTTGTATAAAAGCACCCTCAAAAGGAGCAAAATTTGACTCGTACCATGACAAGCTCTTGTAAAGGAAAATATTAGCATTGAGCTACAATAATGGAGAAGTTTCCAAGTATTTGTGGCATATTGACAGCATGGTCTAACCAGAGGGTCTGTTATTACCATTTTACTGTACAAGGAAGTACACACTCGGTTTCCTCATGGTCACATTTACAGATCATTGAAAGTAATGCTTGTGCAATAGTTCAATGAATTAAAGCTCATTTGATTTTCATTGATGATCAAAAGTGCACTTTTGCTATACTGAATATTTAGACTCACACCAATTCCCCACAGTAATAATTTTTCCCTTTAGAGCTTGCTACTATATAAGAGTTAAAATTTGCTTCTATTGGGGATGCTCTTACAAAGACTGAATTGTGTAAAAGGTAGTTTTGAATGAAACTAATGAAGGTATTTTTAATACAGTTATGGTATCGGAAGGGTACAAGTTCAACTCCAAAAAGGTTGGAAATCCCAACTTGCGGACCCGAGTGCAGCTTTTCAACGTTTTTAAAATTATTTAAGGATTTAGTCCCTGAAGATTTTGAGGCAGAATGCGGCTTACTTAGCTGAGCAAGCAAAATAAAGCTAGTTTGAAGGTAAATAAATTGTAATTATATGGACGGATATGTATGTTCTTTATTTAATTACATGGGCAATTTTATAGACTGAAAGTAATAACGTTACTTGTGCATTCTCATGTGAACCGCCACATTTTTGTTTACTTCATCCAACTGCAATAATTACACGAGCTGTCAAATTGCTGAGGGAATTACTCCATAGTGTACGTATTTTTATAATGCAACTATACAAGACATTCTCACGGTTGGCATCGTCCTTCCAACAACCATGAGAAATTGGATGGTAAACACACCGGAAGCTCTCGGGCTCACGACAACTTGTTAAGGATTTTTTTTTACTTCCAGCAGAAATTACACTGCACAATTTCTATCAATGAACCCCTGTATGAGCATTATTGCTATAATATCAAAAATGCATTCACATTTACCATAATGCTAATGATCCACTCATCATTTTAAGAATCAAATTATTATGTCTTTCAGAGGTGCTCATGTAAAGAAAGTGCACTGTGTATGGCGACACAGTAGAGATGCAGCCTTCAACACGTGATAATATTAAAGTAGATTATTAATGAGCACTTATGTGTGGAAAAAAGGATGCGCCAGTATTTACACGAGTTATACAATTCAACAAGTTTTGACGTATTCATATAATTGGTATATTTCTTATCTTTTTTTAAATCATATTGACAGCCTACGGATGTATATAATTACTGGAACTTCAAATGTGCTATTGAACAGACACAAAATAATGCTACACTACAATACATTCCTCAAAGGTACACTCATATTGAGTCAACACACACACAATCATATTGTTGACATAGTAATTTCTCTAAACTTACTTTTTTGCAATTAAACAGCACAACCGCTTCTTCTCGATGCATTCACTTCTCCTCAATATAGAGTCAGGTTCTATCTGTATTATAGAGTTAATTTAATTAACAAAACCCTGAGCTAGCTTCTGTGGCCATGGAATTCCTAGAATAAAATAAAATCAAATCAAGGATTCACGTATATGGACAATCACTTTCAGGGAAACTGCTAAATTATCTGTACATTCAAATCACAAAAATAAGGTTACTTTTGCCATTAAACTGTTTTCGTCAATTAAATATTTACTCACCTTTTTTGTATTTCCTGCATCTTAATTTAACTGCTCTCTAAATGTCCCAGAACAATCACATAACACTGGAAATGAAGGAACTCATTTCATGTTCCTACGAAAAGTCGAGTCTTAATTTCAATGAAAGCTGGCCACCCGTTTTAAGGCATAATTTTTTCCCATTTGTTATATGCTTTCAAAGCTGACAGTCAGAAAAATAACACTCATAATCCAATCAAGCGAGTATAGGGGCACCTTGAGAATTTATAATTATTGCATATTTCCACACTATACAGACGGGCTCTATATCTAGACCTATACATACACTGTATTTAATTTCCCATACATCACAGGAGCTTGATCCACACAAAATTCCACAACCCCGACAAAAACCATTCCAAAATAAAAACTGGCACAACAAATATAAGACTGTATTTTAAAATGTATGTATATATGTATGTATGTATAGGTACTCATAATATCTAATACTACAATAAAAACGTGACATGCTAACATGTACACAAATACAAGGGGGACATGATAAAAAGGAGGTTAAAGTTCATACTGAGTATTATATTGCAGGGAACAATTTTTCCTCAATGTGAGACACCACACTGATAATTGCCATAACAAACATCTATTGATTTTGCATAAAACATTACTACTATTTTTCATAGATATACATAATTATATTGACCAGTCTCCGTGAGTCTCCAGATGGAAATTGAAACTTGATGGATTTTGAAAGTTAAAAATATAAATTGATTATGTTGAAGATATCGAAAATGAAATATATATTTACAATTTCTACAGCTAAATTATCTTTGCAGTCATTAATACAGTGCCTGTATAAAAAGATACAGCAACCAGCTTAGGAGCACGACCAAGACTAAATTCGTGACTTGATGCACTACGTACAACCTGTAATGTCAATGAAATAATTTTAATATTATGTGAAACTTGACAAAATTTGAGAAAACCGAAAGGAAAAATATTATTATAAGAACAATAGATTCATCGGAATATGTGTCTACGTATCTCGTATACACAAAATAAATAAAACATGAGATTTGACAATACCTTCGTAGGTTCCGCCGAGAAGCCTCATGTCCCTTTTCGGATTCCTTCAAAGTGTACTTCTTCATGCCCCAAACGTAGTTGTACATGTATTTCTTCCAGTCCAATGCCGACATATTAAACATAAACATTTGCTTATCTGTCGGATTCATAGAAGCATACAGACCTTTGGTGTTCTCCGTTGAAAAATTCCAAAGGTTGTTCATAAAAAATTGCAGGGACTTAAACTGAGCCTGCATCCGATTATAGACAGCAACCATTCTAAATAACACCAGCAAAACAATACAATATTAATTAAATGTAAAAAGTACACTCATTCCATAAAAAAATCTTATATTATCGAAATCGGAGCTAGGCTCGAACTTTGGCTCTTTCCCGGACAATTTTGCTGAAAAATCGATGAGATGAGCTGGGAACAAATGGAAGATTTTGTCTAACAATCGGAACAACGTCTCGTTTTGAGTCACATACTGCCACGGATACCAGTAAACATTTTCGGGAGGGCAAATCCAAAATGCTTCATAAGCCCAGGGGACTGTTACACATGGAATAAAGGGGTTGTCAGGTCCTGAGCAGCAATTGTAGACTTTCAAATCGTTAGAGCTGCCAAAAAAAAAAAACAAAAATCATATTATTATATACCAGTTTTAATAAAAAGAATTAATACACAGTTACAAGTAATTTTCACCTCAATTTAACACGTTTAACTAAATGGTTAATATTTCAAGACAATCATTTTCAATACAAAATATAAAGGTAGGAAATATAATTATCCAGTTGCTCCCAAATTATTTTAGCCTAATTAACCTCTTAAATATCTAAATAATTCAATTAATTCTTTTTCATAAGAAACTGAAGATTGAAAATATCTTATACAAGAAAGTAAGAGAACGACTACAATGAAAACCCTCGTGTTATCGTTAAGGATACCACGAGGATAAAGGGTAAATCCCTAAGCTAACATATTTCAGGGTCCCCACGTTAAATTATAAATCCCCAGCGGCACCCTAGATTGAAGGAATTCCACGGTAAAATCCGAAGTGTACTCTATCAGTATATATTCAACTAACTGAAACTACAATGGACAATAGGCATATGTTGTTTTAAACCAGCTTTGATCATTTATTAAAAAATATTTACGTGTTAGGGGTAGTGCCAGTTTTCCAGGCGGCAGCAACAATAAGACTGACGACATGGTCCAGAGGAATGACATCCACCCTGGCGTCAAATAAGGAGGTGTAAAATACCCGAATGATGCCCATTCCAGCAGCAATGAGTAGCCCTGACAAGTGGTTGTAGTTGTCCACCCATCCTGACACCGGCTCCTCTTCACTGGTCGCAATGACTTCCCAAAAAAAATACAACTTGATTTTAAATTTCATAGATAAAGCATTAGAATTTTTTGGAATTAGTAAAAAATACATATTCACATTTATTATAGTACTGTACAATTTTTCCCTTTAAAAAACATTTCAGTAAATACTACTGCAGCAGATTTAAGTACCAATGGAAGGTCGCACAATGCACATGGGCATCTCCGGTCGCCACAGATCCTGAACGAGCTTTTCCCCCATGCATTTGGAATAGCAGTATGTGTTCGGGAAGTCCGCCATAAGTCTAATTATTTTAAACAGAAACCAATTAATTAACCAAAAGACTTAAATATTCTGCACTAGTTCGACATTTACAAGTGTAGGAAACAGGAATTTTAAAAATATTATTGGTTCCTCTAAGCCCCAGGTACGCCCGTCACAAACATTTTGCATTTTGAATGAATAATTTACAGGATTAATAATTCATGTATTTCCTCTACTAGGAATTTTTTATAAATTATTTGACTATTATTCTCCACTTTGACGAATTTCCTTAGAGAGAGAAGCCACTGTTGACTGTAATTAATACCTACATACATACATACATTACAATCATGCTTTAAAAGAGACATCCTCACGAAAGCTTTTTTCCTACAAAAATATTCAAAGATGTACCAGTTTGTCATAATAGTAATCTTTACCCTTACAAAAGTATAGCTTTATACATGTAAAATCCTATATCCGTTTATTGTTTTTGGTCATTACACTCTGGCTCTAAATATTGCATCATATTTATGAGAGTATTTCCTGTATAAGAGAAAAATTAATTTGACACAGGTCCGTTTACATTTAGAGGTATAATAATTTATTTTCTTGTACAGATAGAAGGTTATCTTTTGAGAGTAGAAATGTCAAAAACCACATTTAGGGATTGGCTAATACGCAGGAATTTATGCATACCATGTTCATTAGAAACGTGTATTCATGCGGTGTGCGTAGAAATTGAAACTTGTCAGAGACGGAATGAGAAAGTGCGTGTACTGCATCATAAATAAAAAAAACTACAAAAATATAAGAGCTTGCTCGTGTTCATGAACAATCTCTGTAACGGAATTAACTCATAAAATTTAAAAGGTATCCAATTGGCAGCGGCTCACGTTACCAAAGGGATTTGTTCTGTTTCCTTGATATTCGTTTACAAGTTTGAAGTTACAGCTTTTGTGTAGTCTGTATTTTTACAATTAGAGCATTAGAACACCTCAAAAAGGAGAAAATATTTGTTCAAAGAATAAAACGTTCTTGAAAGAACAATATTGAACGTGATGGTTAAATGAGAATGTGTTCAAATAGATATTTGTAACTATATAGGGACAGTGCTGGGGTAAGGAGGGTTCGTGTAGAGAGAGTATACTTTACGTATTGTAATCCGTACCGTAGAAAGTAAGTTCTACAGACGTTTACTCATGTGTGGATAGAGATGAGTATCAGCATTCATCATTACAACATACACTAGGTCAGTAGCAAATTACAATCAAAATGATCTCAACTCTCAAAATGAGTGATGTGTGGGCATAAAATACAGTGTACTCTGCCTAAACGAGAACCTTTTTTAAGAGCATATTTACTTTAGACACAGTAGCATTTCCCTATACCACACCATGTTAATTTTTCTCGTTTCAAGAACGTGTCGCTATTTTGTGATTTCGAAATTTACTACTTTTAGGAGGGCAACCCTAAAGAGAGAGTGCACTGTATAAGAATAGCATGTACATAATTAAATGCTACTTACTATGTACAGTACCATGCTCGTAACTCTGAATGTGTATAATTACCTTACATTTTACATCCTACAATTTTTATGAGGAAGTTGAACCTTGTGTAATAGGGTGCGTAAAAATTTGGATCATTTCCAAATCCTACAAATAATCAGGTCAGTCTTGGGGAATTGATAAGCAGAAACGGATACCATAATAAAGTACTCTCGTAACTTTCTCAAGTTATCTTGAGCTAGCAGCTACTTCACTTTCCGACTAACTAATTCTGTATTATTGACATGGACACTTTGCCACAAATGGGTTCAGATCTATTCCTATACGAGGCGTGTTAATGGTATAGGATCCTGTAACCTGTAACCTGTAATATAGGTAAAAGAGTTCAAAAGTTGTTATGATTCTAGCGTAAAATATTACACCCATTATTACCATTATAATTGACCGAGAGATAAATATAGTCAACAGCTCTATTTTTACATGAGTAGACAAACTAGGAGCAAACCCAGAATCTGGTTTCTACACTATTCCATAAATTTTCTCCGCAATTGTCCATTACAGCTTATTATTAGACAACAATAATCAAGGACATATTTGTGATGATTTTTGTATATCTAATAACAATCATCAGCGACTTCATATAATCTACAGAGGCATCATAACACCCCAACAAGCAAGAAGACAAGTTTTTTAGCTTTCCGATTTCAGCATGTATTCGTACACCTACAGATACGACCTAATCTCTAGCAATCAAAGTGTTTTTTTAAATCGTCACAATTTAACAAAAATGCAAGCAAAATGCAAATCGCTGTCAGAACTTGAGTCTGATGTTTTCCACTTATAATAAATGCTAATCAATTTGCGCTTGCACATCACATACAATTATTTTTAGCTGAGCAATAAAATTTTTATGAACATTCGCATAGAAAATAGTCCCAGGATTTTTCAACAATGATGTTGTTTATGCTTTAACATATAGGGGCGTTTTGAACGTGGCACAAGTTTTTGTCGTTCCGTATAAAACACCTGGGAGGATGAATACATAAGGGTATCTCTACAAAGCAAAGAACATTTGGTAGGAATTTGAACATATTGCTGAAAATTACCCGTCTTTGCTTAATTTTGACGGCTAAGTTATCAAAGTGCATTATGATGGTTCAACTAAAATTAATCCCCATGAAATTCCCTATAAACGCACATTCTAAATCTGTGAACGCCAGACCGTCCATGAAAAAATGACAAGGTTAGAGACCCCTCCTTTTCCACATCTTCCTCATTCCTCTCTTGAAGATGACTTCCTCAACCTTGCCTTTTTACCGATCATGCCCAAAATTCCTAACGTAGGAACATGTTGGCTATATCCCTGGAAAGCCCATAAAATTTTATAGAAAAGCTACTTGAGAGAATATTTTTCCTGGGAACAAAAATTGGGTATTATTTTCCTCAAAAGTTTCGACTTTACTTCACGTTTTTCATGATTTTGACCGGAGTTCTTGACCTCCGCCAATGAATCAAATTTCAAAAAATCTGGGGAAAAATTTACTTAAAAAAATTGGGGAATCACATAAGTTGCGTCATCATCCTTTACACTGACTATAGGGAAGATAAAACGGACATGACACAACCTACGTATCTAAATTTATACAATTATAAAACTTATACCGGTGTATGTTTATACCCAACAGCTGTGAGCTACTATTTTCGTACAAGAATAAAATTACATAATAAACCTGTTTGTGTTTACTCTCCTGACAATCAATTAAAACTGACATTGGAAACGTCTGCAGATCATCTTCGTCTACAATTAATTACCTATACTCTATAGTTTTTGATTCCTCGTTTCATGGACGCTACATCTCAAATGGATCAAGTGGTTTAATACAATCTGAAAATGTTTTATAAATCTAATCTTACTTTTAGTCCAGTGTTAATTTAGACAAGAGACCAAGGCTAAACAAATTCCCTTGTAGTAGAAACTCGTAGCGGTGAATTTTTTGCCCCATTGTAAAATCTATCACGGAAGTTACAATGTGTGCCAAGTGCCAGTATCTATACACTCTGGTTTTTCCATTATCCATTAATGCTACACCACTAACGTCAATTGGTCTAGTTAATTAACATTTATACATGGTGAGCCTAAAATCTACATACATGAGCTCCTGAGTTCCAAAAAAAAATCAGAAGGAACTAGAATATCTAATCCGGACAACTTCAGTGCCAATGACTAAATGAAACTCCTATGATGACCAGTTGACATTGTTTTAGTAATTAAATCCTTGGCTAAGTTAACCTTCGATTTTTTCCCCTCAATATTTTGGAAATACAGAAAGGATGTTGTATGTAAATTGAATGTGTCCGTATTTCCAGTTCTAGGAATTAATTGGTCGGTGCCGGCTACAGCTGTAATTTTTTCTAGTATGTAAATACTGGAATAATTAAGGACTGGAAAAATACATACAGGGAAGTAGGTTCAAGTTAAAAGATATTCTAAAAAGTTAAAGACTAGACAACCGTTAAATATATTAGCAAATTAAACTGGAGCCGGTAGAATTTTTTAAACCCCATAACTAAATGCGAGCACTGTATGAAAAATCCAGAAAGTTTGAAAAATGTGACGTGTAATGGCATTATCATATGTACGTGATAAGAGAGAAAACATTGTACTGAATGTGTGATAGTATTTGTTACTATTCATTGTCTTTTCATAAAGGGTCATTTTCTAAAAATTCTCTTACAAGTGGATCCATTAACAATCAGACAGTATAATTACTGCACCATAATAATTATTACAATACAAACTCAGTATAAATAAGACGCTCTATAGTGAGAGAACTTTTTCCATAAGGGTAAAAAATATAGATATTTGTGAATAGACTCATTTTACGTAATATTAAATATTCTTATTGGAAGTTGACGCCAATAAAAAAAAAGGTCAATATGTACTAAACTCTTCTAGATTCGATTGCTTAAACAGTATGCTCTCGCTTTAAGAGCTTCATTATAAGAGGATTTAGTCTTAGAAATAAAAGATTTGGATTCAGTTCAATTTAATAAATAACTATGCTAATTTTTCCCATGGCAAGAACAAGGAATTAAACAGTCAATTTTTGGCTCTTTTGGGATTGCTCTTATAAAGGATGTTCTAATGTTCATTTGTAATGATAAATATTTCCTGGAGTAAATAAGACCCTTGAATATTGTTAAAAAAAAGTATAATAAAAAAATAATGATTACATAGGAGCCACGGATTGAAGAACATCTTGTGGCATCCATTCTGTCATATTGACAACATTGAGTGGATCAATTTTGGTTGGGTAGACTCTTTCCTCAATATTTTTACTGTAGCAGTTTGAGAAGGCCGTTGAGACGTGGACGAAGGACTTCAAGTTCTTGACTCGACGAGCAAAATGAATCACATTCTTCGTCCCAGTTACATTGGACCTGACAGCATCTTTGAGCGTTAAGTCGAACTTAATAGTAGCAGCACAATGGAGAATGATATTCACAGAGTTGATCAATGTTTCCGCATCCTCTGGATTGACGCAGATATTTTCTGTTGTAATATCCCCATGGATCGGATGCACCTTCTGGAGGGAGTCTGGCCTCTCGGATTTGATTCTTGCGAATAACTTAGGATAAAAATTCAAGAAATTCATTCCAGTCATTTGTCTTTTAAAAGTAATACATTTTGTTTTCAAATTTAATTTATTTTTCTTTCGAATGAAATGCTTCTTTCATGACTCAGGGATAAATTTATGTAATAAGTTATATTTGAACTTGTACCATTAAATACGTTATCTCCCTTGTTCTCAATATTTTAATTCCTAAAAATTCTCCTTGAAATATATGCTAATTTCATATATGTAGGTACATGCTCTAGGATATTTGGCATTGTATAACTATACAGAGACTTACGCTACGAGAATTGTATTATCGTGGTGTCAGCTTCTGAATTTTTGCATTTTTTCCCCATTCTGTACATTTAGATATGCATGCATCCTACATTGCCTTCATCAGGATCCATGAAGGAGTTTCCCATACACGTGAAAAGTGAATAACAAACGTGTTGAAAATAATGGAGAAGATTGAGGATAAGAAAGGAAGATAATCAGAACTCTAACAATACACGTAGGATATACATACATAGGGGGGCTGCGTATGTATGTACATATGCAGCTCTGTGAAGAAAACAACTCAATCTGGGTTACATTTCCGGTCCCGCACTTTTACTCGAGTGAACGGTTTGTTTATGCTTAAGCATTTTTGCAAAGGAGATGAAGCGGCCAAGCCTCTGTGCGATTATATTCTCTCATTTCTTCCTCCTTCATTTACGCATCACAATTTTTATGTCACTCTTGTTTTCACTTGTTCCAACGTCAGGTAACATTTCAGTGAAATAATAAGGAGATAGGCATCAAATGCAGGTGTGGATGTGTATCTTAGGAGAGTGCAACAATGTATGACTCAATGTGTGCCATCTACATACTTACGGCTTGTTGTACAGTCCTAACCCAAGGGTTTAATTACATTTAATTGGGAAAAATCCTAAGGACAATTCTCAAACAGGCACTAACTTCCCTTTTACTACAATTTTTAAGATCCTCAATATATTTCCTCACTCTTCCTTCCTATTTGATTTCTGAGTTGGGAATTGTTACCTTCGTTGTAAAAGAATTTTTTTTAAATGATGGAGCGGAAAATTTATTGACAATTTTGCTTTAAAGATTTTCCTGAAAATAATTTTCCTATTTAAAATTTTAGCATAAATTGAGCTGAATAAAAGGGTAAAATATTTTTGAGCTGAATGAAGTTACTCAAAATTTTGAACTAGTTAAATGTAATTTTATATACAAATTGGACGAATGAAAAATGCACTAACATGGAGCAAAATCTAGATTGAGTTGAGATGCAATAAATTGCCCTCACAATAATAATTATTATTGACCTAAATGCATAACGAATGCCCATTTAATAAATTTTAAATACAGGGTTTGCAAAGATAATGAAAAATGAAAAATTCACTTGAGCCGAGTTAAATGTTTTAATTCGGACACTATACATGAGTACAGAAATTTTTAAACTAAATTCCCTATGATCGGCAAAATTCAATCTGGTGTTAAAAAGGAACTTACAGAGCCGTTTAGCATGTTCTCCATCCGAGTTTTGACATCCCAAGTCCTTTTGGGCCGGATAAGGACGTAGACTGCCTTGACCCCGGGACAGGTCCGGAGCAATTTCTCAATCAGAGCTTTGCCCACAAACCCAGCACCGCCCGTGATCCAGACAGACTGATCCTTAAAAAACTCGGAGATCTCTGACCCCGCCCCGTTGCCCAAAACCCGAGTACCCATTGGAGCACAGGATGCTTCCCCAAGTCTCCGAAAAGAGTCCCAAACAAAAATTACGGAGGCTGAAGGAGATTGTAAACAAATACTTTGTATATGACTCCAATCCTCACATGTATTACTTCATCTATGGACTGCGAGCTGTGCTCCCAAGATTGCCACAAGTAGAACTGAAACTGAGGTGTTTCAGTTGAGAATAACAATAATCAGCATGCATATCTACGTTCACGTTCCTTTGCAGTTTATAGAAAAAACTTGTCTTGGGAGAGTGAGTGAGATTGAATTTATTCCCTGACTCCGTACATGCAGATACATACATACATACACCTTACCTCTTGTTTACATTCCCATACACAATGGTCAGCAGGGCACAGCTGACGAAGCCCTTTCATGCGTGCGAACACGTTTAGTGTTTAGCCACTGCATGATGAGGCTGTTGGGAATATATTCGCAAAATGAAAGTTTATTCCGTATAGGTCTTCAAACCTTATGACGACTATCATCACACATCACGTTGCATAGGAATGGGAAGAAACTATACTCAATCAAATGTCAAGGGGCTGTAAATCGTAACGAGCTTCATCTTTTTTCATTTCAATAATAACCTCAACTAAACTGTACCTTGCATAACAAAATGCACAATGAGATTATATTATGTACCTCCAAAAAATGTACACATACACTAATTCAGAAAGGACCATTGGAAAGGCCAGTGCGAGATTGATTTTTTTTTTAAATTATATGGTACGATCAATAGGTAATAATAATATGCTGGTGTCTGGTAAACAATATTTTTCGTCTGGATTACCTCTCTATGGGGCTTACCCAATTTCCCATTGCCCGTTTTAAAGGGAATGCGTATGTATGTGCTCTGCATGTGGCCATAGCCGTGTACCAAAACCACATGTCTGCAAAAAAAGGGATGCATCAAAGCCCAGCTCAAACCTTTCGGGAAAAACAAGTTATGGAGCCGCCTTGCGCAATAAAAAAATTGTTATCTATGCAATAAAAATTGCACTGATTGGAGCAAAAATCCTAAGGTCAAAGAAATTTTATGGGGAAAAGTATTCTTGATTATAACATGAAATAATCATTTTAAAGTATAATTTCATGGAGTTAAAACAAAATTTATAGGAATATTTTGAGCAAAATTTTAGATACAAAATATTTAAAATGCAGCAAAACATTTGTAATATTACAGTAAATAAAATTACAGTAAAATATTAAATCCTGTAACTATTTTTTAAAAACCTCATAAAAGTCAACAAATTTTGAGCCAGTAGGAAATCAGCAACAATTTTAAGAATGGGAGTGCTCACATTAAAAAGCTTGCCCAAGTAAAATTGCTCGCTCAAGTAATTTTGACTTATTGTGATTTTTTTTTGCACACAGTCATTTAGCGGTTTGCCCATGCTTACTCTTGCTTGGAAAGATTACTTCTACCAATATGGTCACTCTATAACTTTGAAAACATTTCATGGACAATTACCTCCAGTTTTAATTTTTTTTCCAGATGTTCAGTTTTACTTCATATTCAACTAAGTCTACGAAGTGCATGTAGTGTGTGCATTTGCTGTAATGTATATTCTCTTGGTGTAACTTAGGTACTATACATGCTTGACGTGATCGTAAAAAATTGCCACAGGCCACACACATCCAATGTTGAGGGTTTGGAGTGAAAAAAAAAAAAATTCCATACTTTAAAAAAGGAGCCCAATTATAGTAGGCAGAGTCAGAGTAGTTTTATTATAGCCCATTACTAACAGTAACGTCAGTTTGCATAAAATGAACAGCGGTTGTTCTCTGACTAATCTATTTTTACAGACTGGATGGGAAATTATGCAAAAGAAGTGCTCTTGACATTTTTCCAGGAACGGAATTATTAAAATAAAATATGCTGATTTTTGATGATCCCCTGACTCTCATCATTAAGTCACATTTCTTTTGTGTGGATTTTGATGTGAGACAATATTTTCCCATGGCATTCGCATGTCAATTGGAGGATTCTCCTCACGATTCCGCATTTGCATTAATTTTGCACGTGCTTATATTTCATCACCAATTCATTCACCTACAACTTTTTTTTTCCTCCTTATTTTTCAACAAATGTGTTCGTCTACAGCAATGCAGTGTACTGTCACTATGAGAGAGGCCTCCTTGAGAGCAATCTTTCTCTACATATGAGCAAAAATCCTAGGCATTCCTGTTTACCAGAATACTTTAATTTTTCTCCTTGTAAGAACCTGTAATTGTAAGAGTAGTATTTGGGAGTTCTTACCGGTCCTGCTATAAACAGACTATAGTGTACATACATTTTGGAGAAATTTGAACTCTGACACTTACATTCTGTGATAATTATTTCTAGTGACAGAGACCATGCATATGAGGTGAGTCTGGTGAGTTTTACAATTATTGAAAGTTGGTACGGAGGAATAATGATGGCTTGTAAAAAAAGCATTGGGTAATATAAGTTTCCTTTTATAAAAAACATAAGCAAGCACTCATAAGAGTTTACCTTTACAGTCCAATCTGCTTATTGGAGCGACTCTGAATGCCCCAAAATTTGAGCCTTAAATGGTATAAACTTTTGAGGGGAAAAAATGACATTCTTGTAAATGGGAAAAAGTCCAAATGTTTTAATTTTGAGTGCGGAGAAAATCCATTTGTGAGAGAGTATCTTATAGGAAGGTTTCACTGTCAAGATACAAGAGAGAGAGAGAGAGAGAGAGAGAGAGAGAGAAGCAGGGATATGGACGTCTGTTCGACTCCCATCCCATCTCTATAAATTAATCATCCGTATAGCAAGTACTAGTTTTTATATACACGGATCTCCTCCCTTTATGTGAATGTAAATGGATTGTTATTCACTTGATCAGCTCTTGAGCTCTGGTGCATTCATGGGGTATAACTGGTTAGGAATTGTATTTGTTTTACTTGTACTCATTCCATATATACAGATACGGACTAGGCTCAATAGCTCATGTTTTAAAATTGCTAAATGTTCCGGCTGTTTACCTTCTGCATTATAGCATTGTATAATCTTATTATGAAGCCCTATTGTCTGCCCTATCCTTTTGTCTTAGTCAGAGCAACCTCGCCTGCTCCTATAGACTACAGTAAACTCTACACTTTAAGAGACGTCTGTACATTTTCTGGATTTGTAATCACATGTGCACATATTATATAAGCAATAAAGTCCCAATAATTTACTTATCCCAATGTTAATTTTAAACCCTGGAAGAGCATTCGTGTACGATTGCAAAATCCAACTTTTTTTTATTACTGCTGCTGTTCTTATAAAGAATGGACATGTGTACTCTTGTAGGTTATGACATGACTGTCACTAATACATAATTATGTCAAATAGTACACACTCAGTGTCTGAAGCCATCCCCTGAGGTCACGATACCATTCCTACTTAAAACTTTTAGGAGACCGTAATATTCATGGAGTTTCTGTGGTGTAGTGGCAGTCACACCCATATTTCTTATTTAGTGGTGGGGAACCCGGGTTCGATTCCCGGCAGGAACAATATATTTTGAAAATAATTTGTAAATTTTAAAGAATTAAAAGCAAGAATTCTGAAATAGTGAACTTGTACTTTACCTACTGCATAATATCCTCAACCAGTATAAAGTTTAAACTATTGTTTGAAATTATGTAATGATTTATAAATACCTGGAACTGAAAATTAAATTCTTTTACATTTTTTTAGCAGTGTTTGTGCAGAGAGAATTTGCATGGATTCCCTCGTTGCAAAGAAGTAACATGCCTGGGGCTCGTTACACCTTATTCGTCCATGAGCGTCTGAATCCTCTGTTTACGATGTGATGCTAACACTACCTAACCCTTTCAAAATAACACCATGAATATGACGTTTCTGTGGTGTAGTGGCAGTCACACCCATTTAGCTTTTGTGTCTTGGGTAACCCGGGTTCGATTCCCGGCAGAAACAATATATTTTGTTGGTTAGTAAATTTGAACCAATTAATAATTTATAGACAGAGTATATGGCAAGGGTTCCTGGAACAGTGAATTTACGTTACGTTAATAGTTTACTCAGTTTATAGGGACATTCTTTCAAAACCAATAGAAATGTTTAAGTTCCCTTTTGAAGAAGTTTGCAATGGTGTATAGATAATTATATACGTGAGTCAAATTTGGCTACTACTTATAGGGATGATGGTATCGACAGAATTTACATGATCTCCTTCCTTGCATGTGACATGACTGTGGCTTGAACATCCAATACTCGTCAGGTATTATAAGGTCTCAGCGTCTGAATCTTGTTATTATGATGTCATGATACGATTCCTACTTAAGCCTTTTGGAATACTTCCATTGGTAGGAAGTTTCTGTGGTGTAGTGGCAGTCACACCCGCTTAACTGTTCAGTCGTGGGTAACCCGGGTTCGATTCCTGGCAGAAACGTTATATTTTGATAATGACTGGTAAATTTTTGCAAGTATTAGTAACAAGACGGGCTACGGGGTTCGGGAACAGTGAACTTATAGTTGACCCACTTTGAAGGGTCGGTGTCTCTAAGCAAACAATTTTGTCATTTCGTTTGAAAGTATGTAATGATTTCTCCATACAAGATCCTGGAATCCTGAGCAAAATTTTTTTGCTACTTCTAGGGCTGTTTGCATGGATAGAATTTGTATGCATTTATTCGTCGCAGATGGCATGACGGTGGCTTGTGCCTTATACAGTACATACGAGAGATGCTAACTCACCATCAGATCTACAGCAGCAGAAGACTGAATCAAGAGATCGTGATTCAGACTCTCAGCGTCTGAATCCTGTGTTTATGTAGTAATGATATTACTACTTAACCCTTTCAGAATGCATTATAGGATATGGAGTTTCTGTGGTGTAGTGGCAGTCACACCCGCTTTGCAAATGATTCGCGGGGAACCCGGGTTCGATTCCTGGCAGAAACTATATATTTTGATAGTGTTTAGTAAAACAAGAGGTAGCATATGATAAGGGCTTGTGCTACAGTGAATTTCCTTTCTATTGAAAATTTGATATGGTTTCTCCATATACTGTAAGTCTTTAATATTATATGTCAATTTTGCTAGATTTAAGAATTCTGTAAAATAGAGAGGGCGTTGTGCATAATAAATGTTTCTTTGAGTGTACCAATGTCTACGAAAATCTCAAACTTGGAATGCCAATGAGCGTAATACAGATAAATGAAGATAAGGGAACTGTTTGTAAAAGATTCTCGTTTTAGGTCAACTGATTCCTCCCGTCATTCTTTCAGCCCTTTCTAACCCTGGCCGTAAGAAAATACTGTAGTTTTGTGGGAATAACATCAGGATTAAAACATTTACGCTTACGGCACAGAAACTCCACACAAATCCGTGTTATAAAACGTTTGTGTGAATGCATTGCTCCTGCGGAGAGTCCTGGTTACAGGAAATAATCGTTCGATCCATTATTTACATACTTGACGACAGTTGCGTGCAAAGTATAGATACATGGATTTGCAGATATGAATAAACATTATGGAGAACATTTGACGATGACACTCATTCCTCGCAATTTTACTATTTCAAACACCTGAGTTACTAATAAGTTCCTGTGGTGTAGTGGCAGTCACACCCGCTTTGAACTCTTGTGGGAACCCAGGTTCGATTCCTGGCAGGAACATCTTATTTTGCTTTTGTTTTCCACCCTTACAAAATTAAAATGTGATATTGGAAGAAAATAATTTGACTAGCTTTATTTAATACAAAACTTTTAACGGTTGTCTAAATCTGACGTGTTGGTCCAACTTTTGCAACGGTCCCTGGTCTAAGATTTAAACTTATCTCCGTTTCGGGGATACAATTCCTGTTCGTTAATCCCTGTTCTATAGAAGGAAAAAAAATGTTAAAATTAAAAAAGCCTCGAAAAAATTCCTGGGATCCCAAAGAATTCGGACCTCTGAAAGAGCCTGTCACTGCTTGTTTTTGTGCCTTTGCTGAAATGTTATTTTCTATTTGAACTTACGTCTGAGTTAGCCAAACAACTAATATGGCAATAGCTTCCGTTTTTTTAAAAGGTTGTACTCATTGTTTACTATATTTGGCGATCGTAGTTTAAAAATGTAGAAACATGTTTGACGTACGTAGTGTTACATTTGTCAAAGCCACACGAATGTTTTTTTGCTATTGTAAATGTGTTTGTAATGTTATGTAAAAATTAACGTTGGGGTAAAGAGGTTTTTACATCCATTTTCGGTCACAGAGATATCATATTTTAAAAAATGAATCCCTTTTAATGGAGGTCGACTATACCAGATCCTCAATTTAATATTTGTAAAATACTTGGACATTCCCCCTCGGAATGTTTAAAATTACCAAGAACATTACATGAAAATTGTGAACACTAACCCTATCTTATCTTTGTTTGAGAGCCTCCTAAAAGCAGAACAATTTGGCGTTATTGCAACAACTGTTCTTTTAGTATAAGGAGAAAAAATAGAATTCTGATTGAGGATAATTTGTCTACATATTTTGGCTCACATGAGAGAGTCCAATAGGAAGAGTACACTGTATACGCTAAGGCATACACAGTAGTATTGGCTGTCAAAGTGGAAAGATTGAAGAGAGAGCTGAGGGGCTGAGGACCATTGCGAGTGCATGAGAGAGAACAACTGCTGAGTAAAGCACACTATTTATGTACCTGTACATATGTACATATGTCCACAGATGTGAAATGATCTACGAGCCAAACTTCCTTTCCACACTGAGTCGCCACAGACACGAAACTCTCTAAATGGATTCTTTTTTATGGATGTCTACTGATTATGACTTCTCTCCCTCTCTCAATCTCTTTGCTGCAAATTAAAATGATAGAGAAAATCTATGCGTTTGAGAGCACACACGGAAACTATATAATAATCATAATCCTTTTACAGCCCTTGTAGCAGCTAAGTAGTTCCTTTAGAGCTGTAATGCCGGAGGAGTGCCTGCATTATATTGTGTCTTACAATGTACATACACACAAATAGTATAGGTGCAAAATGGCATGAGTCTATTTTTCAAAGCAGAAATAAAAAATACTTACGGTTGAGAATCAGAAGCTACAAATTATAATTATAATTGTTTTTTAAATGAAGAATAATAAATTGTAACTCCAGAATTAATAATTGCCCCAAATCTCGTTTGGATGTTTCAGCCCCATAAAATCTCTCGTTTTGAAAGACATTGAAAATTTTATTCCTACAAAAAAAATCCTGTTAAAAAGTATTTCTTGTAGCGAGAGCAAACACTTCATTAAAAACGCAATGTTTGTCGAGTTCAACACAATGTCACAAATTTAGTATAGTGTAAAGCAAACGCCGTCACTTTAGTACAGGATCTTCGAACTTATTGTTAGCATATTTTACATCACAACAAGCTCCGGTTTCTGATGACCTTTGTCGTTTGAATTTGTTAGGATTTCCTAATGACTTCATCTAGTTCAATTTACGGGGAAAAATACATATTGCTGAAACATGAAAGTATTACAAAGGCCGTTTTGCATCTAAGCTCCTCATACGTACTCGTGCAATTACAAGACTGGATTTGAAAGCAGAGCCTTCCCAACGTAGTTTGGAGTAACCATAATCGGATACATGAGTTTTAATCTGTTTCGAACATGACCATATGCACGCAGACATCACGCCTAAAACACTCAGTTTATAGTAATTAGGGACAAATGACATAAAATTACTTATGTAACCATATTACATGTACAGATTTTTAGATTCCGTGCATATTTGAATGCTAGGAAATTAATAGATAAAAAAAACGCTTATTCCTAAAATCCTTCCAATCAGATTGTTCATTTCTCAAGCCAAATCCCAGGAATGTGCCCGGTGTTGAATTTATGTAGAAAATAACAGGACGGGAATGAGCTCAAATCCATAAAGTGGGATTACGCTGAAACAATTGGGAAATTAAGTATTTACCTGGCCATTGGGGTAGTTGGAAGAAATTTAAATGACAAATGTTAAGCAATTGTGCATTTAAAAAGGTTAAGACTCTCATGATTTTTGAGCTGACTCAGCAAATAAACGTCAGAAATTATGGGACCGCCATCGTAAATACAATGTCCCAGACAGAAACTCCTGAAGCGTAGCTAACCATAAGTAAGCATTTAAAAGAACGAAGGATTTTCAAAGATTTTTGGTCCTCAGTCACCGCACCGCGTGCATGCCAAAGGACCTATTAAATTTCCATTATTTTCCCTCTTTACCGTAAGCCATAATAAAAATCCTCATACAAGAAAATTCAATTAATCATGTATGTAAGGAGTAAAAGGTGGGAACAATCATTGTTACCACTCAAAGCTCTCTGCACGCACAAATGACCCCAAAAAGGTGTTGACAATGCAAACACAAGCACTCAAATCCTACAATTATATATCAAAGCACTGGTGACTTAGTTTTGTTTATGGGCTTGCATTGTTTTAAAATTTTGTCTTCAACCATACGCAATAGTAACACCTACAATAAATTTCTTCTCTCGTGGGGTATCCCAGAACCTTTTAACCCCCTCCCCCTCCTGCAGCAAATAAAAGCCTTTTTTAAAAAAACAAATTCAACTTTCTTTTTGAAAATTATAAAAAATTTACTACAGCTTAAAGCAGCCCTAAAATTCGAAAATTGGGGCAGGGATCAGAAATGTTAAGGAAATTTATAATTTACAATCTGAATTTGTAGAAAACTTTTCCAGATTTTGGGTTTAAAAAATTCCAGACGTTTTTGACAACATGGGCTTCAAGAATATTGACTTAGTTCAACGACATGAACTTCAGGAATTCTGGAAGAAAATTTTGCAGAAAGGATTGACCTCAATGTTACATATGCCAGTCATCCCTTATATGAGCCAATAAGGGGGCAGGAGGGTAAATGGGTATGACTCACCCTTTTTGTATGCAACATCATTTAATTATTAAATATTATAGATACAGTTGCCACATCAGACTTTAACGTAAAATTATAGATGCTGGTCGAGATAATTTACGCAGTGTAACATTTCCTCTACGCTAATGAACGATTGACACTAATGCCAAGTCAAAGTATCTACCTGGGAGACTAGGGACTATTTGAGGGATGCTATAATAAAAAAGTAATTACAATGTAAATAGAAGCCGACGAGATGAACAGCCAAATAAATGGAAAGTGTGGAGGAAGGAAGGGATAAAACTTTTTCACACCTGTATTTTCATTTGGCACACGCACTTAACTCAAATACATTATTGTTTTACCTGTCTATACTTGAGCATTGGAGTACAAACTTGTAATTTATTTCAAATTGGTGAGGGATATAGGAATTGTACATTAACTTACAATAAGAACAATTGGGAGCTCAAATGGAAACTGCTCGTGGGACAGATGCTTATTTGATGCAGTTACACGTTTGTGTACAATATGTCTACATACATACGTACATATATAGGAACATACATAAAATTAAATTATCTATGTATACTTCTGCATACATACACACGGAGTCCAAATTGCAGCTGAACAGATTCCCTTGCCCGATAAAGTGCTGTGTTAAACTTAATTATCTGCGGCGGCTACATTCCCCATACTTGGATGCATTTTCTCTTTCCTTCCTTCTGGTCTTCCCTGAAAAATAAAACAATTCATGGGAGCACTTTTACTCAATTGGAAGTCTCTTCCTAATTTACATAATGTGTCCATTCCTATGCAAAAACAGTCACAAGTGTGGACAGTGAACTCTGTATGTGAGCATTCGAGTATCCATAAATGAAGCAGAGTTTGAATATTACAATGTCCACTTCGCCAGAAAAATTTTTGCTTTGAGGTAAAAAAAAATGCAGGGAGATGTCCAAATATTTCCGCACTAATAGAGATATCTACAGCTTTCTCATCAGGAGGTCCCTTATAGCGAGAGTGTACTGTACACTTACAGATGTCTTTATCATTACGATGAAGTAAGAATGTGGTACTAAAAATCAAATTTTGAAGCTTTCAGACACCAAAAGGAAAGTACGAAATTTATAGCTCCCTTTGAAAATACAGTTAAATGACATGGGATCCAAATGTGGGATGCGTTTATAGCCCGAGTCCACTGTGTATATCTACTGTCCTCATCGGAAAAATTTTGACAAAAAATAAATCAAAGACTACAAACCTCATTTAAAATTGCATTGTGAGCTTCGCAGGCAATGCCAAGCGACATTTCCCCTCACTCCAGTAACACTGACTGTCCTTGCGGCAATTTCTTGGACTTAATAGGGGGCACAACAAATGTTTCTCCGTAAGACTCGATATAGTAGAAATCTTCTTGCTTGGGAGGCCTTCTTCGAATTTCGGCTCCTTCACCAAGTCCGTACTGTAGCCCTTGGTAGCTTTAATGTACAGGATGAGCACAACAAATATGATCCCTAGGACAATGCGAAATGATGTTCTCATTTTGGAGAGAGTATGGAAATATTTTAGGATGTGGAATTAATTATTCCTCTCGGAGCTAAAATAACTATAGTCAAATAATCCAGTAGCAAGTTGTGATGGAACAGACGGAGAGACTGTAAAGGGAAGATTTTAGTCTAGAGTGTACTGAGGCATTGGCCCACGTGGGAATGTCATTTAACATGACTTAGTCCGGCGTTGAAGAGGCAAATGAATATGGGTTTTAAGTTTCGTTATCGCTAAATGATACGAGAGCTGGCTCAAATCTGGTATATGGAGGCTATATTTAGGCCCTTCTAAGAACTATGAACTCATTGATTGTGCGGAGTCAGGATGTTCTGTTTTCTACAACCCCAGAGAGATAAAAGATCATGTTGCTGTCAAACTCCTTCATCCACTTTCTCAAGCTTTGTTTTTTCTTGTGTGTTCCAGACTCATTTATTTTATTAGGAGAGATAACACTTATGCGTACAGGGACTCTTCCCTGTAACGACACCCCGTCCACATTTCCCTTAGTTTTAAGGGAGCGAAAGATTTAGCACGGACAATCGTCTAGATGTAATTACTCAAGGGGCCTTACCAGGGGCAATTCACTTTAGGGAGAGTATCTACAGAGGGAATACACTGTTATTTGGATATTGTAGTATGGAGAGGAAAAATGTAGATGCATTTTTGATTAATCAAAGGACCTATATGCAGTTTCAGTAACATATGCCGCTGAACAGAATAGCAAGCAGAACATTTTGATTTTTATGAAAATCCAATGTAGGTCAATTTCATTTGATTTAAAATCCATCTAGATCATTTTGACTCTTAATCGACTATATATCTGGCCATTTCATGTTTTCATTGTAAGTTTCCATAAAAGTCTCAAGCTGGGATTGATATTGCATGACTTGTGTCCACACCTAATCTCCTCGGCTTATATATCTAATTAATTGTAAGTCAGAATATAGATACATCCCCGTTTACCACAATGTTAGTTTACCTTTAAGATGTCAAACGTTTTTTTGGGGCTTTCTTATATTAAGAGTACACCGTGCATATGTACATAGTGTGCATGACTGTATGAACGCATTCTTGAAGATTCCGTGAGTCATTTCCAGAAAGGGTGTTACAAAACGTTTTTCTTCCCCTACAATTTTATTATCACCATTTTGTAGTATAACTTCCTAGGGATTTTGTAAAAGTTCCTTGATCTAGGGCCCAGTTAATATTTGTGCAATTTATAATTAAATGAGAAACAAAATAGTAGTGCACCGTAGAGCTTCCTTCGGGTTTCCGAAATCCCGAAGTTCCGTGTTCGGAAACGGAACGGAACAATTTCGGAACATTCTTTTTGATTCCGTCATTGAATCGGGACAAAACCGGAACATGAGCACTTGTACCGATAATATCGGGACCGGGACGGTTCAGAGCATCGGTACGAAAAATGTCCCATATAATTTATTTCACCGGAAAGCGGAATTATTCTGTTCCGTTCCGAACCGATCCCGGTACAATTTCTGAAGTGTCGCGCCATCGTTCAGCTAGAATGGAAACACATTTCTTATCGCTCTGGCTTGTAAGCAGTTTTTTGCCAAAATAACGAAATTGGATGAACACAGTTAGATTTAATTTACGCAAATGCGTATATGTAATGCGAGTATCGTTTTCCATGAAAATAGACAGAATAACTAATTTTGTTTAATAAACATGGACATGGGCGATTTTTCTTGAAATGAAAATTCTGAAATCGAAATTATTGGCAGCAATGAAGCAAGCTTGCAGGAAATTAACACTGTTAGGCCATTGAAGTCCACACGCTACAAATATTTATTGCTAAAAAATAATTAATAATAATTTTATAATACTGCACAGTAGTTCTTTTTATGTGGCCTAATTATTATTAAATATTATTTTATATAATTAAATAATAGCATTCCCTAGCATCCAATTTATTAAAAGTATATCATGTATATTAAGTTTTCAGTAATTTGTACACGCGTTTCATGTATATTTTGTGAAAAATTCCGGGATATTTCGGAACGGAATGGGTTCGGAACGGAAAAACTAGCATAATACGGAACGGAACACAACCTGTAACGGAAAAAATACTTTACTCCTTTGTTCCGAACGGTGTCAGTTCAAATGTTCCGATGTTCCGACAGCCGGAACGGAACCGGGAACAATATTATTTGTAGGTTTCGGAACGGAACGGAATTTCGTACGGAACAAAAATGTTGAACACGTTGGAAGCTCTAGTGCACCGAATTTCGTTCAAAACATAGATACCTCATGATGCTTGTATCAGGAACAATTTATGGAATTGTCAACGAACTATACCTGTAGGATCAATACCTATTTGGATATAAAACTTGAAAAATTATTCAAAGAATGGAACCTAAAACATGACCTAATAGGCACATAGGAGGAATCAAATTTTAATTACAATTCAGCTACCTACAAAAACAATCAAAGACTGTTAAATGAGGATGAGAAAGACCAAGTGAATTCTAATTGTTTCGTACAAGCAAAGGAAAGCAAAACCCATGGAAGCTAAAGTGAGTTCTACAAGTTGGAATTAAGCTGGAATGTCATTTAGCTAATTCAAAACTTTGAGAACTAATATTCCAAGTATCCGTACTTAGGGAAATGGTCAGGAGTTACTACGAATATGAAAAAAGTGGAAACTAGAAGGCAGGAGGGGGTATAAATGTGAACTGTGTAACAAATAAGGTAGGAGATTTTTATATCATGCTGTAATATATGTTGGAATGTCCTCATAACCACGATTCAAGGAAAACATTCCTAAATAATTAGATATATGTCGCAAAATCCTTTCACGGAAAACTTTATTCTTATTTTATTTACAAACAGTAATGAGGAAATTAAGGAAAAATACGTGGAATTCTACTACGTATTGCTGCAATGATGTGAAAAAAATTGGGAGTTTTAATCTGGAATGTAAGAGATGCAAGAGAAAACGTCCTATGCCGGATTGCTCTTTCTGGAAAACATTTTTCCGTTGTGTCATCAAAAAAATGTAAGTGAAATCTTTACAACTTTCTCATTTAAATGCTAACTAATGATTTTCTATGACCTATGCATTCAAACTATGGACATGCTATATGTATAATTATGTATAATAAATGAAGAAAGATACATTCCCAATGTACACACTGAATACGAGACTGGAATTAATTTGTTATGTTAATACAAGATATTACATCCTATAAAAGCGTAAACTGATATGTATAATACTGGGTTGTTAAGGCTGAGGCCATACGTATCGATCATGAATGGAAAAAATTCAATCCTCATAAAAAACTAAAAAAGGGGGACAATTCGTGTTTCCTACCGTCGTCCCGTATATCAAACTAGAGTTGGGAAATGATATTGTAGGACCTCGTGTGAGCATGAAATTATTTAAACAACATTGCTTTTTTTTACAGATAAATCCTTTGGACGCAACTAACTCAGAATTGATGCTGAATAGGTGTTTAATCTTAATTACCTCATTACCTAATTTAATCACCGATACCTACACCTACTTCCTTTGAGAAAATTCTTTACATGACAATTATTAAATTAACATCAACTTTTATCCCTTCATCGACTTTTATCGCATTCAGAGGTAAGCACGCATTGTACTACATGCTCTTTCAGGTGGAAGGTGTTGAATGGAAGGTAATATTTTATGAAGTCATCAACAAAATGAAAACTTAGCTGACAGCTTAATTATGAGTCATAAAGGATCACAGGGACATTCCTTATTGTTGACCTGTCGTAATAAGATAAGGTGAGATTGTCACCCGATAATTTTGAGCGGACTATAACGAAAGACCTTTACAAACTTAATTATAATAAAACATGTAGGAGGATATATGTATTATGTACATATGTATATCAAGTCTAAATTGATTACCGTGATAGCACCTTATTGCTTATTAACCTTCATTTCTGTACTTCATTAAGTGCTCGAGTAGAAGTTGGGATCACAGGGTATTAAATGCACGAATTCGTCCTAATTACCAATATTACTGTGTTTTTTATATAAGTGCAAATAAATTGAGTGCCAGGAAAATTACTTTGATTCTTCACGCGATAGTCAACATTCACAGGTTTGAAACCTTGGTTATTGTTGCATCTCCACCAGCACATATCTATACATGTAAAATACACTACTTCTTTAGGAATGTTATTCTGGAGAGAATTTTAGTATGAATTTTTTTTTCAACAAGACAAAAATTAACTTTAATCGACATAGAAGGTCACACTGCGTCAATGGATTTTTCAGAGCTTGAATTTGGGATTTTTTGAAATTCTGTAAAATATGTTTACCCAAAGCATGTGATCCTAGCGAAAAAGTTTGCTCACACTCAGTAGTTCAATTATTTATTAGCTAATAATTTTAATTATCATGCATTTTTACTTCCAATACTAATTTAATAAGTAATTGTGTAATGGTTCTTGATATTTATGTATCCTGGCCCTCATGATCATTGCAGAAAAATACAAGTCAAGAATTTTACCTGTGATTTATTGGATATTAAAAAGACGCAGGGTTGTGAAAGATCCCTAGTTCTTTACGCTGTCTTCCGTCAGTAAAAAAAAGGATTGGTTCAGTAAATGTTTACATTGAGTGAGTTGTTTGTGTTTGTAGGACTTTTCTGGGTTGATGACACTTATATAATGGGTGAATGGGTTGAGTGTAGGCCTTAGGGCTTTGGCCCTACATGTAGATACATCCAGAGTGCCCCATTGACACTTAAGTAATTACATATATTCCTGGGCAGTTATTATTTAATCCTATATTTATAGCAATGTTAATGCTGCGTCCTCCGATGAAATAATTGAGTAAAATATGTTGAACTTAATCACAACGTACTGCTCTGGCACAACTTTAAATTGCCTGACCTTCAGTAGGCGAAAGTTTGTTTTTTATTACTACATGACGTGATTAACGCAATGAAATAGCTTCGTGCATAACTTGATCATTGATTTGGTATAGATAGAAAAATTTGGAGATGGGAAATAATTATTAGAACTTCCACCATTAAAGGTAGATTGGAAGAGCTGGTAGCTTTAAATCAAGTTTAAGATTCTTTGTAAAGGGATTTGATGAATCAATTCAGCAAATTAAAATGTTTCCTATAATGCATGTAGTAAATTATATGCATGCAGATAATTACCTATAACAATGGTGCCATTTACCTAACTAACAATGCACAATAAAATCTCTTTCGAATGGTATTTAGCGTTTAAAGTCTGCAAGTCATTTCGTTTAAAAGCAACAACTACAGTATTCTTAAGGAAATGTTGACATTGGGTCTATTGACATTTGATATCGCTTCGTTTGAAAAATATATTCCACTTGATTATGCAAGTCTTTGCATTATGGCTAATATACATAATACTTGTACACATTACTACATATGGGTCAATGTTTGTGCTCTTAATTAATGAGTCAATTGCTATACAGAATAAGTACTGATTGTATTTATAAATTCAAGTTGGCAAGTACTTCATCCTATGAACCTCAGTTTGCTATTCGAAATTAAATCAGTGGAGATAAGTGCATGCAACCGTAAAACATTTCCCTAATCCACTCCCTTATGACATAGAAATAAAGTTAATAAGCAAAAATATCAGATTTCCCCTATTTATCAGCAAATTGTTTTCTAATTTAAAAAAAGTTACTTTAACTGTAGCTCTGTAGCTCACAAACTCTAAATATAACGTCCAATGACATACATGTAGTCCGTTTCTTTTGAAAAAAGTAAAATTTTTACAGTTTATGAATGTTTGTTTAAAATTCATTGTTTTTTTCAAAATATTTTCTAGGAAATTTTTATTGTATTTTAAACGAGCTATCAAACAGGTCCTGAGACTTTGAGAACAGAGGGCGTGGTAGGAGAAATTTTGTTTCAGCAGTGAAAGTGGCGAAGTTGCGGGGAAACAATTTGTGACCTTACAATTTTTTAAATGAACTACTGGCATTCATAAAAATACTTCAGAATGCAGCAATTATAGCAAATTTCAAGGGAAATCATTTGAATAAAACAGAAGCCAAAAATTGAGGCCTCAGGGCCTAAAAGTAGGTGGTAAGATTGAAAGGAAAAACCTGTATTTTATTGCAGCTCTGTAAAATAATTCATAAATTTTGTTTAACGTTTTTAGGTCCTAAGCAGTGCTCGGACTGGGTACAGAAACCGTGTACCCGTACCCATACCCGTACCCGAATATCGGGTACTACAAAATGCTGTACCTATACCCGTACCCATACCCGAGTACCCAGGTAAATTATTTCAGTACCCGTACCCGTACCGGAAAATACAATGTAGTACCTGTACCCACAATTTACCCGTACCCGTAATGTACCCAAAACCTGTACCCGTACCCGAGTATCTATTGTGTGTACCCGGGTATTACTCGGGTCCTGGAAGTTTGGCCGATTTAAAATCCCCGACGACATTAGTCTGCGCAGCTGAAAAATTTTAAGTTGTCAATTTTTTGACCTCCATTAAAAGTGTCCGGGATTTTGGGAATTTTCCCTAGGCGTTAAAGACATCCTATTTGAATTTTTTGAAAAAATTATTTAAGGCATTTTGTGATATTTTTAATAAACACTGACGAAATTCAAATCCTACTAACCCAAAATATTAACTTGCTGAATGAAATCAAATGTGTTCTTGCTAATTGGAATTGGGGCGGATTCTTTAATACTAAACTCTCCATAACTTGCTTTTCAACTTGGAGAACAAGAAACTATTTTTTTTCCGGCTAATCGAACTCTGTGTATAGAAAATGTTATACGGAAAAATTGAGTTGATCATAATTTTTCCAAGTCAAATATTGCGGTTTCAGTAAATAAATGTGGGAGGCAATATTGAATATTCATTTTATATTACAGCTTTATAAAACAAACATTCGTAAACTGTCTCTCACATTTATGAAGCCCGAGACTGAGATTTTCGAAAAATGCAGGCAAAATAGGGCTAAAATGCAACCCCATGGAAGTTTTGAACGCCAAGTTCAGATGTCTGTCAAGTTCTTTTAACATCAAAATTATCAAGATTAATCAAAGGGACTGAAATATAAATATTGCGTGCAAGGAATGATATTTTTCATTCTAAAATGTTATAAATATTCACCTCAATAAATACTCAAAGTGTCATAAATACCCAGAATTGAAAATGCTCAAATTGCCTGCATAAAATGCCTTGGCGTTTTCAAATGGACAACCCTGGGTACTTGTAACGTTAAGAAATGGATCTGCTAATAAATCTATATTTATTCCGATCTTATCTCGTAATACATCTTCAAATAATTGTAATGTTACGCTCCCAATGAAGCTAATTAAATTTAATCCCAAGAACCTCCTTCTTGAAATTCTTCGTTGATGAGCTTCACTATTTAAGTCGATAAACAGATGATTTCACTGACTCTATTTCTTTATTAGATTCCTTGGATGAATTATTAGAAGCGTTAGATTGCAACTACCACGTAATCATAAATGAGACGAAGCCACTTGGCTCTGTCACTAACGCAAGTATCTGTATACTACGAAATAAGCAACTCCACGGTTGGTAGGTCTTATTGTTAGCCATAGTAATCCATCCCATCAGGAATCCTTGAAGTACCCAAAAATACTCGGGTACAGCACCCACGGTTACAGGTATTTTACATAGTGATACCCGTACCCATTGGGTACTACCCGATTGCCACTGAGAGAGTACCCATACCCGTACCCGTACCTGTACCCACTTTATTGCCTAAAATCAAGAGTACCCGCGTACTTGCGAGTACGCAACTTCTGTACCCGGGTAGTACCCATACCTGTACCCGTACCCATTTACCCGAGTATTACCCGTACCCAGTCCGAGCACTGGTCCTAAGACCACAACATTAGACTTACGAAGATAATGTTGGATCAAATCAATCCTCGTAAATTTATCTACAATTTATTATTACAACATTATGAATTATTTGCTTGAACATCATGCAAAAAGGAAATCTCAAAAATTTTGTTTTTTTCCGCATCTTTTTCATCGCTCCTGAAGATGATTTCCCCAACCTTGCTCTCTTTCTTAGAGGTCATGCTCACATTTCTCGACCTAGAGACCAAATCAACTGGAAAAATTCGATATCATTGTCTGTGGAATGTGCAGATGCAAGTTTGAAGACGATGATTTAAGTTACGTTTGTAACGGAGCTACGTCGGCGTGAGTTTCATGCACCATTTTCCATTTTACTTTTAAATTCAGGTTTAAATTTAACAGCACCAGATCATCGCTAGGAGGTAAATCCTTAAATAGCCAGCAGAAAACTATTGCTAACTTAAACGATTTCTTATTTTTTTCCTTTGCAGTCACTTCAATGTACATACATATATGCTAGAGCCCCGGCATGTGAACAAACTGTACAGTTACAACAGGAATTGAAGTGTTACTTAATAGATGTTGAGTTTGTAAGCCGCAGGGCTTTGTAACATGATTCTCCTAAATTGCTGGAAGAGTTTTGCTAATAATAATTCTAAACTATATACAAACTACTTGGTAATATTTGAAGGTAGAAATTGGCGAGGAAAATAATTTTGAGGAAGAAAATTCTTTTTATTATTGTTTAAATTTACAATTTAAAATTTTCCAATTTTGTTTTGGTTCATGAAAGTAACCGGAGGGAGAAAACTGCCAGCAATAATGGAGCGTCGAACACTAAAAGAGTTATTAAGAATGCCTTTGGGCAAAGAAAACTTCCACTATAGTGGAAGTTGTTGTTATCGACAAAAAAAAAGAACGACTGAAAAAGTAAAAAGACCAGGTCTGGGGGTTCGAAGGAATTCAAACTCGAAGAATTTAAAAATAAATCAAATTTCCAAAGCTAGTTTTGTGCGCAATATGGACATTTTGACAGCTGCCTTTATTTAACTGCGTGGGAAATGCGACTCAAATATTTATACTTCTAGCAAATTTAGGTTTGACAAAATCGGATTCCACAGAGAAACTCTAGATGATAAAATTAATAAATATTTCTAGCAATTTCGGCGCATAGTCATAAATGTATATTCATGTAGCTGGTGTACACCGATATCTGGCCCAGACACAATAACACTCATTTTACGCATTCATTTAGCTTTGAATTTGCAAGTTGAGTTTATAATTTTCCAGGTTTTAAAATGTAAATTCAATACTACTACCACAAATTTATAGAAACTTGGTAGATGGGCATGGTAATTTTCGATCCCGTTTTTATAATCAATATGATGTATCTATCTACTTTCAATGTTCTTGATACATCTCGCTTAATTAGGATTCGGCACAGGACGCCGATTCTTTTACTCTTTTATCACGTCTTCAAAGGTAGAATTTCTTACCCCTTCCAGCTGCAGCTCCTGTTCTGGGTTACAAATGTAAACCACTAGGACTTTAAGGTACACACTGCACACAGCTGATTGGCAGCACTAGGATTACAATTGTGTTTGTCCTGGCCTGCTGCGCGATGGCGCTGACTTCTATCTTCTATCGGCATCGCAAACAATGATGTCGTCGTCGAAATTACTTAATTTAATTAATTGAAAGTCCCAGACACAATGGTTAACAACATATTTGATGCTGATAGTTAAGCCATTTTGAATGATGTTTGACTTTTACATGAAGTGCCATAAAATAATGGTCATATTTGTGAAAGTTACTTGTAAAAAACTTATTTATTCATTTTAAACTGGGGTTGCAAATTGATTATGAGCCTCGGTAATATTTAGTGTCATTTGTGCATTATGTTCTGAAAGTGATGCACGTAATTGTAATCACACTTTTTCCCTTGTTCCAGGATAAACATGAAACGTCAAGAGTTTCAGAAAATATTGACCGTCTTGGTTGTCACGTGTTTCTGCATACTGGTAGCCCTTCAGTATTTCAGTCATGAAACAACAATTTCTGTAATTATTCAAAAGTTTGCTATGAAACAAAATGCTACATTTGCTAGCAATCAGGAAATCGATGAAGTTGGGTCTCTTCCCAGTGAAGAGAATTGTGTACCTCATGATTTACGGTATCTCACAACAAAATACTCAGGTAATTTCACTGTTTTAGTCTTGAAGGTTTATATTATATATATACATACATTATATTTCAAGGTTTATATTTTATTATTTGGTGATATGTCACACTGTGAAAATGACATGGTCTCACTCAGAGGGGTGTCAACTGAAGGGTGTCACAGTATACAGTACTACCAAGAATACCCAAATTTGTTGGTCCCTGGCAAAGCTTGTCACTTTATTCACACTTAATAAATTTATTGAATTTACGAATCTTTATTTCCGTGGGAATGATCAAGCTCATATTTCAAACATTCATTCTGAATATTTCCTTTGATGGAGAATCCCATAATCCAACGGATTTGCTCTCTTCACATTGCATTTCCGTGAACTTACATAAGTCCCAAGTTTTGCTCACGGGGGTTCAGATTGGTCAGCACTGAGATTACATGACAGTACACATCAGACATTTATAAAAAACTTTAAGGGCGGTTTCCCAGACAAAACCCTGATGTTGCTTAACTTTGAAGCGATTGACTCACGATTTTGCCCCTGTGTGCGCTTCAATTTATTTCCCTCCTTTCCCTTAGAGGGGATATTGTTAAATAAAATTGAAATCCCCATTTTGTAACTTTTTTCCCAGATTTTTCACAATTGTTTAATCCCGCTGAAACTAATTACAGCAGTATGCAAGTAAAGAATAATAACAGGCAATAAAACATTTTTTTAAAGCTGAAGGGGGGTGTTTCAACTCCCATCATAGACAATCCCAATCGTTCAAGCTGATATTCTTCAGCAATTTTGGTGTGAAACTAGAACATCCGTGTCACTCATTCATGATTTACAACCTTCAATCGGTATTTGAGACCAGAATTTGAATACTGTGAGATCTGCATTCAAATTTCTAGAGCAAAATCAAACAACATCCAAAATTTAGTCTCATATTGGTATCATTATGTTTGTAACCCCGTACCAAATGGTATGAGTATTGTGATGTCAGGATAAGTGAATTTTTAGTCTCAATAGATAAAATTGTTGTCTTTAGGATTGGTAATAATCACATTGCCAAATGTTGTTTTCAGCAAAATTGTGCCATCCCAAATATCTGTGGGCCAAAAATTATTCCAGTCTAGTACAACTTACATGCAAGTACCCAGCACTAAATCCATTTGATAATGTCATCACAAAATTCATGGGACAGTCCGTAAAGCGGAACCTTTGCGTTAAAGATTCGACATTGCCCAAAATGTTTTCGACGGATTATGCATCGAATTTGCTAACACTTCAATCTCCAGAAACATTTGGTTTCTTCAACTGTTGCTACAGAGTTTTGACTCCACGCAAAGATTCGGATTTTAGGTATTTATTAAAAGTCATAAACTGCTTTTCATTCATACATTTTTCTGAAAGTTGCATGTGTCACTTGTAACTGGGTTCTAATTTGTAATTCCATGATCACACATCAGTGCGGCCCGACCTTCCAAAATATGCTTCCCAATCGACTCACTAAGCCAACGAATCAGAGATGAATTTATAAAGATTGTGTGTTACGACGGGAATAATTCTGATGCAAATGGGACAGTCCAGAATGAAATAGTCGTGGATTTCCAAGCGTTTGTGAAACCTGAGTTAAAGATACCAAATATTATTCCTAGACTGGATCTTCAATACACCGTCAACCTGGATACACAGCTAAATGTAGCCATTTTAGGCCTTGATGCAATTTCCCATATGAATCTTATTAGAACGATGCCAAAGTCATATGAGTACATTCAAGAAACTCTGAATGCTTTCGGGTTTTTCGGGTACAATTCAATTGCTGACAATACTATCAACAATATGATTCCTCTCCTTACCGGGTATGACTCGAAAACATTAACAACTGAAAAAGCATTCAAGTGTCCACGGCGTGGTCCATTTGATAATTGTCCATTCATTTGGAAGGAATTTTCAAGCCGCGGTTACCAGACCATTTTTGGTGAAGATGCGTCATTCCTTGGCACTTTCCATTACTCCAAAAGGGGCTTCAAAAAACATCCCACGGACTTTTACTTGCGACCTTTCTTGCAAGCTGCCGATAATGTTTTTCGTTCCGGACATGCCGACTTCCCATGTTTTGCTGGACCGAGATTATACTTTGAGTATCTCCTGGACTACATGAAGTCGCTGGCTGTGAATTTGGGCAGAAGCAATCGCTACTTCCAATTACTATGGGAGAGTCCATTGAGTCACTCATTTCTAAATAGACCTGTTGCGGGTGATGATATTTTCCTGGAAGCCCTCACTTGGTTTAAACAGAACAACTACTTAAATAACACTGTCTTGATTTTAATGAGTGACCATGGAATGAGGTACGAAGGTTTACGGGGGACATTGCAAGGGAAGGTGGAAGCGCAAATGCCGTTTTTGTTCATAGTACTTCCCGAATGGTTTCAGAAGAAGTATCCAAAAGCCACTTTAAACATGCGAGACAATAAATACAAGTTAGTAACTGCATTTGACATCCACTGGACTCTCCGTGATTTGTTGACAATGCAATTCGAAAACGAAGATCAAAGTAATAGAAACTCATTGGGGTTCGGTCAAAGTCTGTTTCGTACTTTAAGTAATTCCAGAGAGTGCAAGGACGCTGGTATTCCTGAGGAATTCTGCAGTTGCCGAAATTATGAATTAACTTCAACCAACTCCTCAAGAATCACGGAAGTCGCTCGTTACGTTGTGGCACAAGTAAATGAGAAACTACAAAATTACCCACAATGTGAAAAGTTGACGGAAGGGAATGTTCTCAGTGCATATGTTATACCTAGTTTTCAAATAAAAACAGACAATTATAATTTTAGCAGGAATGCCAAGGACAAATTTAAGAACGCATTTATGATATCGCTTAAAACTATTCCAGGAAATGCGATTTTTGAGGCAGAAGTGGGCGTTAAGATTCATGGTGAATTCAAATTGCTTGGAAAAATCAAGAGAATCAATAAATACAATAATCAAAGTCATTGCGTTCACTTGTACGAATTGAAGAGTTATTGTTTTTGCAAAGATTTAACTCTTGAGGAAAACCACGGATGACAAGTGTACTGTGGGTAGATGCCTTAATAAAATCGGGTTAGTGTGAATGAGACGTCTCGAAAAGAAAGTTTAAAAACAGGTTAAAAACAGTTGATTACTCAAATCTAGTGCTGCGCTAGGGTCAAATACTTATAAAGATCCTACCACGAACTTGACTTCACCACGTTTACTCAGGTATGTATTTCAAGATTACCCGAACTCGACATTTTCAGATCTTGTAGTATTTAAATGGAACAAGTTCGGAATTTCAAGTAAAATTCTCAGATTACTTGATCATGATTTTATACACGCGTTTGTTGTTCAACTTCAACTTGACTTGACCATGTCCTGAAGTTGACCATAAATGTGAACTTTCAAGTATACACAAGAAAACTGATTTGTTGCAGGCCAAAATATATAAATTTTATTGAAGAGAAGTTTATATTTGTGATGAAAATGAACAAACTATTAAAGACATGCACGTATTCAAAGAGTACAGTAAAATTAAAGTCGAATAAATTATTTTACACACAAATATCATGCCAAAAATTCAAAATCATAAGCTAGTCGTTTATTGCTTTCTAGATATTTTGGGTATCATTTTGACTATTTAAAGTACTAGATACACAGCACTAAATTGGCACGAGGTTGCATCAAGTATCTTGCGAGCAACCGCCTCTAATCTTCTATTACTATCTATTACTAATGTAAGAATTGTGCAAGTTGTGCGTCCAGGCAAAAATACATTGGCTTAAATGGACAGCTCCTCTTTCAAATGATTTGACGGAATTCTAACCCAGGATAATCGGTGGGTCAGGTCACAACTACTCTGCATGTAAAAAACTTTTACCCGCCGAGGCGTGAAAGGACGTGAAAAAATTGAAAACTTTATGGGAAAATCTCTTTCGCAGCCTAATGCGTAAAGTGTCGAACATGCCACCACGGGTTACGGGCTCAAATCTTACTGACGAGAATCCTTTTTTAAATGAAAACATTGATTTTGAAATGATTTACGTACATTGTATGTATGTATTATTACAGACTAAGTAATTACGCTTTTGAAAACCAAAGTATAAACATAAGTTCGATTATGGTTTCAAAACGCAAGCATAATCACAGGTTAACGCATGCATAAATCTGCCAGATTCGAATAAGCAAAATAGTAGGCTTTTAAATTTTGTGTCAAAATTTATTCCGTTGTATAAAAACAATTTGTCTATACTACCGTTAGCATTTTCTTAAAGCGATTTAACAACCATTCTCTGAAAATAACTAGCGCATATTGCTTATTGGCAAGTACTTCTGTTGTATGTTAATATTAGTAACTAATTCTTGCCCGAGGAATTGAATTTGTTTCAACAAAGTGTCACTAAATAGCATATCATAAAATGGTACACAAATCCATTCTAGAATAACTTTTGCAACTGTCATTACTTCCAGAAGTTCCATGGACAGATTTTGGATAGATTAGATAACACCTGCGTCCACAATTTATTGATAAAAGCGGATACGCGCTCAGTGACAGCGTTGGTTCCTGAAATGAAGCAGAACCCTGTTTGCGTTGACACAAATATTTCTAGTAAGAGTTTTATAAAAAACAAATGCCGAAAGAATTTTACCTGGAAGAGAAAGTAAGTACTCAACTAGGACTGTCAAATTCTCGCAAGCAGAATCTGGAATGCTAAAGTAATTACTTTTACATACTTTTTTGTAAGCCATCGTAGAAAGTACAATCTCCTCCCATTTGAATTTTATCAGGTCAAATAATAGCACACGGAGTACTTACATTTAAATAATTCAGTACTAACGGATACAATAAAAATATTTAATGATGATTTCCACTTCATTTTCATTTTATGATTTCTACTACTTCACATTAATACACAATTGCAGTATGCTGCAGAAATGAAATAATGAGCAGAATTTGAGTTCAAATGATAGACCTACTTTTACATGGAAAGACGTTAATCATTCGACAATTTACATAGGTACCAAGTTCTAAAATGTCAGATAAGTGTCGCTAATCGTGCTCACATTTCCTAGCACAGATTAATTGTACATTATTTTAGGCAAATGTAAAAAAGTAGAGTTTAGAAGCTTTTTCAATCAAATAGTAGACTTACAATTAGTATATCTCATGATTTTTTAGTAAACTGCCTTCCCAAATAGTAGCTAGTCTACTAAAAAAGTAGGCATCTGGCAGCTTTTCATAACGTACTTGAACGAGTTCTTAAGAATGACAAGCGTGTGATTACTGGCAAAATTAAGTTTCATAATTAATCCGTTCGGGTTCCTGCTCAGAACATTTGTAAGTTACATTTTCAGTTGTCTACTTACTACTTCTTGTATCATCTAAATTAAACTGCCTAGAAAAATCTAACTTTTCAAATTTTTTTCACACTTATGAAAATATCTCAGAACTTTGTAGAATGTTCTGGAACATTCCAATACGTTTTGAAAAATTCCAGAACTCTAGATAATTCGAAAACATTCTAGAAAATTACCGAACGTTTTAGAACTTTCCGAAAATTGCGGAACTTTCTGGGAACTGTACTAAAAATTACAGTACATTGTACAAAATTCCAGACTACCGTTCTAAAATATTCCAGCAAGTTGTAGAATATTCCAAGTATTTTTAGAAAATTCCAGATCTTTGTGGAAAATTTCAGGACTTTCGGGAAAGTTCCTGACGTTCTCGAAAATTTCTTGAAAACTCAAGAGACAGACACTGAATAACGCGGGACTATTGTGCGACCCACCAGTGTTCACACCTAACCAGATTTATGTGGCATATTTACAATTGAGGCATTGAGAACACCTAAAAATTCTAACGACCAAGGCTCTATTTAATCAAACGAACAACGTAGATGAGGCCCTTCAAAAGTAAATTGCGGTCGGTTTATGTGGGAGGAGCGGAAGATTCTTTTCAGGGTAAAATAATTCTCTGGCAGGGAAAATTGGCATGGCAACTACGATAAGTGTCCCAAAAGTCGAATGTTCCGGTTTACGATAAGTTTCGCAAGTTCCGAATTACGATAAGTATCCCAAGTTCCGAAATTCCTTTTAGCACTGGTTTGTCGGCCATGCGCAAATTTATAGCAGATATGTCGAAATCGTGCAGTTGCATACAGCCGGGCGCTTTAATTTCGCAATTATTGCCAGGAATATCGTGCGCTTAAAATATGTGTTCGTCAAGGCGCTTAATTTGCGCCATAATATTCCCATGATGACTGCTTCTATTGATTTGGCGTTGTAAATGCATCGAATCGACGTCAGAATGAGAAAATAACCCCGTCCTGTAAAATGTGTTTCCGAGCATGCGTATTTGAATGTTTGAATTGAACAGCGTGCTCTCATGAGCCAAATCACCTTGTGACTGCAGTTTGTGTTCGGTGTGGTCGTGCCTGTAACAAGTCGTTGTTCCTCATTTGAGTTCGCACAGAAAGTGATTAAAGGTTATTTATAAAATTCAGTTATTAGTTAAAATTTAATTATTACACCGATTTTTAGTATAAAAAACTATTCAATAGTAGGAATAAGTAAAACAAGAAGGTCCTTATTGGGTTATAGAATTTCCGGAAGAAAGGGCAGTTGAAGTTGTCCCATCCAGCTGGGTAATCTCTGATGAGTTTGAATGTCATTTTCCTTTAAAAATTACAGCTCGATTGCGGAAGCAGATTGCAGTGAATATATTGTATACATTCCAAAACCTATTAATGATTACCCTATGGATAGTGTCTTATTTAATATTGTAAAAACCAGCAACACGTTTACAGAATTGAATTCGTCGAGCATTAGTGAACTGAATCAAAAATGTGTTTTACTTCCCCACAGAGTACCCACAGATATTCATTCCGAGAAATACCTTTGTATTCCCTATACGTCTAGTTTATCAAATAATTATTGTAATGGTTTTAATTGTTAAGATTTTAATACAAACTAGCGTAAACAGCCATCGGCTTCGCCAATGGAAACTACATATATATTTCATATGCATAAGCCGTTTAGCAATTTTGTAGTGTGTACTTGCGAATCTATAAAGCGCGCTTAGAAGAGAGAGCGAAGATTTAAAAAACTCTCTTATGGCACGGCCAAATTATAGTATTTAGTGATGAACCGCAGTTACCATGCACGACCAGCATCGTATTTTTTGCGCATAATAGTAGCTGATAAGTGCATATAATGCGTCGACAAACGGCGTCATGCCAACAGCGGGGGTTACTGCAACTGGCGGCTCCGGAAAGATGGCCAAAATATATCGCCTGGCCGACCCTGCTTACATGCGCCTTCCCGATTTCCGTGTGCTGATAGGGACATAATAAGTGTCCCAAGTTCCTATATTCGATAAGTGGACCAAGCTAATTATGAGGAGGGCATTGCAGCTTTTCGGATTGAAACCTAACCTGACGTTCAGGTTAGGTTAGTTTAGAGCTCGAAAGAGGCGCCAATGTGACTATGAAGGCCCTCGTGGGCCATAGTGGGATAAAAGTAGCGAAATAAGTGAGTCCGTTGTGCTGAATTGAGTTGTGGTGAAAAACTTTATTGAAGTAAACGTAATTGGGAATGCAATTAACAGTTTCAGCCATTGTATTCAGTAAGCTCGTCAAGTTCATAGGGGCTGTACGTGAGTGACGCGGACTCGATCAAAAATAAGAACGGGTCTTTCCCGTCTTCCAGACGCCGACGTTGCCGAAGACGCCTGTAGGCCTCTCATCTGCACAGGTACATCTTTAGTAGTCCTAGAATAGGGACAGTAATCGTAAACCTGAAAGTTGCCTTTCTTCCCCTGAATCCTCACCTTTCCACCAAAAGGTCGTCCTTTCCCCCTACCCTTATGTTTGTCCTTGATTTGGGACAGTTATCATAATTCGGGGACCCATACCGTAATTCGGAATATGGGACAGTTATTTTAATTCGGGGACACTTGTAGTAAACCGGAACATTCGACTTTTGGGACACATATCGTAACAGAATTTGTGAACAAGAATGTCTTGAATTCGTTGACCTTATTTTGGCAGAGATTTTCAAAATTATTGGTGTCTTTTAGGAACAATTGTTTGGTTAAAGATCTCGAAAATAGTTGACCTTTTATTCAAGAAGGATTTTCGAAATCGTTGACAACATTCGTACATGAACTTAAGATTTAACAGGGAGATTTAAAAACGATCTTGAAGGGATATTTACAAAAATTCGACCACTCACAGATTTCAGGTGTAGTTTTTATTATAATATAATAAAATGTACGGAAGATTGTTTGCTGCAGTTATTAGTTTCATATACTTACATACACGCATAGCAGTCACTAGCGAGGCCTTAGGCCGCGCTAGTAATATTAATATTTATGGTCATTTTCATTGAATGTAAAATGATGATACATTGGAGATCTACTCTGATTTCGTGTACTACGTGGGTTTGGTGTCTCAGTTGACATTTTTGGTGACACACAACTCATTTATTGAGGTTTTATTGAACCTTACTATGTATTATACTAATAAATTTGTACATAGCGATATGAGTTCATAGTGATTCATTCAGTGAATCATAATTGAATTGAAATTTCATCCAGCCATGAAGATTTTTGCAAACCAAATACTTGAACTTGTACACGATAAAGACAAGTTCGTGATCAAGTACTTCTTAATATTTACTTGAATGTGACCAAGTACAACGGTTCAAGTAAAATATTTATTCTTGACCGCGAACTTGACTTGAGGTAAGAAATCATGATCAAGTCCATAAAATACCTGAACACGACCCGAACTTCATGGTATATTTTTTTTACTTGACCACGACGCAAACTTGGCTTGAAATACTCGGGGTCTACTGGTATTTACTTGTGCACAGCTCTGCTAAGATCTGATGTATATACATAGTTTCATCAAATTAAATTATTGTTGGGGATGCGCTATGTTGATTGCATACGTTAACAAAATTAGCAAAATTAGTAGTCACAATAAACCTTGGGATGGTTATGGAATTATAAAATTTACTCTTTGCTCCTTATCGACAGACAATATTTAAAGTACAGTCGCACAGTGTGCCATATTTGTATAAAGCATAAAATTCCATCCCCTTGGCATATACGTAAATACAAGTAGGTTTGTTTACAAAAATTCAATACACCTGCTGTAATGCAGGAAAATTTCTTGCAGATGTTTCAATAATGTCAGCACTGAACTACATAGTTGGACCTGTGATATACAATAAGACAATTTCTCCGTACCCAGTCACTCCAAATGTAAAGGATCCTACATGTAAAATTTATAGGATAAAAGTATCAGATTTGCGGACTATATCTCAAACGATGTTACTACAGGATCCTATACTTTCCCATAGTTACTAGTCCCAACCTCGTATGGGATATTCTGCAGCTTGTCCTATAGTTGAAAATTTATAATTATCTTATGGATTTCTCTACCTCTACTCCATTTTCCTTCAAAATTACAACTACATAACTATCTTTACTACAGTTAGTTTAATTTTTAGACAATTGTAAATACATAGTATCAATATTTACAATTGTCTAAACAATTAAGCTAACTGCCATTAACATTTGCATACATGTACATCTCCTCAATGTCATACACTCTACACTGTAGTTCTATGAGGAAATAAATTAACACTTTACAAAATAAAATTGCATCCACAAGTAAATAAATTCACGTAGGAATTAAAAAAAAACAACAATCACACACTGGTTATATTTTCCACTTGTCTTACTGTCACTAGTTGTAAGTTAAAATTGAAACAAAATACAGAACAGGTCATTTGATTTGGCGTCCATCACAACCAAAAGACATGTGAACGTCAAATGCTGTTGATGAAGTATGGAGAATTTGGCAGTTGTAATCTATGTCTTGGGCAAATGACGAGGAGCGCAGAATCCTTGTCAAAGCAAGTACAGGATTTTTCTAAAAATGTCCTATGGTACCCCCAAACTATAGGATTTTTCTGAACATGTCCTATGGTACTCCAGCTTGCAGGGTATGTGTCACCCAACTTATAGGACTTTTTTAAAAACTTCCTAAGGTACCCCAAACTTATAGGATTTTTCTGAAATTGTCCTATGGTACTCGCACTTACAAGGTTTGTGCTATCCAACTATAGGATTTTTCTAAAAACTTCCTATGATACCCTGACTTATTAGAATCGCGTGCAATTTTCTGACGAGCTGAATAATTCCTATAAGATCCTATATCGCTGATGGGATTTCTGGTACATTTTCTCACAGAACTTGCATCCTATAGGAATCCCATATAGTTTTGAGTAACGGGGTAGGAGCCAAAATATGCATATATTCGACATACTCCCATTGTCGCCATGTAACTTCTGAATCTGCTGTATTCTTGTTTTTAACTACTACAGTAAATAATGGGTGTTTTGTGTCGACAGCTATTTGTTAAATACTAATTAACACAGTAGAAATTGATTATTGCATTTTATTTGTTCTTGACGCCATTTCATTCCTTGTGCATTGTGATCTGCATGACAATATCATCAACCTCATACTTTAAATAAGACTTGTTTAACATTTAAGTTATAACATGAAACGAAATGGTATTCTGAAGAAAGTGGCAGCTGTTGTTGCCACCTGTTGTTTCATATCAATCGGCCTTCAATTCTTCAATTTGGAACCAGCTAAGGAAGCAGTCCAAATGGAATTTATAAATCATCCATACCTTGCATTCTGGAACGATACAATAATTAGCGGAGCTAAACCTCCTTCCCCAGAAACAAATTGCATACCTAAAGAGCTACAATACCTCACAACAAAATACTCAGGTATTTGTTATTATCTTTCCATGATATTGAAATGTACGCATGGTTTAATTTTTGCCTTTTCTCAATACGGAATTCCAAAGAGACAATATACTTTTGAGATTAGTAGTAATTGTTGTTACATATAACAATTATTATTGTTAATTATTTTTTAGCAAAATTATGTCATCCCCATTACCTTTGGCCCAAAGAAAATTCCAGTCTAAATCAACTAACCTGTAAATATCCAGCATTGAATCCTTTTGATAATGTCATCACAGAATTCATGGGACAGTCCGTAAAGCGGAACCTTTGCGTTAAAGATTCGACATTGCCCAAAATGTTTTCGACGGATTATGCTTCGAATTTGCTAACACTTCAATCTCCAGAAACATTTGGTTTCTTCAACTGTTGCTACAGAGTTTTGACTCCAAGCAAAGATTCGGATTTTAGGTGTTTATTAAAAGTCATAAACTGCTTTTCATTCATAAATTTTTTTGAAAGTTGCATGTGTCACTTGTAACTGGGTTCTAATTTGTAATTCAATGATCACACATCAGTGCGGCCCGACCTTCCAAAATGTGCTTCCCAATCGGCTCAATAAGCCAACGAATCAGAGATGAATTTATAAAGATTGTGTGTTACGGGAATAATTCTGATGCAAATGGGACAGTCCAGAACGAAACAGTCGTGGATTTCCAAGCCTTTGTGCCACCTGAGTTGAAGATACAAAATATTATTCCTAGCCTGGATATTCAATACACCTTCAACCTGGATACACAGCTTAATATAGCCATTCTAGGTCTTGATGCAGTTTCCCATATGAATCTTATTAGAACGATGCCAAAGTCATACGAGTACATTCAAGAAACTCTGAATGCTTTCGGGTTTTTCGGGTACAATTCAATTGGTGATAATACGTTCGACAATATGATGCCCGTCCTTACCGGGTATGACTCGAAAACATTAACAACTGAAAAAGCATTCAAGTGTCCACAGCGTGGTCCATTCGATAATTGTCCATTCATTTGGAAGGAATTTTCAAGCCGCGGTTACCAGACCATTTTTGGTGAAGATGCGTCATTCCTTGGCACTTTCCATTACTCCAAAATGGGATTCGAAAAACATCCCACGGACTTTTACTTACGTCCTTTCTTGCAAGCTGCCGATGATGTCTTCCGTCCCGGACATGACGACTTCCCATGTTTTGCTGGACCGAGATTATACTTCGAGTATCTCCTGGACTACATGAAGTCACTGGCTGTGAATTTGGGCAGAAGCAATCGCTACTTTCAATTACTATGGGAGAGTCCATTGTGTCACTCATTCCTAAATAGACCAGTTGCGGGCGATGATATTTTCCTGGAAGCCCTCACTTGGTTTAAACAGAACAACTATTTAAATAACACTGTCTTGATTTTAATGAGTGACCATGGTATGAGGTACGAAGGGATACGGGAGACATTGCAGGGGAAGGTGGAAGTACAAATGCCGTTTTTGTTCTTTATACTTCCCGAATGGTTTCAGAAGAAGTATCCAAAATCCACTTTAAACATGCGAGACAATAAATACAAGTTAGTAACTGCATTTGACATCCACTGGACTCTCCGTGATTTGTTGACAATGCAATTCGAAAACGAAGATCAAAGTAATAGAAACTCATTGGGGTTCGGTCAAAGTCTGTTTCGTACTTTAAGTAATTCCAGAGAGTGCAAGAACGCCGGTATCCCTGAGGAATTCTGCAGTTGCCGAAATTATGAAATAACTTCAACGAACTCGTCAAGAATCACAGAAGTCGCTCGTTACGTTGTGGCACAAGTAAATGAGAAACTACAAAATTACCCACAATGTGAAAAGTTGACGGAAGAGAATGTTCTCAGTGCATATGTTATACCTAATTTTCAAATAAAAACTGACAATTATAATTTAAGCCGGAAAGTTGAGGATGAATTTGAGAACGCATTTATGATATCGCTTAAAACTATTCCTGGAAACGCGATTTTTGAGGCAGAAGTGGGCGTTAAGAGTCAAGATGAATTCAAATTGCTTGGAAAAGTCAAGAGAATCAATAAATACAATAATCAAAGTCATTGCGTTCAATTGTACGATTTGAAGAGTTATTGTTTTTGCAAAGATTGAACGTTTAAGGAAAACCACGACGGACAAGTGGATCGTGTATAGATGCATGTAAAAACTTGGTTTAGTGTAAATGAGATCTTCGAAAAGAATGTTTAGCGTTCGCTGTGTGAACTTGTATGAATTGAAATCGTATCGTTTTTTTAAATTCAAAAATAAATTGCGATTACGTTCTTGTACTTTTGTGCATGTCGCTCTTTATTAACATGGCAAATATGCAATAAGAATAGTTTAGAGTTTTTGTTTTAAAGGGCTTACAATGTCTATCACAATTAGGGTATTTATCACTGTAGAGCACTTAAAACATATTTGTTGTGCTGGACTATTACAGATAGATTATATTTTACTGCTTCCAATTTATTCACGTTTTAAAACTATAATCAAACATAGACGAGAAGCTTCAAAACAAACTACAGTAAATAAAATAACCTATTGGGAAACCACGTTAAGCACATAGATTAATTGGCTTTTATTAAACCTGGGCCTAGAATTTTTTTAACATTGCCGTCCTGGAAATCCACCCGTGAATATCTGTATAGCTACCATAGCACAGGCCTAATAGGTATAAATTATTACAATACAGTATATATAGAATCTGATTGCGAATACTATCAAAAATTCCAGATTCTATTTACATAATAATACGTTTTACTATGAAGACGTAATTTTTTTAACACTTAAGCAAGGCTTATATAATACAGATAATTATTATTATAATATGATAATTATTATCTGTATTATATAAGTCTTGCACTTAAGTTGGATTCAGTGGAATCCAAATATTATAATAATAGTGCTGAATTAAGTAAATCTATATAAGGATAATTGATTCTGAATTAAAAGGGTTCAAAAGAAGAAAGAGTGTACTAATAATCGAATTCATTGACCCTCATGTTGAGCAAAACAGTCGACTGTCTCCTTGACGACTTTTCTTCTACGACGCTTTCGCTTTGAGATTTCCATTAGAGTTGAAATACACAATTACATAGGAAATGGTACTCCTCAAACATTTTCCTTATACAACGGTACGGGTACATAACTTCTCATGTCAAGGGAAATCGAGTTACTATAGTTGGACTGTTGTACAGGACAGACTGTCACTGTCATATCCAAATGTAACAACGGATGTACATACATACGCTCTTTGGAAGTGAAGATTCGACGAAAGCTGTGTGTACAAATCCTTCGCTGGGAAAATAAACTGAAAAACAAGCTGAAACTCTATTACTAGCTCTCGTACGTATATTATATAATTACATACATGTTAAATCTGATTAACATATATCAACTATGTGTCCCACAAACCCTTATCACTTATGATGGAGACTGGAGACAAAACAACTGGTGAGTATAGCGTCTGAGAGTGACGCAACAGTTTCCTAACAAACCTTAATTTACAAACGTAAAATCATGTCTGCATCTAATTATTGTAAGAGATTGCGATGTTATGCACAGTGGCATTCTTGATATTTAACATTTTGATTTTCTCTTGCTAATTTGAGTCCCTCCAATGACGCACAAGTGAATATAAATACTTAACTTGATAAATACTGAGTAACGTGTTAACTCCATCCTTGTTCAGGAGGATTGTTGAGGACAAACACCACAACTGATCAGTTAACATAAATCCGTTATCTACATCTTGTAAACAAAGCACTGTCCTTGGTGAATAAACCCTGAAATAACACTATTTTCAAAAGAACCCATGGTAGTATTTTTCAAAGATTTGCAAAAACAGAAAACATAGAGAATGTATTGTTTTAAACCCACGTTGTTAACAATTACCAGCCTCACAGTAATAATTATATTTGGAAGTCATATTCGCAAAGGAGCAGGCGACCGGAGGTCCGGAGCAGCAATGAGAAGTAATTATCGTTATTTGTACCGTGGTCGGCCTGTTCTGGTTATGTACAAATGGATGGGAGGATCCGGACTAAGTTATAGGGATGAAGACGTTCCATTAACTCAACGACAGCAGTACGTAATAAAAATGGCGGAATGGAGAAGAATGAGAAAAATACGCCATCAAAAACAGACTGAACAGAGTGAGTCGGAAGAAACTGAGTATGAAGATTCGGATGAAGCGTCAACACAACAACCTAAACAAGTTCCAAGTTCCAGAGATCCCCCGAAAGCATCAATGAAAATTCAGTCGTCCTCAGTTGTGCAGGTCATGAACTCCATTGATTATCACAGGACTTATGGAAACTCCGCTGCAAGGGTCGGGATGGCTCGGGTGGTCAATTTATTTGACGAAAACAGAGCGCACCAGGTCAATCAAAACACTGGGATTGAAAGAACTGAGAGCCTTCCCACGAGTACAAATACACCCACTGAAAAGACTGCAGCCCGTAAAGGCCCGAAGGGATATGCACTTAAGTATAATCGAGTTCGTGTTGTAGCACTTTAACTTTTGTTATTATTCTTTTCTTGTTACCTTATTATGCAGATGAGAATTTTTATTCTTTCAGTTATTAAAGCGAAGCGTATAGTGAAATTGCTGGATTTTTAGCTTGTAACTCATAAGACTTTTGAACGGAAGCACTTACAAAGACGAAACTAACAGCAAATGAAGTTTCATTGTGTAGTTGATCAAACTAACCATATTTTTCCGATTTTCGAAATTTCGAAATTTGAAAAGGTTTAAAACTTCTGTTGAACATTCATTTCGGTACTTGAAGTAATAATACTAAATCATGTTGGTTTACTTGTGTTTTGTTCTCGATTTTTTTTCTGGCAGCTAAGGCTTTCGCACAGGATGCGTTACAACGGCAGAACTAACGCCAACCGACCTCTTGGGTCTTGGACTATTGTCAGCCACCGTCAGTTTTCCAATTTCCAAAATTTCATGAAATTTTGTCAAAAAAATCAAACTTGCATAAAAATTGAATTTGACCCCTCAAATGAATTCCGTTTTCATTGCGCCCGTGAAAAATAATGTTCACAACTTTTTGTTGACATGGCCCAGTGCTTCATCCAGCATTTCATAAAATCGGGAAGGCACCACTAACTAGTTAAACAAACAACGTTCGTCCCGTTAACTTGTATGAACTGAAACAGTATTGTTTTTGTAAATATGAAAATAAATTATTATGTTCTTGTACTCTTGCAAATGTCGTGCTTTATTAACATTATAAATTTACAATACCTACTAGTTTAGGGCTTTGTTGTAAAAGATTCACAATGTGTACTACAATCATTGTATTTATCACATCGTTGATTACTTTTTAGTGTTTCCAAGTTATTCGCGATTTAAAACCATAGTCAAACAGAGCGTCAAAACAAACTACAGTAAATAAAATAACAAAGGGAAATAGCGTTGAGCACATATATGGACTAATTGATTGACAAAAGCACAAATTTTTTCGGACCTTAAAATGTGTTAGGTACACTAAATGGAATTCCAACTACCTTATGAAGCATTGACATTTTAGTTAATAAGATTTATACACCAGGGAGAAAAGTAAAAAGAATATTGTTGGTACTGATAGTGAGCATGAAGGCAAATTACTTGACGACAAGAACAAATCTTTTACAACAAAGTTTGTGTACTATCTGTACGCGTGGATTAAGAAAATAATTTTTATCCCTTTAAGCTAGTGTTCCTGTCGGTGCAAGTATTGGGAATAACCGAACTTGCAATTACAATTATAATTGACAATGTAAGTACCAGTAATGCCGTAACTGGTACTTGCTAAAATGCGGCAATTAAATCATGCAAATAACCGAAATTTAACTTGCAATTAGTTCATAGGTTTCTTGCAGTTGATAATGCAATTGCAAAAACATTTGGATGTAATTGCACCGATAAGTACAAGTGCAATTGCAATTTGTAACTGCAAGTTAACTGATATATACAGTATAAATAAACGAAGATGCAAAATGACCTGTGCATTTTTAAATGGTAGCAAGATGATATACATGCTGTTTCGCTCAATTGAACAAAGTGTATTAATTTAAATGATCTAGATGCGATGTATAATGATTCAAATAAAGTGTAGTGATGCAAATATACTTCCTTTGAGCCTTCCAAGGCTAAAATATTGTAAAATTTCATTCTTTCACATCTTTACAATCCTTGAAATATTTGGCCTATTTTTCAATAATTTTGTGTAAATGGAAACATTTTAATGCTAATCAAAAATTTACTTATATCAATTTGCCTACTCACCGACGAAATTGTACAGTCAGTACAGTAATTACACTCGCTGAGACAATAATCGTGATTGTTATGCACATTAGTTAATACAGCGGAATGACTTATTGAGGCATTTTGCGGAATTTTGCGCTCAAAGTAGAAAAGATTGCAAGTTGCAATTAACTTGATCAGTATTTTTTAAATTGCAACTTTTTGCAGTACAAGCACTAGTAATTGCAATTGGATTTCTTGCAATTTCAGTTGTGCTTCACCGGTAATTGCGAGTATTTATTGCTTTTGTTATTGCCATTTAAGTACACATAAATTGCACTTACACCGAGAATTCCAATTCCTTGGTGTAAAATAACCGCAATTGAATCGTTGATCAATGAGGCCGTGGGAAATACCTACCACACTCTGAAATCATCATGATTGGAGTCGTGAGTAGTGGTCGGACCAATTCAGTTCAGAATTGGAAATTTTCGATTCGATTCGATTCAATTCAATTCGGTTCAGTAGTATTTCGATTCGATTTGCAACAAAGCCAAATCGAATGATTAGATTTGGGTGTTGAACTGAATCGAATCATATTATGTGAATTGCAATTCAAACAATTCATCAAAATCGCTTCGGCTGCGCACGGGTACTTTTTTCCCGCATATTCAAAGTCCAAATACTACGTATACCGCAACGTTTGTTATTTTAGCGTAGCTTTTACTATACCCTTTACAATATGTATACGACACTCCAGTAACATAAGTAAAAATTTGTATTTTCCAACTTGAATCGTTTGATTTACAATTCAATTCGATTCACTGAGTGAATTGAATCGAATTGAATTGCTTTGGGGCAAATTGAATCGAAAATCGGTTTTTCGATTCAATTCAAGCTTCAAATTGAATAAAATTGAAAAATTTGAATCAAATTGAATCGATCTGACCACTAGTCGTGAGTACTCGCTTCGCTCACCTTGTAATCGCCCCACGGCTACAAGATTCAGATTTCTAAACCATATGGCCTGGCCAGGGTATGCCGTCCCGGAAATCCATCCATGAATGGCTGTATAGCTAACATGGCATGGGCCTAAAAAGTATAAATTATTAATATACAGTAGATGATTGTGATTACACAATCAAAAATTCGGGAATCTTTGTACATAATCATAATATCAACTATGAACAGGTAATTATTTTCACATTTAAATTGGTCTCACAATCAGTGGAATCCAAATATAATAATGCTGGATTAAGTAAATCTATATAAGGATAATTGATAACGTTAAGACACACATCGCTTTGGCGCAATAAATAAACCTGTTCATATTTTGTTACACTCACGATCAGTTAACTTTTAAATGAAGCTTATTAATCAAATATATTTGTATTAGTATTTATTATAATATTTTAAGGCGTTGAATTGAATGGGTTCAAAAGAAAAGGAAAGAGTATGATAATCGAATTCAATTACCATCGTGTTGAGCAATACAGTCGACTTACTATCTCCATGTCAATTTTTCTTCTACGACGCCTTGTGAATTACATTAGAGTTGCAATATACATATATTTGTACACAATTGCATGGGAAATGATGCTCCTCAAGCATTTTCCATACACAGCAGTACAACGTCTCCTGGCAAGGGAAATCCAGTACATATAGGTGTACAGAGCAAACTATTACTGTTATATACAAATGTAACAACGGATGCACATACATAAGCTCTTTGGAAGGGAAGATTCGATAAAAACCGTATATACACAAATAAACGGCTGGAAAAATGAACTGAAAAACAAGCTAAAACTCTATTAGTCGCTGACGAACATATATCATATATGTATATACATGTTAATACTGATTAACATATGTCAACCATTTGTCCCACAAACCCTTACGATGGAGACAAAACAACTGGTGAGTATAGCGCCTGAGAGTGATGCAACAGTTTCCTAACAAACCTTAATTTACAAGCGTAAAATCATGTCTGCTTCTAATTATTGCAAGAGATTGCGATGTTATGCACAGTGGCATTCTTGATATTTTTAGCATTTTGATTTTGTCTTCCTAATTTGAGTCACTCAGTCCGATGACGCACAAATGGATGTAAATACTTAACTTGATAAATACTGAGTAACGTGTTAACTCCATCCTTGTTCAAATGAAAACAAGCACCGCAACTGATCAGTTAGAATAAATCAGTTATCTACTTCTTGTAAACAAAAGACTGTCCTTGGTGAATAAACCCTGAAATAACACTATTTTCAAAAGAACCCATGGTAGTATTTGAAAGATTTGCAAAAACAGAAAACATACAGAATGTATTGTTTTAATCCCACCTTGTTAACAATTGCCAGCCTCACAGTAATAATTATATTTGTTAGTTCTATTCGCAGTGGAACTGGTGACCAGAGTTCTGGAACAGCAAGGAGGAGTTATAATTGTGTCTCTCGACATCGATATTATTTACGTGGTCGGCCTAATTTTCTTATGTACAAAAGGGGGGCAGGATCCGCACGATGTTATATATATGACGATCCATTAACTCAACGACAGCAGTACGTAATAAAAATGGCGGAATGGAGAAGAATGAGAAAAATACGTCATCAAAAACAGTCTGAACAGAGTGAGTCGGAAGAAACTGAGTATGAAGATTCGGATGAAGCGTCAACACAACAACCTAAACAAGTTCCAAGTTCCAGAGATCCTCCGAAAGCATCAAGTACAGATACACCCAATGAAAAAGCTGCAGCTCGTAAAGGCCCGAAGGGATATGGACTCAGGTATAAACGAGTTCGTGTTGTAGCCCTATAACTTTTGTTAGTTTTCTTGTTAATTTATTATACAGATAAGAATAATAATTATTGTTTTCTATCAGTTGTTGTTAAATGAATCTTTGACGCATTCTAACCCTGTTTGCTCTGTAGGACTGATTTGAATTATACAAATAGGCTACATGTGCCAATATAGCCACATTTAGTAAATCGTAATTAAACAAAAACACAAGGAATAAAATCCATGCTGAATACAATAAGAATATACAAGAATTTCAACTATGGTGAGGGTAACATATTTTTCCTGTTTTGGCATATTTCACGCTGTGGAATTATATGCATACATATACATACATATGTAGGTATGGCGTTTGATGTACATGTTCTCCTCGGTTTAAAACGAAGCTTAGACATGCTGTAGAGGTGAGTATCTCGTTGGTTTTAAAATTCTTGTTTGTCTCGTTCTAGTTTCTGAAAACAATACAAGAAGAAATATTTTGACAACGAGAGTGGCAAGAGTAAGCAATGAACGAGACAGGGAAAAAACATGGTTTATTGTTGAAATATATACAACAGAATTTTAGCCCGCAAAAGATCTTTGAGAGAGAACACACGTTCATATAATTTCACTAATCAAGCCAATCTCAAGACCCTTATTTTTGGGTTTGGACAATAAATTTTTAAAGCATAAAAAACTTGAAAATTATAAATGAAGACCTCCTAAAAAACGCTAGAACCAAGAGTTGCAAAATGTCTTAATTGGTCAAATGGTATAGCAAAACACCCCATTTTGCAGTTTTATATGGGCTTAAAAAGATTTAATTGCAAACGATAATCTCGGTAAATATAGCTAAAGCAAGATGTCTCGTACTGGCTCGTCGATGCGTAAAGAACGAGACAAACGAGATTCTCGTCTCGTTGTCTCGGTATGCTCACCTCGAGCATGCTGTGAAGTCCCCGACGTTTCAGGGCCAATAAACTTTAGTGTAAATATTTTCAACCGTTCTTCCAGCAGGGGACTCCAAAGTTTGGCGTCTTTGAATTGGGGGTAGGGATCACAACCAATTTTGAATTTTAATGTCAATACAAAATTTTACTTTTCAAGTGGACAATAAATTATATGCATTTATGGTCTTGGTTTTTGATGTAATTATACATGTCTTTCTCGAATTAAAACGTTCATTTACATCACACAGGCTAACTGACTACTACATCTATTCCATGCCACTTACACTTAAAGGGTGAATACCATTTTGCAAATGTTTCTTTAAACAAACATCAATGACTGTCAAGTAATCCTGAACTCAATACACCACGAACTCAAACATCCCAAGTCACCAACCAGCACTCAAAAACAACCACGATCAATTCAAAATAAACTATTTTCTTTTCTAAACCAGAAACCAAACGAAGCAATAAATAACGTTTAAAAATGAATAGCCATGATAACCAATAAATTATTAGTAGGTATTGAAAACTCAGAATAAGTGGCAAGCATAGTTTATTTTTCATAAAATTGCACCTAGAATTTTTCAATGTATTCTAAATGGTAGTTTTGCAAGGTTTATTATAGCAACAACCCCAAAACGTTGTTAATAATGACCCATATATGGATACCTGGGAGGTGTAGGAGGCTGCAAAATCCGTAGCGTAATTAGCTTTAGCTTGGTCTTACATGAACTTTATTCTTTAGGTTACCAAAATATGTTCAAAGATGTGAAGTTATCTATAAATATATATTTTAGTGGGTCCGATAGAGGATTTTTTCGCCTCATGAACTGTTGCTGTTTGAAGTAAATCAATCTTTATAATATTATAAAATGTGCTTTGTAAAACACTTTTAAACAACGTAAAATTTAGATGTAATAGTTTTCAATAAAATATGCTGCGGTTACGGGATTGAACGGTCATTTATCAATACAGCACAAAAAACAGACTTACAGCACAAACTGATAATTATAAGAAATGCTCTCCAAGCTAGTCAAAAATGGCTGAGAATTATCAAAGTCCTCAAAAATGTAAATGATAGAAAAAAAGTCGATCTCTCTGACACGTACCGCTTGGTTTTACTGGGTATGGCAGCATTTCATTTAGAGGCATACGATTCAGTTCTACAGTACTCTGTATACGCTGTATATTATTGTATATGTTAGACTGTGTGTTTGGCATGTTTCAGTTCCTGATGGACTGGCTTCGTGATTCTTTGACGGTCATCAGAAATCACGACGTTAGAAACTAAAAAACTGTAACTGTAAAAATTCATCAACGGTTAATACTAAATGTTAAAAAAAAGAAATATTAATAGCTGTAACCTCTACGTATAATTAATAAGAGATTATATATGTACACACTGTAAATGTGATTAACTTCACTCTTGCTCAGCATTGAAACAATAAAACAGCCATGGCACGTTAAATTTCTATGCAGAGTTGTCTGTTGGCTCTCTAAGGATCAAATACCCCAAGCAAATTGTAAGCTACAATTTTCCTGTAAATTAAACTTGAGATCATCCCGACAGATTTCTCCACACTACGTATGCATACCTAGTAGATTTATCCTTATTACGAAACAATTACCCAATGCATCCCAGAGAGAAAGAAATAATTATTTCACTGACATCAAAATAGTGCTAGTAAAAAAGATAGTATAAAAATTCGCAGTGTTTCGTAAAAATTATAATATGTTTTGCATTTTTGTAGTTAAAATGATCACTACTTGTATACCTACTATTATATGATTTGGCTAATGTATGCATGAAAAACTAGATCTATATATAATTACCCATAAGTACTAAAGATAGAATCATTATAATTATTACATATTAATTATTATATATATAAATGATCTACTTCAACAGGTTGCAAAAATCCTTTCTGCCACCTTATTATTGGACCAATTATGAATCCCGTCTTCAATCTTTTGTCGATGCGTATACTGTATTGTTTTTAACTCGTCTAGATGACCCACTGGTTTTATAAACAATGTAATTACTTCTTCTGCAACAACAAAATTTGCGTTTTCCCTTAATTCATTAGCAATTAAGGTGCGTACAAAAATTATTGTCTATTGTTTATCGGTAAATTTTCGGTAAATAATCGATTTGTTCCCAAATTCACTCTCTAAATAGTTCAACTCAGGCTCCTCGATGTGATTTTGAACACTATTCCTGAAATTACTCTTTGTGCAATCTATTCCTGAATACTTTGGTGATTTTTGTTTTTTATGCATGTTCTTCAGCATAATCATCTCTTCTGGATCCGTCGCTGCAATGCATTCACTAATTTCAGTTCCAATGTCTCGAACATATTGATGAATTGATGATTGGCATTGAGTAATGCCATGTTATAATGTTGTAGGAAAGTCTCGCAAATAGGATTCATCATCTCTAATCCTCAAATTTCCTAAATAATAAAAAAAATCATTACCCGCTTGCACTGTGATACAAATTTATAACGGTATTGAGATATTCAATAAAATGTTTTCTAGAAAACTGAAACTAGTTTGTATTCATAAATTATACACTTTCAATTTCAAAAATAGATTTTGGATTGCAAGATCATCAAAAATTCCCTTTAACCTTCATAACGACACTATATTTATTTTCACAGACTAGATTTTCATGCCGATAAAGTGCCACTTACTACGTGAACTCATTAAGCGAACTACAAGACTTGAAAACCGAAAGCATTTAACTATAATGATTTCAAAAATCAAAATAAGTTCCACTGAAGGACGTCTGTTGGTACATAGATATGCATTATTGCACAGTTGTGTTAATATTCTGCGTCTGTGCAACTAATTAACTGACCTAAAAGCAAGCGTCGCAGTTTCGCCAAACTTTGTAAACAAAATAATATTTTAGCCTGGTCCTGGGATTAAGTTATAAATTTAATTAACGAAGGATTCCAACTTATGCACATCCATAAAGCTTGTGACGCAACAAACGATTCCAATCATAATGCCATTACAACTTGAGAGTTGGCAAGGTTGTGACACTGTATAAATAATTTATTTCAAATAAAGCTTGCAATACAACTCGCAACAATTTCACATTGGTATTTTTCTGCACTTGCATAATAATATATGAACATAGTCACATATTTTATCAACTCATGTGATCATCGTTTTGACCTTTGTCTCTCAAGAGCTGGGAGTTTGCCTGGAGCATCAAGTAGGAAAAGTCAAATTAAATGAGCCTTAATAAGAGGCATCCGCACCCGCGTGTATTTTTCCATCTCCTTTTCATTGCTCTCGCAAATATGTAAGTTATTAACTCAATGATCCCCTCTTTGCTACTGGTCAGTGATGTCGTACTGTCACCCATCCATAAATTATCCACGCGCATATTTCCCAACCCGACATTTGACATGGACTCCTAGTTTCGAACTCAGAACTCATCCACTCATTTTCATTTTGTCTTACAAAGGACTCACAACTCAAGTTTTAGTGGATGGTCCAAATCCTCCAACGTTACTAGTATTGGGGCAAGCTAGGAATGTGAGGTACACATAGTATTTATTTTCCTATATTTTAAATTCCCTATGTTTTTATTTCATTGTCGGTTTTTATTATTCATATTTTAAAAGTATCAGAAGCGTCTACAGAGTACAGTTGATAATTTTGTGATTTGTATTTATTTACAGAGAAATCCAACATGGAACTCCAACTGCGGCTAATTCTTCAACTACTTCTCGTACTAACAATATTCGAAGATCTCGGGTTAAACGCGGAAGCCAAGGGAGTGCTTCTTATCCCAAGACGACGAATTGACTTCAATTCAGGATTTTCAGGAGGGCAAGGTGCTATGATGAGGTCTTTCCAAGCTATGAGGGAAGATCCGAGGTCCATCTACCGAAAGACTTACCGTCGAGGAGGAGTTTTTGACGAGCCCATGCCCTCCAGCACCGAGCGATGGTCTCATGATAAAGAAGCCTCCGACTGGAATGCCAACGACATCTCAGCATCCGTCAGTGAGGAGAATGAACCCAACAGAAGTGTTATGAATGATGAAGGATCCACGGAAGAAATTGTGACCACACTTGTACCAATTGAGACTGGGTCATCAACCGTTACCACTCCGCAAGAGGTCGCAGCTTTCACAACTGCAACTACAACCTCAGCTGCAAGCCCAACTACAACTTTTAGCACTACTGCAACTCCAACAACAACAACTACAACCGTCGGAACTTATCCTACAACATCAACATCAACAACAACTACTACAACCACAACAACAACGACACCTCCTTCGACTCCCATTCAAAAGGAATTGGAAAGTTCAACGGTTAAAACCAGGATTTTACGCAAGAGTTGTGGCATCCGGTGTGGCTTATTTTAGTACATCAATTTTCAGTAAGCTAAAGTCTATTATTGTTTGAGATACAATAATTCCGTCAACAATTTTATTGTTGGATGATTGCAATGTTGCAGCTAATTATGACAAATTTAGTACTAAAACTTACAAAGGATCGAGACAAAATACATAGGAATTGGCATTCTAGCAGTACAAAATAGCCGTAATTGTATTTGCACACACACAATGTAATTATTATTATATGTCTAATAATTGCTTGTAAGATATTAACAATAATTGCTGGTAATACATATACCTATACTTATAATCACATGTAAAGCTAAATTTGAAAACGAGAAATAATTTCTCGGGTAATCCTGCTTAATAGAATCAGTGTTTCACAATTTAACAAGAAGGGTACTATGGAAATTGTAATGAAAATTATATCAGTGTATTCAAGACACATTCATTTCAAAAGCATGCACACGTAATTTATATGTATGTATTGCTAAATTCCTTGTGATATAATAAAAAATAACTATGTGTAGTTGCAATAAACAATAATGTGAAGCAGGAAGTAATTACTAGTATTTGTAGTTTAAAGCTGCGTCTGTTTATTTGGTACTGTCATGTGTCAAAAGTGTTATTCGTTTATTCCATGTTTTGGACAAACGGAGGTTGAAGATTGGATCATTGCATGTCAATTGCTCATTAAATGGTAATAGAGTATTTAGTTACTGGTCTTAGTATGCCGCGGAAAAAAATGAATACAGATTTAAGTATACTTGACTTGTAGATCAATTTAGAAATTTCTCTTCCGGTGATTATCCATTTAAATTTGAAGCAGACACTAAAATAGTAATAATTGAAAGGTAAAATTAACAAATTGGTGGGTATGCTTACGGATTTGTACCAGAGCTGGATTATAACTGCGGTCAGTATATCAGTCGACGCTCGTTTAATCTAGCAGTTCAATTGAAAGAATCCAACTTTGGCCATCTAACAAGGATGAGTTAGCTGTTTTAAAATTAATGTATTGATTTCAAGATATAAAAATTCTAAACCATGTTTCAAAGTTGGTATCTTCTTGGGATTGTGGTAGTTCTTAGCTTTAACTTGCAGGTAAAACGAATTTCATTATTTGTCTACAGTGCGACTTTTATTTTGAAATAATTTTTCAGGAAACATTCTTTAAAAAGAATATCATTAAACCTACTATAGACAATGTCCTTTTTATAATAAATTATTATAATTACAACAATATTTGAAGAGAATTTTCTCTACTGTTCCAAAATAATTGTGTGCGTTACAATGCTTTTTATACAACAAGTGCAAAATCTGTATTCTGTGCAGAATGTAACGGAACTTTGATTTTTAGGTTATTTCAGGAGTGGCGCCACAAAAACAAGGAAGATATCCAAGTTCCAGTGAGAATGATGAAGACGACAACGGAAAAGGAAAAACAAATGGCAGACGTATAACAAAAACCAGCGAAATGGACGATATGGACGATAACGTATGCTCCACTGGTGAGAGTTACGTGTTGATAGATAGCGCCACGAGTTGTTGCAATCACACTATTGTTCTGAACCACGGCCTGGATTTCAGCAAGTTCTGGAAAGAGTGCGCTGTTGGACTCAGAAGCCCAAAAAGCAAGGCTGAAATCACTAACGAGAACTTCGTTAATGCTTCGGTAACAAAAATGTGCACATTTAATTATGTCTAAGGTAAATATTTCGTATTCAATTGCACATTTGAGAACAAATATTTTAACTGTATTTTATAAATCTTAGCGACGCGTTTATGCATGCATTCTGTCAAAATACCTTCGGAAGCAGACAACCAATCTACTGGGATTTGCTACTATAATGACAACAAATTACCCTACGAGCATCAAGAATGCAATTTTGAAACTAGCTAAAGTACAATCAAATGCTGGTGAGTTCAAGTTATGCTTTTTTAAATTGTTTTGACGCCAATGTCAAATTACAATGAGAAATATTATAATATTGTTTTAATTGGAGTACAGAGAAACCGTTGGCTAACTACAATGAGCTTCGAAATATCCGAACTGCTTACATGGATATACAGAAGCAAGTGTGCGCAAGCATGGATACGGCGAACAATGACGGGAGATCAAATGTGTTTAACAAAACGGTAAAGCATTACAAAAAAAAGGAAAAATCTGGTAAATTTAAGGAACTTTCTTTTTGAATTGTAATTAATAATTGCAGAGTAAAACAAACTCGCCTTCGACATGTGATCAGTCCGAAGAGGTTGAGCTGAATGGTGGAACTTGTTGCCAGGGCCAGTCAGTTCCATTGGATCTGGATTTCTGGCATCCACCCCCAACCAATGCAACTGCATGTAATGTGTCTCTGGCTGGAGTTTTCAAGAAATGGAGCATCCCTAAATCTGACATGGAATCTGCCGTGGAAATTGTAAATTGCTGAACCCAAATTATCATCTGCTTCTTAATCGTCAGAAAAAAGCATTACGAGATCTCCTTTATTTTGGTAGTGTTCCCAAGCCTGTATTTGGAAACAAAATGGAATTATTAGCTCGCGATTACTGGAGACAGTGAAGATGTCAAATGAGAAGGAAATTAGTGCACAAATTCGGAAAGTAGCACCAACCTATTTGTCCCCCTCTATGATGAACATGGTCCTTAACTACACAAGAGTGCACAGTCAGACGGCAGGTTTCGAAAAAGGTTCAAAATATATTTACATACGCAATTTTTAATGACATTTTAAAAGCTTTAGTTAAGTTTGGGCGAATTTTTCAGCTATTACTTTTCTCGTATGACGAATAACTACATATAATGCAAGTTAAATGACAATGAAGTACATTGGAAATATTTTTTTTTAAGTTCAGGTCTCTGAAAATTGTTGAGTGTATTTGTAAAGTTTTACTATATGCAAATATTTTGTTATTTACAAAAATTACTCACGTCATTCTCATGTTTATTAAATGTGTGCATTTTTTGCAGAAATCTCCAAGCGCTTTAATCTCGCCGACTCGACAGTCGTGGCTCTTCGTCCTTGCATTGGATATTGGAGGCTTAGTATTATTCTTTATGATGCTTTGCATGAGGTAAGGCTTGAGTAAACATTTCCAACGGGATGATATCTACTTTTGATAACTTCGGATAAATGATCATGTGATGGGGTAGTACATGTAATAATGGCGTTTGTGTTTACATCTACGTAATTACTGACACAATCGCAGTTTTGTAACCCGCCTGAAACGGACGACAGCCGGAAGATACAAACGAAGGCATCCTCGTCTGGTCAGGACGCGTATGAGTATTATTATGCAAACTAGAGCTTATTGCATTATTACCGGTTCAACTTAACATTACCATTGTCCGTTGATTCAGCTAACAAAAATTCTTCCGTTGGATGGTGATGAGCAGTCACCACTTCAATCTGGCTACCTATATACATCCTTAGTTTTTTTACCTTTCTTTACCGATCCGTACAAAGTCTGATGATTGAATCGACTACTGAATTGATACGATCTTCGCAGTCCACGATATGTAATTAGTAGAGTGTCCAGGTTTAATATAATATCAGTTATGTCTAATAAACTCCATGTTATGCATTGAACAAAATCAGGGTACATGTTTACAGGTCTTTCTAACTCACCTTAAATAAAGAACTTCCTCAAGATTAAAATTAATCCAAAAATTATTTAAATGCGTTCAAATAGAAGAATCACGCGCTTGTTTCACATTGCAAAATAAAGATATGACTATAGACGGTAGTAGAGTTTAAGCTATTAATCCGAATGTTTACAGCTTACATTCGATATTTCTAATAAGCTATGTTGTACGTTCTAATCCAGTCGTGTTGACAACAATTTTCTCCGACGAATGAACGGAGTTTTAATGGTGAACACCTTCCCAACGTAATCAGCCATAATATTATGCATAATATATGTATCTAGACTAAATCAAATATTTAGCAAAAATAATTGTAATAATTGCAATTATTGAAGAATCCGTTCGCTTAATAGTAGTACATCACAGTTTTGATCATCTTGAGTGTAAATGTTATTAGCTGGCACGAACTGAAATTTCTCTTAAGCATTTACTTATTGTTATTTTTAGACATAACTATTCAAAGTTGTGACAATTGAGAATTATATTTAAATGTTATGCTCTGTTTGAGTATCAGGATGTAAAATTATTAGTGAAAAAAGACACCAAAGGAAATGGACTAGTTTCAGTTGCTCCAGATTGTTCCTCTCATCCCAAGATCATTATTTCATTTTCGAACTCATAATCTTAGCTCCTTTAATCAGTGATTCAAAATTACGTCGAAAGATCGTTTCTCGGAGGTATCTGCCCGTCAACGGGTTGTATTTATTGGAGTCTTGAGAATCAACTTAAACGTGATTTTAAAAATAAATAAGCTTTAAAACATGGGCTTTTGGATGATTAAGAGTTTAGTATTAGAGAAAGGCTAGCTTCTAGGGTAGGGTAAATATCATGCACACCTTTGCCATAATTTCAAATTACAAACAGCACCAAGTACGCCCGTCATAATTTGCGTAAGTCGGAGGCGATGCTGTTATTTCATAACAATTCTGAAGTATTTACGAAAATTTGAGTGTAGCGTAATAAAATAAATAATTCCTTTTAACTCTATCTAACTTCACCGAAGTGTAATATCCATCCACATGCGTTGACTACACATAATGTTCCCTGCATGTTTACTGATTAAATGTATTAAGCATTATCAATTTCAAAGTTAATCTCCAAGATTTTACCCCGAATTTTATTCTCAAGTTGAAGGTTAGTTTATTGCTCAATATAACACTTTCACACTCCCTATTTGATCAAAAAGGAATGCACCGTTAGTTTCTCAGTAAATAATACGTACGAAATATGTATGAATACATATTTAGAAATAAAGTGCGCCACAATAATAATGTGATCAGGCTGCCATAAATGGATTACATTATATCAGAAATTGAAATATGATTTCCAAAAGCCGCATTAACTTATTTTTTTGGATTTAACCGATTGCGAACCTAGCCTTATGAAATGTCCAGCCTTGGCAGTCCCGGAACTGCATCCTTAACAGTAGTCTACTGACAGCGGTCCTTGTACTATACTTTCTCATTTTGTTGTAATATTTACTGAAGGATATGAAGTCGCACCAGGAGCAAATCATAGTTCGAAATATTTTCACACTCACCAAAAAAACCTTAAATGTTGAACAATTGGCGGAGCAACTCACTCAGGCTCAGATCTTCACCCAAGAGGAGTATCAGAGCATTGTAAGCAATCTAAATAGTGTTCGCTTTCTATAACACCATCTACCAAAAGAAAAATGTTACTAATATAAGGAGAAACATTAATATTGTAGCCAATGGAATCATGTTGTGATTTTGCTCACCTAAAGAAAATACGCCTATAAAGGATATTTTATATTGACATTTACTCAAGTATATTTATACAATATAGAATGAATCTAGATCTAATTAGCTCTTGACCGACGAAATCAAGGTTAGATTTTACTCCGTTCAAAATTATTTATGTAATAACAATATTTAATGTCATAGGTATCCTCGGACAAGAATTCGAGATGCAATCTTTTGTATGAAATATTCCTCCGAAAGCCTCCATCAAGCTTTCCCATGCTCGTAGCTGGTTTACGCCAGACTGACAATGGCTACTTGGCAAATCTTCTCGAACAGCCAATCACACCACAGAAAGCCAAACTTCAGCGAAGAATTTCCCAGCTGACGGTAATTATTTCGGTTTAACGTGGTTGTCAACCGTAGTGAATCCATCGTATCAGAATAACATAATTTGAAGATGATGAAAGGACTTTTTAAAATTTTGCCCCGCCTAAATGCGCTTCTATTGGTTTCTGAGTATCAATTATCACAAAGGCTAACAAGTTTACATGCGGTAAATGTGTATGCTCCATTAGCGAAGCCTTTATATCACGGGTGAAACAGTTCTTAACTTATTTTTGCACGGTGTCCGTTAACGGTTAAATTTTTGCACCAAGCGTAGAGCGCCAAATATGTAGACCCAAGAATACAGGAGATTAGTAATTTTATTTTGTAATCATGAAATGCTTAGAATTTCTGCATAGGGGCAACAAAAGTCCAGGTTGATATACAACATTTGGGGACTGGTCCGCATGCACTAATTGCTGTCGCGTGTTCAAGTTGACGTATGTATGGTTAGTTGATATAATGTAGCAAGCAGATACAGGATTTCAACATTTCTGTGCATGCATGTAGTGTTGTTTAAAGGTAAGATTACTTTCTAAATAAATATCTAGGTATTTAAATGTATAGGATCATTGGGATTTCCCTTACATTGCGTGCATACGTTTTCAGGAATAGGCATCGTTAGCTACATAGAAAACCATAAATGTTGTTTTTTATCAAAATTAATAAATATTCCATTAGTTTTACACCACCCATCAATTTCTTGTCAGGTTGTTTCGGCCAAGGTGGATTAATACAATATTTTTTATCATAACCCTAGGCCTCAAAACCGATAGGGGAGCGTCATTTCCGCTTTCCAGTTTCATTTCCGCCGGCAATCTTGAATACCTTTGTACATTTTATTTTACCCTAGCCCTTAAATTTTTTAACCTGGCCCGGTCAGGGTGGGCCGCCCCTTAAATCCACCCCTGCTTTCGGCTATATATATTAGTAGAGCTGCTCATAGATGGGCACTTTGCTCTCCCTCTGCCTCTTTGAGTGAGGGATGGATTATAGCCTATTCGCACTCTCACTCGCCATCAATCGAGCGACACGTTACGAATTGTCCTCTTCCTCACCCTCGTGAGGTACTAATTTTAAAATACACCCCTCTCCCTCGCCCTCGTGAGTGCCACCGTTATTTTATATTACATGTAAATAACCCCCTACAGTTTCCTACAATCCCTAGCCTTTCAAGTAACGTTTTCATGGACACTTGGTTAAAACATGACAACTTTAAAATGTGTAGACCTCATTGTTGAATTTCAGTCCTGAAGCAAAGTTGAAGCAACTTTCCTTGGTGTCTTGTTTGGTCCTGACCACAATCTCGGAGTGTATTAAATATCTCTGTGAAAAGCCCATTCAAATCGTTGCAAGCGATTGCAAAATAATTATTAAGGGGTGAGGGAGTAAATAATTTTTAATTTAAAAATAATGATACACGTTTGACTTTGCTTCCTGTTTCTTTCAGAATGTCTCCCAGTTGTCGTTTTTGCTCCTGATGTAAATTTTCTTAACCTTGCTCTCCGTTCATACCGTACATACCCCCAATTCTAAACCTAAGAAACTTTTGGATAGCTTAGAAAGTGTATAAGATTTCCTACAACTTGGCGTTCAAAAATTTTTTACAAAAAATTTGTTGTTGAAATAAACTACTACTGTATTCAAAATAGTGCCCCTCATTGATACAGGTTTTACCCGGGTATTTGGGGACGCGTACAGGTGCGTATTAGGTACACATTTTTGTACCCACCCGGTTTGAGTACAGGTTCAAATTACCTGAAAATTATGGTTCGGGTATGTGTGCAGGTACAAAAACAAATTTTTTGGGTATAACCCATCAGGTATTTATACATAGGTACTCACTGGGTAAAAAACTGTACCTGAACGTAAAGTATAGTTATGAAAAAAATGCTATACAGTTATTCGTTCCAAAAAATTAGGTTCCTGTTGTCATAATTTTTAAAAGTATAAAAATCGGCAACCTTTCTTTTGATTTAGTGCTGGCGTGCCCTGGAAATATCGTGGAAGTTCAAAAATTTTAATTCATTGGTAAAAAGTGATTGTCTTCCTTAGATTTTGATTTTCGGCGAAATGACAATACTTCAGTAGTTGAACTACAATATTTTGTGTTAAAAGACAACTTTGTCAATTGTTGACAATAATTTTTCATTTTAATCGGTTCAGTGGCTCATAAAATCACTATTATTGATCAAAGCTATTTTCTCCACCTCAGATAAGCAACTATGAGTCACAAGTAGTTCCTTAACCCCAGAAGAGTAATATTCAATATCAAAACAGTATAACTCAAATATAAAGCTCTAGTAGAGTTCTTGGTTACAAGCTACCAAGTCTCACCGACATCCTAAAATGAAAATTTATTCTGGAGTTTATCATGAGAAATTTAAAAATAACCAGGATTACCTTTTACATTTTAAAAATTAAGTTTGGAATTTTGTGCCGGGTCATAGACCATGTACCGAAGCTCTTTTCAAATGTCTTATCCCATGGAGAATGGGGCTACAGTTACTTGTTATAAATATTACTGTGAATGAAGTTGGCGTTATGGAGTTAGGCTGGCTACAGAACATTGTACGTAAGATTTTCGCATAAAGGTTCATGTAAGATAGGGTCATGAGGGCTTGTATGTGTCCTCTGCCTCCCCCTCTTTCGTTCTCATCCTCCTCATTGGTCCTCTCCCTCATGTTCATGAGGGCGCCTAAAATCAACGTGTACTCACCCTCACCCTCGCATTTCGTGAGGGCGACGGCGAGGGAGAGGGCGAGGCATCCCTCATTCCCTCGTGAGGGTGCCCATGTATGGAGCTGCTTATATGTCGTTGTCATGAACTTAAATAACAATGTTGTCTGCGCATGCACTCTGATGCTAAGTGTAAAAAAATAACGCTGTGAATAAATAATATACAGTGAAGTGATCCGAGAATAGTTCCTACTGACACTGCACAGAAAAACTTAAAGGGTTTCAAATTCTGCCCGTAATCTTAATTATGTTAATCTTACCTTTCCGCCAGGTAACTATACGCATTGAACGCACATTGCTAGGTGGCTTGTCGGGGATAATTGATCAACTGTATCAAAAGCATTGCAAAATCTGTAAAGACTGCAACAACGTGTCCGTTTTGTTAAGTAACTTACTGAAACCCTATGTCAAAATTTGTACTGCTGTTTCGCAGGATCGGTGTCGTCAGAACTTGTTGGTTATCTGCTAACTTATCAGCAACACGAGGAAGAATAACTCTGTGCAATATTCGGTTTGTGTAATTACACAAATATGTATCACATGCTTTACTCAGGGAGACCAAATTTGTACACAAATTATTTCCAAATCTTTAGAGTAGTTGACATTGCAGTTCAATACTAAGCCCCTCAAGTGTTTCTGTATGTTGACAGTGGAACCACCTAATCTGGTTTTTTTCTGTCCTTCCCTATCAATTTGTATTTAGGTAGCGCGTAAAAATCCATGGATACATCATCGGTGTATTTAGTGTATGTGCACATTCGAACGTTGGACTCATACATGTCACAAAATGCTCTGTACATTTAATCAAATTTACTCTATTGGGATTTGCATGTGTTGCTCAGCTTTTCTAATTCTGGTGGCCAGTTTGAGGGGTACATTTGTCTAGATGTTAAAAACAACTGCAGTGGTTTTGGGAGTATTGAAAACAAACGAATACAATTTATTTGCAATGTTTTTTAAGAATGATCGGATATACACAAGGGAGCATAACACGATTTTTATGACTTACATTACCAGGACTTTTCAGGCTGAAGTTTGTGGAATTCGTAGACACTAGAGCATGGAGTACTGGAAACTCTGGGGAAATGAAGATTGCATGTACATATATTGGAAAGGAAGTTAGAACACTTTGATGAGCTTCTGGCATATAGCACAAGTTTTACTATCTAGTAACAATTAAAACTGAAGCTGAGATTTGATGACATTACGTAGAAAAAGATGACAATCAAGCACTAGGCACTAATTACATGGCTCATAAAATATTGCTTTGTATGTTGTAAAAGTACCATGAATAAGTACACTTATGACATGACCTTCATAATCATAATGGTTATGGGTTTCTCTGCAAGGGATACTGAATTACATATTGACACCTGGCCCAGTGCTAAAATATGAAAATTCATGTGGGTTTCTGTCACCTATTGCGACAATGGGGAGGAACCATCTCAACTGGATTTACAATTAAATGCTGAATTGACTTGACAGTATCTACTTTAACAGAACAAGCGTATCACAGTGATAGTAGGATGGGAAGTTAAAGGTAACACAGTCTGGATAATAAATAGGAGGTGAAACCTACTGAGAGTTCCACCACAAGTGAATAGGGGGTCCAGGGGTGTAAATACATAATTATGTCTAATAAATATCTTTGAATATACTTTTCTTTTTGACGGTACTTGTAAGGTGTTAATTTAAGACCAATGTCAGAGGTCTGCATTATACCTTCCATATGAATAATTATTTACAGGCGTTATTGAAATAACCTAAACGTGGTATTTCCTTTAAAATAAGAATATTATAACTTCTCTGATAACGTCATATTGTCATTTTGTTATTACAGAAACGTGTGAGTTGTTCGGATTTCTATGAGGATGTTCTGGGGAACAAACCAGGTTCGATTAAAATCTATGGTATTTTTAATTTTTGCAAAGCAACCTTAGGATTGCTGGCATGTCAAATGTTACACATTGAATTATAACGGATTTTATAATGAACGGTAAATCATATAGTTGCAGGTCGTGAAATGGGTATAGCAGAGATCCTCGAGGAGAACGCTAATATTAAGAGAAACCTGCCAGCATTTTTAAATTTGCTAAACCTGAACAGTTCCCCCACATTGTATGACATTTTCCCGGATTTTGTGGTCAAGGTGACACTCATGCTCAGAGATTGGGTAGCAATGTACAAGCGTCGTGCCAATTTGGGCAAGTTGGTGGAGATTTTGAAAAGTGGGAAGCATTTCAATTGTGCAGGTAAGGGTTTAATTTTGTAGGGACACTTTCCTACGTTTTCGGAACTAAATAATCCAGTGGATTGTAATGAGGAAATTGTGTGTAGCCCGTATCTGGAAAATGTTTGAGAGATCAGATCACTTTGACGAATCGTGGGAATTGGAGGATGAGCGAAAGAGTCCCGTTAGCAGTGAGTCAACATAGGCAAACTGAAAATGACATTTGCTTAATTTAATACAAGTTTTTGTAAGAAACTAAAATGATTTTTGAAAATGTACTCACAGTCACAGGTCAAGAGAGCAAGATATCCCTAGTTTTGGACAACAATCCATCCTTTTGCATGCACGTGGAGAGACTCTTTCTCATGCTCAATTTACCATTGGAGCTTTTCAAAGTTTACACAACACAGCCCATTTTTATTAAAAATTCCAACTTGATTTTGAAAGTTTGGAAAGATATGAATGAGAAGAACGGGACGATACAAAGATTAGCATCAATTGTTGCTCAGAACGGTCACCCTTATACAGCTGGTATATATATGTACCTAAATGTATCAATATGCAACTTGTGTATGTATTACTGTATTAAACCCAACTAATCTTTTTTTTCTGTTGTTTTCAATTTCAGAAAAGCTGCGACTTTTAAAATGAAATGTGCTCATTTACGGATTATGCAAAATGGTTTGAATTTAACAAATGTAACAAAATTAGATGCTAACTTTTATTTTATTATTTATGTCATTATTTTACAAAAAAATAAAAGAAACAAAATTCAAGCTCGTACTATAAACATTCAGTTGTATGCAATAATCTCATGATTATAATTGACATTCAATTTCATTATCCCCAGACATAATTTGATCAAATTGGGAGATAAATTGTGAGAAGAAGCAAGGTTTGTCACATCCAGGAATTTCCAAAAGGTAGATGCCCGTGTCATTTTTGTACCACCACTGCACATTTAAAAAGAGCAATATTATTGGCATGAAAATGCTTTAAGGATTTCATAAATGTTTATATGTATGTATTTTTACGAAATAACATATGAATTAAACTTACCTCCAGAAAAGTCTCCCCAGAAAATGTCTCATACAACTCTACCGATAGAGCCGCGCCATAAGGTGGAGTTTCTTTAGGATCTTGCCAGACACCTAGCGTCAACATGAAAGTGTACATCACTCTGTCGTGTGCACTGTATATGTTCAGCTTTTTCTTGTCCTCGGCCAGGAATGTATTTGTTAGTTGTCTAAATAACGGGCCCATGTAAAGCCTTTGCTTCTCTAAACTGTCAATCTTCAAAGCCTCGAAACCAGGTTTGAACACCAAATCTGGATTTACGACAGTCTCTTGAGCCATGTCGTCAAGCGGAAGGCCGATGGTTGCCTGTTCAATAAAAAATGTATAATCGGTTATTTCCATCAGAGCTCCCTCCAGAATGCTCAAAACTTGTTTCGTATAATAAAACCTTCTCAAAAATGGTTGACAACTAACAGTAAAGCGAACGGGAATGTGCTTTACTTTGTTCTTTTAGAAAAAAATCCTACTGCAAGGAATTGTTTGTTATAGCGAAAGTACAATGCAAAAATAAAAAATAGCCTAGGATTGTTGTCTAAGAAAATTGTGAACAACTTAATTCTATACGCTCAGGCTATAAGAGTGTAATCCCTTATAAGAACATTTTCTAAATACGTACAAAAATATTTGAACGTTACTATTTATAAAGAGTGATATCGCAAACAAATGGCAAGTTAACAGAAATACTGGCAAACAAAATGAATACCTACTAATTAATTACAAATAATAAATTAAGACACTTATCTTTGGTAAACATGTTATGGTAAATATGCTTATTTTTTCTTGATAATTTATGCATTGAAATATGTACTACACTTTTTTCAAACAGTTGACGATTTTCACATTACTGTGTATTACTGTATTACTGATTGTGAGATCACCGAGTTGCTCAAATTTGCTTACGTTGTAAATTGCTTGTTCCTGGTAAAAAACGAAGGGATCAATCCTGTGTGGATAAGCAGTATTATTCAGAATAATCCAATGACCTGTCGCTTGGGCAAACTTTATAAAAAATCGAAGATTTTTTTCAACAAAATCAGTCACGTAAATTGCAAAGGAATCGTCCACAAGCTTTTCAAACCTTGGACAAATCCGACTAGTTTGAATGAACTGTTAAAATGTAAAGTAATTTTTAAAATTTATCGAAACTATTGCAAAGGAATACAATTTAAATGCGATTTGTTGGAATAGTTTTTTTTAACATTTAGATAATTGTACATACATCATCAATCTCTGCTGGAATGGTTCTCACTGGAAATGGCACGTACATATTTCCTTTATCAAGCTCTGATTTTTTAAACTTATCCTCAGAAAGGCCACGCCCAATTAACAAACCACTTTCGATCGTTCTTCCCTTGTCCGAGCTCAGAATTGATACGGATTTAGAGCTAGTAACGTAATTTAAAAACTTCCCATATTTTCCTCGCAGGAATATTCCAAAGTCGTGCATTTGTTTTTTGCCTTTCTGAAAAACCAGTGCAAATATTTATATTGCTTCCCAAAAAGGTTGACAGGAAAAATGATTTAATAATACGAATTTATAAACATTTACATATAATAACAGTACACTCTCGTTATAAGAGTAAAATCAAGTTTGACGCAACGCTTTTTCAGGAAAAAAATTAACGGTTTGAGAAAATCGGATCCGGACTGCTTATTTCCGACCCGGGAGAAATAATACTATTTACAGTTAAAGGGGTCCTCATTAGAGTGCACTATTGTTGCTTGAGTATTACTTACATTCGTTAGCTCCCCGGCCGGGTTCTGAAAGTCTGTGTCAGGCTCTCTATCGCCATGCCTTACGATCTTCACTTGTAAAAATATTAATAAAAACCCTGAGACAATAATAATTATTGTAGAATATTGGTTGATACATAATTATGTTAAGTCGTTAAAAGTTCATAGTAAAAACTTACGACTTGCACAGAAATTAATGACGGAAGTTTTGTTTCTTGACAATTAGCTTGTTTGAAAACACAAGCAAAACATATGAGAGCCAACAGCTGAAATAGTTGCATGATTTTTTAATAATGGAACTGTCTCCAACACTTCAACTCACGATATGATATTTCAGTGTCTTTATAACATTACTGCAAAGACCATTTCCATGTGATATATGCTAATCTTTAAATTTTCACAACCTTGGCACTAATATATATCTATGTCTATTGTTAAAAAACGTTTATCAGGTATTGAACCCGTCCAGTCCTTTCCTGATGATCGTTATCTTCGTTGTATAATACAGGTTACTATTGTAAAATTATATATTATTATTATAATACAATATTGGAGAATGTGTAATCTGCAATATCCTTGTTCAGGTATTGACAAACTAACCTGTAGGGAAGCGCAAAGGTACAAAAACTTGGTTCCTGTTCCTGTTCCTGAATACGAACCCATAAATACAGGTACAAAATTTATGTTCCTGTACCTATGCTAAACTTTTGCAGGTACAAATTTTCCGTTCCTGTACCTGTTCACACATCCAAAATCTTGTACCTGTTCCTGAAATTGTACCCGTTCCTGAAAAGTACCCAAAACGTGTACCCATTCCCAAAAGTTATGCAAGTACCCGGGTGCGTCCCCGGGTACTTTAGTTTAAACATATGAATTTAAGCTAAACGTTTTTTTACTATTTCTTTGCTTTTTCAATAAATAATTTCATTGTTCCTGCATATTTTTGTACTATAAAATAATTATTGTACCGTAACTTGTTTATTACTTTTAAGGGCGGAAAAGCAACTTTACTTTTAAGCTTTTTTGCTGCTAAGTTTATCTTCGTAAATGCTTCCGAATGTTTCCAGCGGAAATAAATAAATAATTTTTATTACTACTTTTATATTACAATAAAACCTACCTGCAGTTATTGCACTGGAATGCTCAAAATTCATTTCGAGCGTTCATTGGTGCTTTGGAAATGATTAAAGTTCAAAAACGTCAAAGTACCCGGGTCCACACGTTTAAATGTGGGTCATTCAACAGTGTGGACCTGTTCCTATTGGGAACACACAAACAGGAACGACTTTCGTTCCTGTACCTGTTTGTGACTGTGGTCACGGGTTTCTGGGTACAAAATAAAAGTACCTGTATTGTTCCTGTTACAATTGGGAACTTTTAAGCTGTACCCATTTTGGACCTGTTCCTGTTCCTGTACCCAAATACCCGGGTTGGTCCTGTTCCCATGAGCTTCCCTACTAACCTGCATGTAAAGCGTACATACACTCACTGTAAGATCCTCCTTTATAGACCACAGGATAAATTAATGTCATATGAGATTATTTCACAATCATAAGGAAGTCATCAATAAAAGTTACTAAATATAAATACCAGGGCAAAGGCAAATAAATAAAGTTTATACTGAGGTCACAGAAAGATACCTGAATAAAAAAATTAATGCCTCGCTATGTATACCTACTGTCTCGTATGTTATACATACGAAGGTACGAACCATAATAAGATATGCTCGTAATGATGAAGACTATATGGAATCATGGATACATATCTTAATGGAAACGACGGAGCTACAATTTTATATAAAAGCTGGAAAATTCCAAACTGCTGTACACTCATCTTTCATCCACAATGGGTTTTCTCCATATAATAATAATAATAATAATCTTTATTCATGTCGATCATTTAGCCTAGGTTCTTACAACCTCCTTTCTCCAGATATAACTCCTCTACCAGAAATGCAGAACAACTGACCCATCCAACCTCGGTCAAGATCTCTGATGCAGGAAAACTTCCAACAGGAAAGAATTGTTTTCATTTCCTGAAATGGCATTTTTGAACAAGAATAAACCAGCTGTTTCTACAAAATGTAGATGTTCCAATTATTTCTGAGACTGGGACATCTATTGAAAGAGAAGAACAATGCTTAATGGCACAAAGTTACAAGCATCGCATTTACAGTACAACGCTTATTAGCCATAAGACACGACGGCCTCTCAACGGTTTGCTACGCTTTTTCATATTTTAATTCCATAGTAATCATTTCATACAGATATTTCTATTGATTTACGAGTTAAAAAACTAACGTTACCCGGATTATGTTAACTACTTCCTTGTCATACCTGAACCTGTTCTTAAACTCAGAGAGATGTAGTATTTTTAAATACAGTATTTAAAAATACGTATATTTTAAGACCACAAAGTATTTTGTATTTTAATGTTAACAAAGAGTGGGCGAGTATTTTGTACTTACAATTAGTATTTTAAAGGCCTATAAGTACAAAATATTTAGTATTTACTTAATCTCAATGACATGTAAAATGTATTTCAAATACAGTATTTGGCTCAAAATACTTTTCATCAGCATGATTATGACTTTGTCATTGTATGTGGTTTCTATGATGTGCAATATCTGCGAGAATTTCCTTTTAGCAATGGAGTAGCATACGCTACATGGGATGAATTCATTTTACTACATCTAGCATGTTCAGGTTCTCGATATTATGTATCGTCGCTGAAAAAGCAAAATAGTCTACGCACGCCTGCTTTTGTACAGCTTTTAAACCATTTTGCCTTTTCAGCAACGATATTTAACAAACAGAGGTGTGGAAAATACATTAAATTTAATATCTATTAAAATACAAAATACAATTTCAGAAACCTTAAAATACAAATATAAAATAAAATAGTAGGAGTAACGTAGTCAAGATACAAAATAAAATACAAATATCTGGACTAGCTTTTGCAAAATACAAATTAAAATACTTTACTTCCTACGAAAACCTAAAATACGAAATGAAACTACCGTATTTGAAATGCAAAATACATAAACTGAAAATTTTCTCAAAATGAGTAAACACCTACGGATCATTCCAAGATCTTTACATAAGTCAGAGTAAAGTCTCTTTTTATAATAACATAACCATAAATTATTTTGCAAACTTAAGGTAAGATGCATAAGAGTAGAGTTTAGGATCTTGCATTTGGGTACATCAAAGGCACTCTAGATACAGAATAATTTTCCTTAAAAGGAAAAGCAATACCTCGGTAATTTATGGCGGTCGCGTGATTTAATAAATTGATAGCCCTCACATTGAATTGTATTTAATATCCTATCAGAATATCTAACACACATTAAAATATAATACATATTGAATATCCAATAAGCAAGTACTACAAACCAGACACAATTTTCAGAGAAATGGTTTCAAAATGTTCGAATTGATATTTTACCTTTGAAAATGTTTATTCGGGCATGTGTTTCAGCCGACCTTGACAGTGGCCAGAGCTGTATGTATTTTGAATTTTGAATTTGTATTTGAAATACGGGGTAAGCAAAAATAACAAGACAAATATATAGAAAATAACATGACGTTCATATATGTTCAAAATAGGAAATACAGAATACAATAGAGATTCTGGTCCTGACAAAATACCAAATACAAGATGCCTTAAAAATTCAAGAATGGACATTTACTAAAATGAGTTCGCAAAATCTGTCAATATTAGAAGTGACAGGCAATAATGTGGAAGAGTCAGACGAAATGGATTCGGAGCATCGAGTTTTTGAAGAATGTGATCCTCTATCTAAACCAAAACGATTCAGTATATCAAGTAAGTCCTAGTAACAGTGGGAGGATAAAATCATGCTTTCAATTTTACTGATGTAGTTACATTTTTGCTTAGAATTTAATTTAACATTGTTTTTTCGTACAGAAAGTACGAATTTGTACGAGGTACAGCGTCTGCAGTATCATTAAAACTAAAACGTAAGTTAACTCGAAGATATAGTCATTACAATTCAACGCTTAAAATCAAGGGCACAATATTATTTTAACGTGGACCATATTTTTTCCAGAGGCTATTCGGGAAACTGAAAAGTATAATTTTTGTCTGACAGAACGAGGTACAGTGTCTGCAGCATCAGTACAACATAAACGTAAGCCATCATGGCTAATTTTTCTTAATTGGTGCATTAACTGGTATAATGGATTGACACTATTGTATAAGCTTACAAAAAATTCCACAACGTCTACAGTGGTATTTGCTTTACAAGTGGCCATGTTTGAACTATTATTTCGTAGAGGTTAAACTGGGTAAATTGTTTTTTTCGTATTTGTATCGTGTTAAACATTGTTTCTTTTATTTGAAAACAGGTTTTTCTCATTTGAAAAAACGGTTTACGGGTATATTTCTGGGACCGTCCTTTTACACTCCTCCATCAACTTTCCCGACTCTTTAGAATTGGTATCACTTTGTCACAAACATTTTATGCTCCAAGTTATCCCGATCCCCTCTTATAATTGTTGGAGATAATCAACTGTGAACCGGGTAGTAAAGGAACTGTCAGCTGGTCATGGCGAAAGACCTTCAAGGTCTCCTCAAAACGCAAATAACGGACGTTACACTCAAATCTTTAAAATGTCACTTAGTGTTCAGTAAATTCTACATTTAAAAGGACTATATAGCCCTGTGTGCTACACCTATCTATGTACATATATTAAATAGTTTGATTATGTTTTACCCGTATTCATATTTCAGGATATGTCATCCTAATTGGAATAAGAATTTAAATGTTTTTAAGAATTCGGATTTTTCTTGGAATGTTCCATCCGGAACATTCATTTGTTCTAGCATTATCTTTTAGAATTATCTATTAGTTTCTAGAATGTTCCTATCAGAACATTCTAGTATGTTCGAGAATCTCTAGTAATGTTATTTAAGGGAGAGAGCCCTTTGATTCAGTGTGACCATTAATCAATTGTAAACCAAGTCTAAAGGATCTCTCCGCTCTTTAGTAATAAAGAAAGGATAATCTCAAATTCACACTTGTGCGATTTATTGTCAAAAAGGCATCTGAGACTCAGTCCAATTAATTAAGGTACCTAATTTTCATAATTTTATTTCATCATTATACATAAATAAGCCCTTTAGAGTTAGCCTGGTTACAAATCTTTAAAATGTCACTAACAACATAGTGTTAAGTAAATTTTACATTTACAAAGACTATTGTTATGGAAACTAACACCAGGGATAACATTAGCGTCGACCACCATTATATTGCCACAAACCTTTCTCTAGCCTTGACCAAAGGACATTGGAATAATGATTTCCATATACTTACGTGAAAGAGCCTTCACTGTCACTTAAAATCTTTGGCCCATAGCCTAGAGTGATGTATTTTAAACGTTTACCACAAATTGCGACTAAATACCCGCATAGGATCGCTCGTAGTCCTTCCGGGAATTCCTCCTAGGGTCTTAGGGTTCCCATTAATTTGAGAATATTACGACTCTATTACAAATGTTTATGCGGGATTTGATTTTGTTGTTGTAGCTACCTTGGTGTCACATCGACTTTCTTTCATCCGGAACTTGAACGAAAGGTAACTAGTACTGGGAGTCCAGCGATTTCAAACAGTAACGCACACCGCCGATGATATTACTAGAGAAATGCGGAAAGTAATGTTAATGGTAATGGCTTTATTGTCGATTCAACTCAGTGCAAGCACTGATTTCCAGTGACAGACAGTTATAGAGGTAGAACTAAAATTATGCATACTAAACTAACAATAATTTTGTCATTTTGGTTAACAGTTTAGCTTACAACAAAATACTCCCATTTATTACTATGTCGCTTTCCAACGAGCCACTTGCTTAATTCAAATTGAAAGTCTTTAACGTAATTTGTTGAGGGAATTATCCTTGGAATTTGGTTCTATAATTTGGCGGCTCTGAATTGGAAAGAATTATGATAAAAGAAAGATTTGAATGGTATAATTACAAAGTGATTGTTTCTGGTGACCCGTACGGCGTTTGCTTTGATAATATCCTTAATACATTCAAGTTTTTCAGTTTGTTCGAGTAAGGGTTTTGTTGCAGATACAGTTATGTATGTATATCTTTTACAAACAGTTAGGATCCCAAACGTTTCGTACATTTTATATATGTCTGTAGTTTCTTTCTTTTTCCTACTGGAGTTGTATACCGGTATTTTATAGTTTAGATACATAAAGTTAAAGCTGTAACCTTTAATGGAAATACATTATAAGAAATGAATATACAGAGTCCAGATACACACCAAGGTATTTGAAGTGGTTGACTCTGAGAATTGTGATTCTCCCAATTGAAGTGTTGAATGTTGGGTCTTAGTTTTGATTTCGGTTGATAGATTTCCATAAAATACGTTTTTAGAAAGTTTACATTCATACAATTGTCCGTACACCAGTAATTAATTAATTTCATTTCATCGTATTTTCTAAATTGGTCTTAAGACTACTACTATCAGATCCTGTACATATAGCGGCTATATCATCGGCATATATAGCGGATTTGTTAAGAGACTCACAGAGATCATTAAAAAATATAATAAATAGAACTGGGCCAAGCACACTTCCTTGCGGTTCTCCCCCGCTTAGTTTGTATTTACAGGAGATTAATTTACCAAGTTTTATAGAGAATGGTCGGTCAGTTAAGTAACTACATACTATTCTCAGCAAGTATGTTGGTAGATTGTACTTGCGTCTGTTTCCAAAGTAACTTCGTGAATTTCGCACTGTCAAATACCTTTTTTAAATCTATAAACAATACCGCAACCATTTTCTTATTTTCTATAGCGTTGTAAATTCCATGGGTCAAGTCAATGAGGGCATGAAGAGTGGATTTGCGTTTTCGAAAACCGTATTGGTTGCTTGATTAAAGCTTTGAACCTTCCAAGTAAGCAATAACCCTTTCGGCAATAATTGCTTCTAGCAATTTGGATAGAAATGGTAGTGTTGAGAAGTGAAATGGCATAGTTTTGCTACTGTGTAGCAGTAGTAATTGTTACTGCTATTAGTTTTAATTGAAGAAAGTGAAATTATTTTATTTAGCTATTTTTGTCATTTCTAAGTTATTTGACAATAGCAAAAGTGTTGAATATTATATTCATAGTAATAAGTGTAATGCAAGTAATATGAAATGTAGCATAGCAAGCTTATGTAAGTATTAGTGCATTGATCTGGTTAAGATGCAATGATGACTAACGCTTGTAACAGAATGCATTAAGACACGGAACTGTTAACATATCAACAAATACTCTTGTTAATCTTTAGAATAGTAATTCTTGTATTCGGGCAAGTCAATTACTTAATTACACGTACAATCTGCAACTTTCATAGTAAATCAAACTACATCGGGATTTTACTATTTATCAGACACACACACATCAACAGGTAGAATTGAGATCGGTCGGTAAGATTGTGGTGAGTATTTGTTTGCACGAGGTTTTAAAATTGGAGTTATTAATGCGTGTTTCCACTCACTAGGAAATTCGCCCGTGATAAAAAATGTTACATAGTAGTGGGGCAAAAATATCTGGGAATTGTTCAATGATTTTTGGTGGCGTGCTTGTGAATCCATTACCAGAGTTACCCTTTGTTGTTTTGATTACTTCTGATACTTCTCACATTTTAATTTCAGTAAAATTATTATGTAAAGCGTTATTGAATATCGAAATATAACATTCAACCACGACAGGTCTTTAAAGCTATCACAGACGGAGTTTGGAACATGATTTCTTTCGAATGGACAACGAAATATTCACGAGAGCGGAACCGCGTGAACCCCCGGGAGGCGATGAGTTTGATTTAGACGATTCCGAAACCGAGGAAATTATTCTAATGCAATCTTCTGTGGTAGGGGTGGCTGGTGAGAGTGATCTTGAAGTAATGAAGAACTTCATGAATCCATGTTTTTGTAGGCTTACATGTTTCATTCATACAACTCTCAATTGTCAAAAAATATTTGATGAAAAATCAAGTCTTTCATGAACCGCGTGAAAATACTACAAAACACTTTTAAGCATTCACGTGTGCTGATTTAATACAGCTAACAAAAGTTGGGCTTATCGCATTAGCAGGAACTCGCTGGAACTATATGTATAATGTACTTTCCCGACTTTGCAGAGTCAAAGTATCAATTGGGAAGGTTTTGCGGAAGCATAAAAAGGAAATATACTTACTGAGTTACGACGACTAGTGTTTCTGTTCGGTATCGGGAATTCCCGAGGTTCCGGTTCGGTTTCGGTTCCGGTACGGTTTCGGGTCAACGTTTTAAAGAACCGTTACATTTCGGTCCGGTTTCGGGTCATCGGTTTATAAACCGTCAAATTTCGGTCCGGTTTCGGGTACAAAAATCAAAACCGAAAGTTGTCGGGAATGGTTTGTTAAAGCTGCCGTTTTGGATAAAAACGCGAAACTTGCATTTGATCAGCATTTGTCAACTATCATTTGAAAAGGCGACACAATTTTGGCTTGCATAAAAATGAATCATATACATTTTCTGTCTGTTCGGAAAGGAACCGGAACCGGTTCGGGAACCGCTTTTATTTTCCGGATCGGTTCCGGGAAGCCAAAAATGTCCCGGACTCGAAAATATCGGTTCCGGTTTTGGGAACAGAATTTTGATTTTTTTCGGTTCGGGAAAACGAGTCGGGTCGAGTCCATGTTTTGGTACCGTTCAGAAACACTAACGACGACTGGAGCCTGCTCAAAGAAACAGTAACACATCTGAAAATTTCAGTGATTCCACCAATATGTCATCAACAGACAAAAAAGCGGTTTTTTCGGAAGTCGTAGTGACTATAATTTCAATGTACAACCATCTTGATTCCTACGAAAGTCATGAGTACCTTGGTGATGCTGCCTCAGCGATAAAACGCAACTTAAAGGAAATATTTTCAGTTTCTTTGACAAACAAAGTTTGAATCAACAATTCAAGGATACATATTCATCTGCAACTCTGCTGACCCACGATACAGGGGAATAGTTCCAACACAACAACGATTACTTGTTCGAGCGTTTCTCCTTAAAGAATACAGAGTACTGTTTTCATCGTCACAGCCCTGCGACTCACATTACTTTGCAATAAATTCAGAACCAGCTCCGACGGCGGATATACAGTTTCCCTTTTGTGAGTCCTTTTACATGAAACTTTCTCTTTTAAGTTTGTTTACAAAGTTGTGGACGGACAGGAACTGTGCATTCTCCCGTACAGCCACCTTTAAACCTTTACCATTTAATTTACCAAACCTTTAATTTTTTCTGTCTAGTGAAGGAAATGAAAGAGGCTTTCCGACGTGAAACCCATGACTCGAATAGCGGAGGAAATAAATTCGAAGACGAACTGGACCGATATATCAACTGTTTTGAATATGACTGCCTAGGTGAAGATTGTTTTAAATTATGGTGTTCAAAGCGTGTTGATTTTCCATTGTTGGCTCCAGTATCACTCAACTATCTATCAGTTCCTTCATCGTCAGCTAACGTCGAGAGGGTATTCTCTCGTGCAGGTTTACTTACTGTTGGAGTTAACAATAGGCTTTGTGATTAAAATCCAGAGGACAGTCTTGTATAGTAGGAATCGTCGGCTTTTGAAAGACTTTGAATCTATTGAGGGTTAAAGTGTTACGATGTTAATTATTATGCTACTTTATTTATTTATTTTAAACGCACAAGAATTGTCGGTCCATATTGAGACTTTACAATTAATTCCAGTAAATTTTGACATGACACATAAATTTTGTTTCTGGTGGCAGCACGATTTAGAGGAGCATAATTCGTCCGGCCACATATTGTAGATTTTTATGATCGACACATCAATTAATCGTTCAATAAATGTGCGTACCATATTACGATGTGTAATGATCCCATCTATTATTGCTCATGAAGAACATTCAAAATAATGAATGTCCAATTTCAGATGTTGATTATACGTATGTATCCTTATTTACGGAATTATCAGTCTGTCAAGGATTCCACACGGACAAACCTTGAATCAAATTATCATGTAGATGAACTGTGTTCATTTTGCTTCAGCGATTTCTTAAAAATTATGTCGATATTAAAATTAACACTTCATTTATAAACATTTAATCATTTAGCCTTATTCTTCTTCCACATTGAATCATTCAGAGCCTAATTTCCGAATCGTCAGAAACTTCTTCCTGATCGGAAAAATCACCAAAACCTGGCTTCTGTCCGTAAATCTTCTTGAATTTCTTTTTGCTGCATGGAATGCACGTATATCTGTCGCCCACATTCATACTTTTTGATCTCGGACTTCGCTGTATGCTACTATAGGTGGTGTCACCGTTTTTCTTGAACACGGACATTTTTAGCGCGATTTTACAAGTCATTCGTGAATCCCATATTGCAGAATGAAGGCTGAACTGAAACTCTGAAGCTGCTGGAAATACCGCTTTATCAATGTCGGACAATTTGAAAGGTCTAGCCGTGTAACTATAAAAAACCTGAATATCGATCGTAGTTGCATTACATTTCTCGATTCTTTTATACAAAGTTTTCAGATCTTCTAAAATCGCAGCTTCAACTACAGTGTTGTTTTGGAAGGCTCCAATAAAAAGCGTACCTGTACATAAAACCGCATGATCAATTTAAAATTCATTCAAATAGATATTAAAATTACATTATTGTTTTTTACTTTCATCTGGTATTGTGAAGTATAAATTAAATGACGTTTCCTGGCTCCAATCCAGTAGATACTTTGTCTTGGCTCATTCCTGTTAACCTCGGAAAGTATTAGCATATATATGGTTGCTTTATTATTGCCCAGAAGATCAACTCTCTTTTCGGTAACTACTGCCACAGTTGCTGCAAGGTTTCTATGCGAAGCCTTTTCTGAGACTTTCTCTAGGACAACAAAAAGATTTCCTCAATTGGGATTTAATTCTCCTCAGTAAACCATATCTACCTGCAATAATAATTAGTTCATAACTATTACTACGTCAAAATATTTTCCTTATTTGTTTTCACGAAACATTAGGTACGTATATTTAGTGCATAATCAAGAATCAATAATGAAATATTCAATTTATTGCTGTATAAAATAAAATCAGCAAAAACGAATTTGGATACTCTAGTCAAAATATTGGCGGATCAGTTGAGGATGCGAGAATCCACGCAAATAATCCACGACAGGGCTTATTTTTGTATTTACAGTTACGTAATGATACTATGCTGAATAACCCTCGCGTGAGCTATCCTCACACCATTAACATTACAAAAATACAATAATTGAATTATCCATAATTAAATATTTAATTGAAATGGGACTGAATGATTACTATTTATCGAGCAAATTAAAAACACTTTAATTAGACAAAGTAATTGAATTGTTATGAGGTCCCACAAGCCCGCCGTGATCATAAACGTTAATTAGGCTTTTATGCTACTCAAATACTCCGGAAGGTTACTTAGCAGCTACATACAAACGTCTGCACATACAGGTTTACATTAGTCATTTTTTCAGCGCTAGCTCACATAGGCAGGCGTGGTGGTACCGCTGTGGCATTGCTTTCTAAATTTAAATTTTCAAAAGACATTTTGTGTAAATTTAAATAACAAGCTTTCTCAAAAGACAGCAAATAAGCTCGAATATTAGAAATTTCTGATTTGAAAACCAAATTCTAGGAAACTTTTATGAACAACAAATTGAGATACGTATGATTAGGGCTGTTCTTTGATTTTTTGTATAGTATGGTCCCGACCGTCACTCCCACATAAGATCCCATAAGTAGTAACGTATAAGAAAACTGTATAAGATATGCAGACGTTTTCATATACTTTTTTCCCACATGTTCCCATAGATACCCATATGAGAAACCTAATTATGCTTTAGCCATTTTCTTTTAAGATCCCATAACTTCTTATGTTCCACACCCTTAATTCCCAACCAAAAATAAAATGCAAAATTAGTATTTCCAATAAATATATAATAAAGTACGAAACATTGTTCCTTTAATTTACAATAAACGTAAAATATTTATTCTTGCATTCAAAAAATTATGACAAATTTTAAGCGTTTCATTGTTCAGTGTTTTTGTTCTTGAGACGTTTACGCGCGTCTGTACAAATGCTACGGCAGCTCGCTTCATATTTATGAAACCCAAGAGATCCATAGGTTAGCGAACATTCAGAAATCACGAATTCTGAAAACATAGAAAATATTTCCCGAAATTATATACACACGCATTACAAATAAAGGCCGCAGAAATTTATTCGGAATTTCTGCTGAAATGTTGTGCAAAAAAGTGATATTACTTTTGTGTGCAAAGAACTTCGGTCCCAGAGCAGGTCAAGATTGAGTGGTGCTGGTGGAAGTTTTATGACCATAAACGGAACAACGCGCTATATCCTCAAGCGGAAAAATTCCGGTTTGTTCCATGATTGCTCGTATAAACTGGTTGGGACTATTGTGAAAGCGATCTCGTATGTTATCCACAACATCTGTATAGGCGGTTAATCCATCTCCTAGTTCAACCATCTCAGCTCGAGTATTGCTGCTAACGGAGGTTGATTCTGTAGATCATTTATGTATTTAGTATACATTTATAGTTACAATTATTGGCACAAATATTATTTATGCAGTGAATTTAACGATTGTTTTAGGTCTCACTTACTTTTTAGCTTATACATGCGTGACTTCTGAATTTGTAGCTCCTGGCGCAATTTATCGATCTCCTTGTCCTTATCAGCCAACAGGCTGGAAATTTCCTCAGTGGAATATTGAGGCAATTGGGTCACCTTTAAAAAATGTAAAAAACATTCCAGCATTTATCATGAATATTATAATTCAACGGGTACTTTAGTCAAAAGAAACCTCATCTTGCATCTCGTTTGTAGTCACTGCGCGGCTGCTATGGTTAGCTTCATCTATTAGAATTGGTGAGGGGTCCAAAGCAAGAATAACTTCGTGGGCTTCCCTCCTTAACTAAAATTGGAAGATAAACAATTTTTTATTTGCCAATCTTGGAGAAACAATTTGCCAAAACTAAACATATTTTACTTAATAATTAAATGCATAATTCAAATTAATTTGAAGTTGAATGAATCCAAATACCTTCTTTTTAGTTGATGGACCTTGGATTTTCCGCTTGCTGGGGCTTGTTGTCTATTTTACATACGAAAACACTGATACAAACATTGTAATCTTCTACGACTAGCTAAATAAAAATTAGAAAACGAAGATGATATATCAACGCAAGCAATCAAATTACTTCAAACTCATTCGAAATTGTTTTAGGAACTCTCCCACGCTTGTTTTTTCCCAGGTCCTTCTCGCTAAACGATTGATCCCTGGCTTCCTCTGCTAAATTTGCAGCCATTTTAGACATTTTAGATTTTGATCCTGTGAGATCAAACAAAACAGAAATTGAAAAAGCAACTCATGCTAAATGATGACATGTAAATTTATAAATAAAACCCATTAACACTCACGAGTTGCCAAAAGCTTTGCCATAAGCTCCTCTCCAGTATTATCCCAAACAACAGGAAGTATCTTATTTATAGCTAACTCCACACTAGGATAATTGTATCTTCCAAATTCAACATTACTTGTTTTCACATAAGAGTAAGTCTGATCGGCTGTAAAAAATATACAACTGTACCCAGATTTTACTTTTGCATCCATAATTTTGAGTTCAATGCAAAAATTTGGAGAGCCAAAATTTACAAGCTCGTTATAGTATCAACTCACGTCAGCCATTACCATGAAAATGATGTGAATTCAACATTCTCTAGGGCACTAGGTGGGAATCTCGATGAATGATTTCTATCCTTGGGTTTTGGGGACAGTTCAAATTTAAATTTGATCACTTTCAAATTGAATAATTATAATATTTGTTTGCGAGTGTTAACGGACGATTGAAATCTCTAGAATAATTTTGTTTTGTAAGTCTGTTTGCGAACAACATGCCAAAAGATTGCAGAAAACTTCCCAGACAGACATTGTGGAGCCGGAAAAATAGGGTGAGTAGAACGTACAAAATATATAAATTAGCATGAAAATTTTAGCAACAACTATTACATCCCAGAATTTATGCATACCTGATTCGGTTTCAGAATAATTCAAAACAGATTCCAGGTTTATTATTCGGCAATGTCAACAACTTGTTCGGCGGAGATGGAGCTGTTTTAACCCTAGGTAATTAAATTATAACTATTTAGCAATTGTATATTAACTATTTCCCCACTAAATCTTACTGAAATAATGAATGACAATTCAGACGAGTCCTGGGACGTTTCAAGTATTAGTGATGAGGATAATAATGAACATTTGTCTGACTCAAGCGAAATTTTGGATGAAAGTCGTGAACTCCAATTTGATCAGCCGGCATCAGACCCCATTTCATATATTAATTTGGAATCAAAGGTAAATCTTTCCCATGGTCTGAACATTTGACAAGAAATATACAGGGTAATAACCTTAACTAGGAATTTAAGGGAGTAACTCATGAAATATTCTATTAAAATATTTGGTAGCAGACTAACATCTAGAAAAATCAATTTTGTCAAATAATTTAATTTTTGAGGCCACTGGGGTCATCAACGTGAAGCGTTTCTTGTGATGGTATCTATTTTAGCAACCAAAGTTATTTCCGACAACAATTTTGATGTTCGATTTGTGATAATCGTATGTTGTTCCTGAGCTTAGTATAAGGTCCTAATGATTTCTGGAAACAAGAGCCCAAAACTTGAAGCAAGGTTTCTTCTGGCAATCTTTGAGTGATCCAACTTGTTTCTCAAAAGCCGTTTGTAGGCTATTTTTTGAAGTCTATAGAGTGACTATATTGTTAGAGTGGCTATATTGTGACTTAACATCAGACTAATCCAAGTCAGAAATGTTGATTATGCAGTGACGTTTTGAATTTTGAGATGACTAATGGCATTTTTCATATTCCTGATTTTGGTTTGTAATATACTGGAAGAATGTAGTTCTATCTGCACAATTTGGAAGTCAAAATATTTTATTATGAATTTCCAAAAAAAACTGACAAAAGTTGCTTACGAAGAAATCTGCTTTAAATAAAGATTACGTAATCATAGAAAATTACATATCCCCGGGACGAATTCCACTTTTATTCGCGTGACTTGGAATATGCATTGACCCAAGCTAAAGAAATGTTTGTTAGAATTAATTTTGCTACAAATAACGAAATTTGCATGTTTATTATGGGAGTTACTTGTATTTTCTAGATATGGGCTGTGTCATATGTTGACGCTGAATATATTCCCAATAATTAATTTTAATAATTACATTTATGTTCCAGTTGTATGAGGGATGTTCTCTGACGCTAAAGGCCTAAGCTTGGTGTCTGCTTTTGTTTTAAAAATTTAATTTAAAGAAAAATGCATTGGAAGGTCTTCTACAACTACTCAAACTTCACATTCCGGACTCGGCATATTATCCCACTACTGAATATAGATTCAATCGACATCTAGCTCCTACCACTGTTTTTGTTAATAAACACTACTTTTGTGGAAAATGCAACAGTCATGTAGAAAATACAACTTGCAAGAACTGCAAATTTTCTCTGCCGTCAAATTTTGACATGCGAAACAACCACATGTTTGCTGTTCTTGATATCCGAAAACAACTTGAAATTGATCTCCAGTCTACTGATGTAATGGACGTGTTGGACAAATTTCATTCAAGGAGCACAACTACAAACTCATCCAGCTCGAACAATAATAACATGGATTTAACGTTCACATTAAATACCGATGGAGTACCTCTATTTCGTTCTTCCGGAAATTCTCTGTGGCCTATTGTGATGACTTGTAATGAACTACCTTTGTACCTGAAGAAGCAATATTTATTTGCGCAGCTATTTGGAGTGGTAAAAGGAAAATAGACCCTTTCCTTGTATTCCCGCCAGTTATCAAGCAACTCAACTCCTTGCAAGAAATACCTGTAAAATGGAAAAATTTAGCAAATGAGTACATTTACTCAAAAGTATTTGTTTCGTGCATTTCTGTGGATGCCGTAGCAAGATGCGTTCTTCAGGGGCATACCCAGTATAATGGAAGATTCGGATGTACTTGGTGTGAGGACGAGGGCACTGTAGTACGGAAGGGAAATGGTCACACAAGGGTATACTTACAGAAATCACCTATGAAGCGGAATCACGAAAATTATAAACTTCAAGTTCAACAGTCGAATTTCTCCAAAGGAATACTTACAGCATCCCCAATTTTGTTGTTGAAAGGATTTGACATTGTCGAAGGCTTTTGTGTGGACTATATGCACTGCGTATTACTGGGAATAGTACGCACATTTACGGTTCTATGGCTAACATCTACATCAATGGTATACTACATTGGCAATCGGAAAGATGAAATCGATAAACGATTTCCCATCATAAAAGTTGCTGCAGAATTAGCACGCTTACCCAGAAGTGTTAAAGAAATAAAGTACTGGAAAGCCTCAGAACTAAAAATTTGGATGTTCGCAATTCCAGTAGTTTTGGATGAAATACTAGATAGCCGCTGCTTACAACATTTTACTATTCTCTGCAACTCTATACACAAGTTACTTACTCTGGAGGTGTGCCCTGAAGATTTATCAGTGTGCAGATCAAATTTAAAAATGTTTGTCTGTCAGGTTTAGGAACTTTACGGGAAAGAATTTTGCAGTTTTAATGTTCACCAACTATCCCATATTGTCGACTGCGTGGAAAATGGGGACCACTGTGGAACACCTCATGTTTTTTATTTGAAGATATTAATGGGCTCCTGAAATCATATGTTCATAGTTCAACCGGCATAATTGATCAAGTTGCTCAAAAATTCATTGGGAAGCTTTGTGCTACAAATGTGTGCGAAACTACCAAAACTGCGTCGATGAAGTACTATTTGAGGGATCGTATCAAGCTTTCCAGGTCCAGGCTTCCGAGAATTGGAACAAAAGTTCCATTTTCAAAAGCACCAGAAAGTGATGAAGGATTTATCCGCTCTATAATGGAGAATGATTCGAAAATTGTAGAAGTAACCACAAGCCCAAGTGGAATAATAGGTCACCATTTGTACTCGAATGTGGTTACTGCGAGGCGGAATAATAGCTTGGTTTATCTACGTAACAAGATGATTGGCCAAATTCTGTATTTTTTGAATGCAAAATGCAAATGTGTTTGTAATAAATGTGAGTGCGAATTGTACTTTGTACTACTAAATACCTTTAAAATAACTTCGGTAAATGGATGTAAATATATATTTAGGAAACGCAGAAATTCCAGCACAGAAACAATTCTTAAGAAAACAAGCGAAATTGAAGCAATCAAATTTTGTACTCTGGAAATAGAAAATATTACATACTACATGTGACTTCCAAATATTTTGGAACACGAATGATGATGTGATATCTGTTTGCCTACTGGCCATAATAATGTTACTCATTTGCAATGATTCACGTCAAATAGACGAAATAAAAATAATTGTTTTTGGGATTTAATGTGATTATATTCTATGGGCCCATTTATAAAAATCTTATGGCACCCGTATCCCATAGTTTCATACAGGATCACATGGGTGAGTCGAAAAAATTATCCCATCCTCTCAGCCCCCATAAGATCCCAACTCTTTTTTTGCGCTCGACGTCGAAGCGCGGTGCCATTTCGTATATGTTCCACTGTCGTGAACCAAGGAACATTCTCATGTGGATTTAATCTATCAAACATGCATGTTCTGTTCCAAATGTCGTCCGTCGTCCCAAGCAATTTATAACAAAAGGTGGCTGTAAAATGTTTAAAGCAAATTGTCTACCAACCAACAGATAGATTTTGGTAATTAAAACGATCTTTTCAATAGCATTTGCTTGTAAAACCCCGTATAGCAAGCAATTTGGTTCTATCAAATTGCTCGGTCTACCCCTTATACAGAAATAGTCGAAATTATCTGGTTCGAATTCATTGGTTCGGCGTGAATATGAACTTCTGTTTAACTGTTTCAAGAGTTCAAATTTTCGACCAAACGTTTTTCCCTGACAAGAACAGTTTATGGTTATGTTGTGAGCAATCTGGAAAGGGAAGATCAAAATGTCCAGCAAAGGTAGCATTAAACAAGTCCTACAAATTGAGAGAGGGATGAACTGTAAAAGTGGTCTTAAAGGGCCGCAGTGCGTTGAATTCCTAAGTTGGTATTCAACTTGTCACCCCTAAACACTGAAATTGTTAATGTTAATATTGCCTGATATAAAAGAATGCAAATAAAATATCACGGGTGAAAATCGTGGTCGTCTTTAAAAAAATCCATGTCGGAATTCCGTAGCATGACATGAGCCACTGCTTGACAATCAAAATTTTCCCTTTTAATGAAATTTTTGCTCTCACTGCTCGACTCCGCGTTGATTGAATTTTCAATACAGAGACTAATGCACCTAAAATTTTTAGTTTTGAGTTCTTCTAACTTTCAGGTAGGCTATATAATTACATGTAAATGTTAACTAACTGCTTTTATTAATACATCCTCCGGGTTTATCTCAAAGACAATTTCGACAGTAACCTTGATGAACCACTCTCCACCCATGTTATGTATTTACTCTCTTCATTCTCATTAATTTCACTCTTAAGTACTCTCTTCATTAAATGAGCAAGGTTAAGAAAACTAGTTTGCAACAAAGAAGACACTGTTAGGAAGAAATAGGTAGGTCGAATTTCTTTTTAAACACAGTTAATAGAATTATTAAAAAAATTTAACGTTACAGCAAAATTTTAACAGTAAAGTCACTAAAACGTTAATTCGATTCCTGAGAAATGGGGGAAAACTGCATAGCCTATACCTGCCTGACTATTTAGGGGCGCAACGTCCCACCTTTCCTCCTATTCCCGAGTGCCTGATGCTACGAATAGTGATCATTTGAATTGTGTCCCAGCTTTAGATTTTCTACCGTTCGAAGATATTAAGGCTACTGTAGTGTGCTACTCACCAATGTTGCTATCACCGAGGATAAGCACTTATTTGGAGAAAGCATTTGTAGCCGGTTCCATTTGTGGTGGACATCCTTATAAATGGGACAAGAACCTACAGCGACCTCAGATCGGTTCCCAGCACCAGCAGCGTCTGTGGAAACTAAACATGATTCTTGGGTTGTCTCATGCAGGCTTCATATGTATTCGTTCCATTCAAATGGAACTACAGGACGATCAGGACACAAAATACCAAAGGATGTTTTTGAGGGCTTTAGCAGCCTTTTATTCTCTGGCTGTCGTCCTCCATCTTCAGATTATTCTGAAAAGGAAAGAAATAATTGACTTGATCAACCAATTTATGAATGCATTTGCGGATTTTGAGAGTAAGTTTTTATAGTGTAGTGCTGATAAAGACTTCCAAAGTAAGTGAAGTCATACACAAGTAACGCGTTGTTTTCATACATGTACAAAGGTTATACCAATGTTACTTTTGACCCCCCTTGGAAAAATAGAAAAATTTTGACCCCCCAACCCGGCTCGAGGCCGGACCGGGGGGTCAAAATCAATGTGATGACCTTGTACGTTAAAGTTGTGTGGAATAAAGTGGGCTAAACGATAGTTTGAAAATTTTTAAAGCCAAAAAACATGAAATTCATTCAAAATATGGCAGGAATTACAAAAAAAATATTTTAGAAGAAGAAAAAATGTTTCAGAGGCATATAATTATTGCATGCGACACCCATAGTAAGACAGTGAGTAGCTAACTTTGACCCTCGTGAAATGCAGTTGACCCCTCCCCTGAATTTTTTTTTTTTTGGATTTTGACCCCCCCTTGGAAAACACGCCTTGTACATATATGATTGTTTTCCATTTTAGACAAATATGTCGTCCTGAACGTCAAAACGCCCGAATTCACCAAAATCATCGGAATTGTTATGCAGCTTTGGAGCTACATCATCAATATGATGTTATTATTGTTTTTTCTAATGTCATTAGCAAGATCTGGGTCACATGAGCAAATATCTTCCTTATTACCAGACCTGCAATCCAAATTTAAAAATGTGATGGTTGTAATTTTAAATGCAATGATCTTTACGTATATTAATTACATCTCCTACTCCTCTGCAGCTGCACTAGTCCAAAGCAGCTTTTCACTTAGTACTATTCTCGTTCTATTTGGTGAACTCAAGTAAGCATTTATTACATAACACTATTTTTCCAAAAATATGAATACTACAGAATCAAGATGTTTTTTTTGTGTGAACAGTCCGAAAACGGCTTCTATCACTCATGTGTCCTTACGCCAAGAAAATCAAATGCTACAAATCTCGAAAGTGCTAACGCTGCTAATGATGCTTTTCAATGAAATTCTCACCGACATGATGATCCCAGCTGTGAAGGGACTGCTAATAATTTGGTGTGTTCTCTGTACCTACGGAGCCATCAAAATGGACGGGATTTCATCTGTCACTCTATCCCTCGTTTCATTCTATAGCTTCATTTTCTTAGTAACAATGTTCATGTTCCTGGCAGAAGTCCAAGTTCGTTCTTCAGCTGTAAAAAGGTTTTGGAAAAGTGTGAAAACACAAAATCCTTGGCTAAAACGATCCCTCAATGCAATTACTGTATCATCCGTGAAACTTCGTGGAGCATATATTGTTGACAGACCAATGGTACTTACAATGATACACATAATTATCAATCAAACAACCAGTTTCTTGTTGATGAACCCGTGATATGTGATCTACAATCAGCAGTTTGAGTTATTACGCATAGGGCTTACGAAGGAATTTTTGATAGATCAATACTTGTTAAAATTTTAACCAAAATTATTGAAATTTTAACATTGTAACTACAAATCTTCCTCCTAATTATTTTTGCGTCAAAATGTCATATGTATGTCAGTGTGAATTTAAGTCCATGGTAAAGTAGTTACATGCTATTTGCATTGTTGAATTATTTTGTCGATTAGTTGTCATATTCATACTGTTATTAGTTAATGACAATTTCCTGATAGTTAGCTTGAGGTTTTCTCGAGAAATCTAGCAGACCACGCATTCTGCATTAGATATATGTACATACTATAACCAGCACTTGAACCAGTAGTTACGATAGTCGTACTGTAAATGGCTAAACTATTACATTAAAGTAACATATATATCAATGATCTCAAATCCATTAGTATTAATGGAGACACAAAGGAAGTTCAAAATGTATAATTGCAAAACATCACAATAGCAATCGGTTATTGCTGGAGTATTTACTTACCCTGGAGCCAGACTGCAAATACTGGAAACGGGTATATGGGCTACAACTCCAAATATTTGCACATGTAGGTTTAGGATTAATATAAATGGGTTTGGATAGAACGTGTTTGAATATTAATGCTAATAGGATAAAATAGGTTAAAATATAAAACAGACAACCATCACGGAAATACGTCCGTCGACGGGTACACTCTGACTAAGGGAGTGTGCACATATTACGTTTAATTTTTTCACCATTTTTGGACCCTACCTCCCCTATCGTCATCCCAACGTCATTATTCCTTAACTCCCCTGTAAACGTCATCAAAATTGAAATCGGCCAGCGTGTTCGTGCGTAAAAAAAATTAAATCTGTACTTTCCTCAGAAAATGCTTGATTGATTTTGTTCAAAATTTGTGTGAACATTTTTTAGTCCACTTATTCGGATGAGTTTGTTATTGGTTGAAATCGGTTCGTACTTAAACCAAATAAACTAAATTAGAAAATAAATAAAAAAATAAAGGCCAACAAATGAATATCGGTTAAACTTGAGATCGCGGCCATTTTATTTTGGTTTCTCCTTCGCGGACAAACACAGCACGCAACAAATTGCAGTTACTGTTTTTTTCAAAGAGCCTATTATTATAATAAAATTTACATTTAGCTTCAGTAATATCGGCAAATTTGCTGTATTAAGTCAGCCACATTTACAATAACTTCCATCGGTATGTCCGACAAACACTCCGCTTCACATGCTGTGGAAAACTGCATTTGATAACTTTGAACAATACATTCAATGTTCTTCGAGATGCTTTCTAAAAAATTTCTATGAGCAGCTCTTTTGTGGGATTCATATGCAATTTTGCTAACAAAATAGTGATTGCATGCATGGTAGGTTTGGCTTTCAAGGTTGTCTTGAATGCTGGGGCAATGGTAGACGGGATAATTTCCAGACATTTAGCATGACATATTGCGACAAACCGCTAAAATAGGCACATGAATCGTCTGGGTTGCAAATACGAACTCCAGACACATCCTGCCTAAAGCGTACATGAACCTGGATAAACTTCGATATTAAAACTTCGTCCAAATTGCATCGTCAAGGGCGTAAGCAACAGGGATCATAAGAATAATTGATTTGCAAAACTGGAATTGATGGACGTGATTTTGTAGCCATTCCTGCGTAAGCCATGAGTTTTCGGAATTCTCATGGTTGTCAGACATTTGGACTAATGTACGGCTTGCGTATGTTTATAAAATGTATTAGTGGTCTTTCAGCAATAAACGTTTGTTACTAAAAACACTTATCCGGGTTTATTCCTTACATTTTCGCGAGAATCGTGAAACGTCATCAGCAAGATTACTCCCGCTCCCCTAGGTATACACAAAATCATCAGATTCAAGACCCCCTCCCTCCCACAAAATGAAACGTAATATTTGCACACTCCCTTATCGTGAAGGTTTAGACGATGGCGAGTGCAAATAGACTTAACTGCTAACCTCGCGAGGTGAGATCAAGGTATAACTAATTACCCATCAAAGGCGTGAGAAGTGCAAAACCATCACGTGAAACCTTGTCCTGTCCTGATCCCTCGAAAAATTGTCCAGTGAAATATTTGTCCCGTAGCGGCAAAAAGTTGCCCAGTCAATTATTTGTCCCTTGAAAAATGTATTCCATTTGGTTTCAAATAGTTATCCCATCCAGTCCCTTAGTTCAGTATCACCAAGTTGAGTCCTTTAAACATACACTTAATTATTCAGATCTTTAGCGAATTCTGCCGAACTTTAGTTTATTCTTAAGATCTCGAACTAATTCTTCAGACTCGCGTATGGAAAAAAGGCACAGCAAAGAGGAAATGCGAGATATCTCGCGGGATTTAATACTGTTGTTCAAACTTCATGAGGACAAGCTTTTAGTACTCACCCTCGCCCCCGTTTTAGTACATACATTTTGTTATGCCTCGCCCTCATTATATGAAGGGTCTTCTTTTATGATAGGAACTCGCTCTCATCCCTCAAAAATTGAGGGCGAGGGAAGAATTCATACCTCGTGAGGGTGCCCACTTATGACCTACGCCGCGTGACTTTGGGCAAGTTGCTGTAGATTTTCAAAAGTAGGACATATTCCAGTTAAGCGGCAAAGGTTCTAAAGTTATAACTAAATTTTTCTGCGTTTTTGCAGCTAATTCAGTCAACTTTTGTATAGCCCGTATTTGGAAATGTTTGAGAGATCGGACCTGTATTTCCCCAAGTCGTACAAATGCCAAAAATGTAGATATTAGTCTAAAAATACAAGCCAAACGCTTATGCCCAAAATACTAAATAATTCCTACTATTCAGAGTTAAAACGTTAAATATTTTATTTGTAATTTCAAACTAAATATGTACGTTTCAAAGCAGTAGTGAAGTTCTGACATGCAGGAAATTAGGATGAAGTAAATAAATAGTATTTTATATATATGTACATACATATCTTCCTTTATCGATCTCAATCAATTTCATAAAAGTAGCGAATTTTAAATTGAAATGAAAGCTCTTATGGTAAACTTAAAGCTGCAAATGCTTCTGTAAGTTTGTATTAACATATATGGAATAAAGTTAGATTTTTATTTAATTTTGTCATTATATAATTTAATGTTACAAAAAAACCAAACAAAGTTCTAATTTGAATAAACATCTATTTGTGTACAATAGTCTCGTGACTATAACAATTGACATTCAATGTCATTATCTCCAGAAATAATTTGATCAAATTGGTAGATAAATTCGGAGAAAAAGCAAGGTTTGCCACATCCAGGAATTTCCAGAAGGTAGCTGCCCGTGTCATTTTTGTACCACCACTGCATATTCAAAAAAAGCAAAATTATACGCATGAAAATTCTTCAAGAAATTAATACATTTTCATATCGTCGGCTAAACTTCCTAACCGGCTAAAATAAAAAATGCTTAGAATGAAGAAAAGCTATTTTGTGCTGTCGCTCAAAATTCAAACAAGGCATAAATCCCCGATTTCCCCCAACTTGGCCATACCGCTCCCCTTACACTAATCCCCGTACTAAACATTTACTATTAATAATCCCATTATTTTCCCGCCACTTCCCATCCACTTCTTTTTCAATTGCATTGCCCTCCCCAGTTGAGGGGAAGTGGAGGGGAAGTGGAGGGGAAGTGGAGGGGAAGTGGAGGGGAAGTGGAGGGGAAGTGGAGGGGAAGTGGAGGGGAAGTGGAGGGGAAGTGGAGGGGAAGTGGAGGGGAAGTGGAGGGGAAGTGGAGGGGAAGTGGAGGGGAAGTGGAGGGGAAGTGGAGGGGAAGTGGAGGGGAAGTGGAGGGGAAGTGGAGGGGAAGTGGAGGGGAAGTGGAGGGGAAGTGGAGGGGAAGTGGAGGGGAAGTGGAGGGGAAGTGGAGGGGAAGTGGAGGGGAAGTGGAGGGGAAGTGGAGGGGAAGTGGAGGGGAAGTGGAGGGGAAGTGGAGGGGAAGTGGAGGGGAAGTGGAGGGGAAGTGGAGGGGAAGTGGAGGGGAAGTGGAGGGGAAGTGGAGGGGAAGTGGAGGGGAAGTGGAGGGGAAGTGGAGGGGAAGTGGAGGGGAAGTGGAGGGGAAGTAGATGGGTAGTGGAGGGGAGGGAAATGGATTGGAAGTGGGGGGAGGTGGAAGTGGAGGGAACGGAGTGCAGTGGAGGGTAGTGGATTCGAAGTGGAGGGGAACTGTGGGGTTGTGGAGGTGTACTCCACTCCAATTACATGATATGTATACTGCAAAGGGGAATTATGGCCGGGTCTCACTTTAGAGTTTCTAGCGGAAGCGCTGTAGCCGGTTTTCATTTTAGGTATTTGAAATTATAGCCGGTTAGGAAGTTTAGCCGACAATATGTATTTCTGCATAAAAGTAATTATACGAAATAACGTATGTAACTTACCTCCAAATAAGTCTCCCCGGAAAATGTCTCATGCAACTCTACCGATAGAGCCGCACCATAAGGAGGAGTTTCTTTAGGATCTTGCCAGACACCTAGCGTCAACATGAAAGTGTACATCACTCTGTCGTGTGCACTGTATATGTTCAGCTTTTTCTTGTCCTCGGCCAGGAATGTATTTATTAGTTGTCTAAATAAGGGGCCCAAATAAAGTCTCTGCTTCTCTACACTGTCCACCCTCAAAGCATCGTAACCAGGTTTGAAGGCCAAATCTGGGTTTTCAACCGCTTCTAGTGCTACTTCATCAAGCGGAAGGCCCGTTGTTGCCTGTTCAATAAAAATGTACAATCAGTTCTTTCCATGAGAGCCCCTCCAGAATGCTCCAAATTAGTTTCGTACAATGGAAACTTCTCAAATGGTTGACAACAAACAGTGAAGCGAACGGAAATGTGTTTAGAAGCTCTTGTTCCAGCAGAGCAAATGCCAGTAAAGCACAGGAAAAATTGAGTATAACTAGTGCTGCGCTCGGGTCAAGTATTTACAAAGATCCGACCACGAACTTGACTTGACCCCGACTTCTCAAGTACGTATTTCAAGATTACCCGAACTTGACATTTTCAGTTCAAGTAATAATTACTTGAATGAAACAAGTTCGGGTTTTCAAGTAATTCTCAGATTACTTGACCATGATTTTATACGCGCGTTTCGGGTCCAACTTCAACTATACTTGACCATGACCCGAACTTGACCATGAACTTGAACTTTTAAGTACTTTCAAGTAATCCATTGGACATCAAAATACTTAAATTTTATTGAATTTATATTTATAATGAAAGCGAACCTGGGTTTCTAACACACTAGGTTTCACCCAGCATTTTGCGAGCAACCACCTCTAAAAATAATAATTGTATTTTTGGTTCTTTTCAATGAATGTAGAACGATGGTACACTGCAGATCTACTCTGATTTCGTGTATAGCGGGTGGGTATGGTGACTCAGTTGACATTTTCGGGAACACAGAACTCCTTTTAGGTTTTGTTGCCACATACTATTATAAACATGGGTGCTAACATTTTTAAATCAATTTCCACGGAGCCTTATGAATGTTGAGCTTTCTTTTGTATTTGCGTACACGGAACAAATTAACAAATGCCGCTTAAGTGATGTATTAAATGCCGTTTTAAGTTTCATTTAGTACAGTGAATCGTTAGTAAATTGAAAACTCCTTCAGCCATGAAGAATTGCACAAACAAAATTACTTGAACTTGTACACGAAAAACTCAAGTTCGTGGTCAAGTACTTCTTAACATTTACTTGAACATGACCAAGTACCATGGTTCAAGTAAAATAATTATACTTGACCACGAACTTGACTTGAGGTAAGAAATCATGGTCAAGTCCATGAAATACCTGAACACGACCCGAACCGTTCATGGTTTTAAATTTATTTACTTGACCACGACCCGAACGCGAACTTGACTTGAAATACTCGTGTACTACTTGTACTTGTGCGCAGCTCTGAGTATAACCGAAAAGCTTATGTACGCATTACTGAGGTTGTTACCACATTATGTGGACCGATTTCAAAATTAGTTTTTGATTGACACAAATTGAAAATGTTTCTGTTGGGCTTAAGGTGTTAGTAATTTTTTTCTCATTTGAAATAGAAGGGGGTTCTGCCTTTAAAAACATAATTTTTACAGGTCTCTTTCAGGGGCGGTCTTTTTACCCTATTCATATTTTTCCCCAAGCCCCGGCATTGTGGAGCTCCTTTCACGTAAAGTTGATTGCTGCAAAAACCTAAAGAATACATTTAAGGGGATTTTGCGTGAGGGGACGTAGCAGGGTTATGTGATTTGAGAATTTAAATGATCTCGATGCTCGGTTACTATTCCAGGCATCCAGCTCATAATCCCCTATGAAACAGGCAATATAGAAAAATTCTAGACTGTCGTGTTTATATTTACTCTGGATGACCTTGTGGTGGTTCCTACACTTGTGAATACAACATCTGTTGATGGTACTAAAATTTCTGAAGGATTTGTTTTCCATATTTTCACGAATTTGTACGCTATCTTCACTATTCCGTCGCTGGTTCATTTATTTGTCAGCGAAAGCTGAATTTTGAATTTTTCCGAAGTTACCCGGGTTTTTTAAAGAAAAAGTGAATATGGTTTCCAATATGTTCGGATTTCTGCAATTTATGTTTATACATAATAATGGAAAGTATTCATTTCCGAGTAGAAAATTTTAAATGCATGCTCAAAAATTGTATACCTGACTTTTTTGCATTGGTATTCTTCTTTGGAAACCCCTCAGATACGAGTTAATACTTTGACAATTTTTTACGTACGAACTTAAAGGACGAAAAATTTGAATCTTGGCACATCTCTTAAATATATCCCAAATTGAAGACATATAAAAAGTTAGACCTGTCCGATTCGCCTCTTCTTCATAATATTCGCGTAAATTGTGTTCACATAATGTGGTAACATAACCTATAATTACATGCATAAAGGGTATATCTCCTATAAGAGTATCTAAATATGGGCAGAAATATTTGAACACACTACCATTTAACTAAGAGCATTTCAGTATAACGGTCAAATTTTGTTCCTTTCATGAAGGTCTTAAAAGGAGTGAACAATCCTCCGAGTTACTCAATTTACTTACATTGTAAATTGCTTGTTCCTGGTAAAAAACAAAGAAATTAATTTTGTCTGAATTGGCTGTTTTATTCAGAATAATCCAATGACCTGTCGCCGGCGCAAACTTTGTAAAATACCTATGATTTCTTTCAACAAAGTCATTCACATAATTTTCAATCGACTCATCCAGTAGCTTCTGGAACCTTGGACAAATCCGGCTAGTTTTAATGAACTGTAAAATGTAAAGTAATTTTTAAAATTTAGCAAAAAACCTGCTACCAGAGTTCAAGTTAAAATGCAATTGTTGGAATACATTTTTTCGCACTCAAATACATACGTCATCAATTTCTGCTGGCATGGTTCGCACTGGAAATGGCACGTACAGATTTCCTTCATCAAGCTTTGATTTTTGAACCGTAACCTCAGAAAGGCCAAGACCAATTAACAAACCACTTTCAATAGTTCTTCCCGTGTCCGAGCTCAGAATGGATACGGATTTAGAGCTGATAATGTAATTTAAAAACTTCCCATATTTTCCTCTTAGGAATATTCCAAAGTCATACATTCGTTTTTTACCTTCCTGAAAAACATAGGTTCAAATAAATGTAACGATGGTCAGGAAAAAAGAAAATTAATAATATTTACAAGCATTTACATATAGCAACATTATGCTCTCGTTATATGAGTAAAATCAAGTTTGAAGCAACTCTTTTGCAGGGGAAAAGTTAAATGTTTCGGAACATGGGAACGGGACCGATTATCCTTGTCCGGTAGAGATACTGTTATTCAAAGAGGGACTTCTTTAGAACTTGGTTGAATATTTACTTACATTCGTGAGTTCTCCAAGCGGGTTCCGGAAGTCTTCATCGGGTTCTCTATCGCCATGCCTTACAATCTTTCCTTGCAACAAGTAATACAAATTCTGAGACGATTGCAAAAAATACACATTGATGTAATTATTTACAAATTTTTAAAAGTCACATTAAAAACTTACGACTTGTGCAGAAATTAATGAGCGAAATTTTGATATGTCGGAATTAGCTTGTTTGAAAATACAAGCAAAACACATGAGAACCAGCAGCTGAAATAATTGCATGATTTATTTATATCTACAGAACTGTCTCCAACACTTTAACCCACCATATAATTTTTCAGGGTATAAACAACATTACTGCAAACTCCATCTCCATGTGATAAACGCTAATCTTTAATCTGTCATAACCTTGGCACTAATATACATATACCTATTGTTAAAAATAGTTAACAGGTAGACTCAACCCATCCAGTCAGTCCATGTCTGATGAATGTTATCTTTACTGTACAATACTTTGTACTACTGTAAAATTACAATATTAGAATAGACATAATTATGTAATCTGCACAACCTAGTTCAGTTACATAATACAAACTAAACCTGCATCTGAATCTACAGTGCACATGTACAAACACTCACTGTAAAGATCCTCCTTTGTAGACATTTGTAGTCCTCTGTAGGGGATTTATTACTTCGGTGAGGTACTGAAGATAGAGAAAAGAATTTGACAAGTAATTTAATAATCCCTGTTCCCAGTACATTCTGGTGCATACATAAAATACAGATCACCTTAATTACAAAAACAAAAATAATTTCAATTGTTTGAATGACAAATATTGTGAAACCGAAATCCCACCGGGTAAAAACATTGAAATTGTTTAATATCTGTATTACCATATGATATGAAAGTAAAAATGAAGACTATGGAAGCATGGATAAACACACTCAAGGATGAGCGATGAAATTACAACACCTACTAATATGGACTGGTATGAAGAGCTGGAAAGTTTCAAACTACAATCATCTTTAATGATCCATGGATTCCCTACAGATACAACTTTGCACTTACCAATGGAACAATCTTTCTGCCCCCGGTCAAGATCTCTGATACAAGAAGACTTCCTGCAGAGAAAAATTGTTTTGACGTCGTGAAATAAACTCCTTCAATAATTTTTTCCGCTCATTCAGATTTTAACTCCATAATAGTTCACACAAGAATTTCTAATGATCAACGAGTTGTTTGCGCTTACAATTAGTTCCTTCTCTGCGAAACCTGACTATATTGTTTTGCTTCAAATTATTAAAATATGCCAAGTAGTATTCATTGTAAAAAGTAAAAATTCATGATTTAAAATGGATGATGCAAAATGGTCTACATGCGTGTATACTTTCATAATGGTCATTCTGCTTTAAAGCGAAATTGTATGTAGACCATTTTGCTTTTAGATGAAATTGTATGTAGACCATTTTGCTTTTAGATGAAATTGTAAGTAGACCATATTGCTTTTAAAACTTGATGCATCTATTCCATTTTGCATTTAGTAAAACTGCATGTAGACCATTTTGATTTTAATCGAAAATGCATGTATTCCATTTTGCCTCTTCAGCAACGATATAAGATTTTGGAAACCTCTAGTGGGAAAAACGCATTCGAGTTTTTTACTTAAAATTTGAATCTTAAGAGAAGTAAGGAACTAGAGGGTGTGCTATTTGTCGTTTAAATCCAGGTGAGACATTAAAATCACTTTCCTTCGCAGTCGATAGAGACAATTACATGTTTAATTTTTCCCCTTATGTGAGCAATGTGAGGATGTCATTTCAAGAGTTTTTAATAATTATTTCTTTTAGAAGTGTCTCTTACACAGAGACCAAAAGTTACACATTTTGAAAGAATTTTGTCAGCTTGCTGGTACAGGGCATGTACGGGGTGGGTACATATGCCAGTAGTTGGTTATAGAGAGTTGGCTCTGAGGACTCCTCTACGTTCAATACAGTAATATATGCTTTGCGTAAAAATAAACACGGTGAACCCTCTGTAAATAATTACTTATATCTAAAGTGATATTGAGAGTAGACCAAGGGAATGAATTAACCTGCAAAATTGTACCCCCTACCCCCATAAGGACACCTTGTTTTATAACAACACACTACAAAAATTCATGAGTTGTTGTGATTGAACTAATTTTAATTGAATACGGAAAGATTAATAATTATTATAATAATTTTAATGTGTAACTGAATTGTTTAGAAGGCAGCAGTTACTATAGAACATCCCGGTAATTCATCACGGGAGAAATTAAGTGTCAGATAAGTGTCATATTTTCACACTGAAGCCACTGATGCCAGTTCTTATTGAAGACATTGGAATTTAGACATGAATAATATTGCTCTTTCCCAACTCTGTTGTACATACGTGTATTTTTGTAATCTTAATGAATGACTTCCTCATCACGTGGTGGCCATGGCTGGCAATTGACCGTTATTAAGGAATGTATAGTATGAGAGCCACTGAATTAATATTCGCATCGCAATTTGTTTATTTTTGCACAGCCCCGCTGAACTTGTATATCTCTCTGATCCACTTCATGCCACACATTTGACATACATAAGGTCACGGAAAGTTCCACAGTGGTTAATTGGTGAGAGGTCACTTGGAATTTTCCACTTGCCAATAATTATTACTGATTCTAAACTGTAGCCACTCCACGCTTCGGAATTAGTTGTGCTGAACCCGTGGAGAACAATATATTGCCCTCTGTTAACTCCTTGAAACTCGTGTACCTGAAGTGTACTTTAACATTTAAGTAATTTGTAAACATTATTGCGGAAGTTGTTGAGAAATATCTGTAGATTGTCACACATTTTCATTCATTTGCCCACAAATTTATTTACACAGGACAAATCCTCCCTGTTCTTTTCAAGGTAAAACTTTCACTCTTCATATTTTCTTGTCAGCTACAACTTCTCCTAAGATGCAGGAAAACTGTATCTGCTGCTGTCAAAATTTAAAAATAACATAAGTGTATAATTATCTGTTTAAATATTTTTACAAGACATGTGTTTTCTTTCGGATGTACATACATCCGTTGAGGTTGAGATCTTCTGTGGTCACATTCTTTCTGTGATTTTTTAAATATTATTGTGTACTTTTGCTATAAGGGATTCCTTTATAAGAGCTTTGGGAGAACTAAAATATTTGTAATTCAACATTTTCCACCCTTTACCACAATGTAAATTTCTCTCCTAATACGAGCTTTTATTTTTACGAGTCCAGGTTTGCCTCCTTTTAGGTGTGCTATTTTGTCCCTTTCGGAAAATTCTATTACAACGGCGTTTCATACAGCCGGGGTTTAGTGTTTCACAAATGACCGTAGCACAACGCTGAATATTGCAGTAGGAAGGAAGTCTCTATAGCAATATATGTAATTATATGTAGTTCTCTGTCAATGTGTCTTGCTGTCTTATTAGTATTTACAATTAGTTCTCTACTCTCTCACACTCCCTGTCTTGGAATAATCATTTTGTCTAAATGAGCACAAAAATATTGCCTTCAGTCCCGTTTACTAGAATGTTAATTTTCTTGTCTTTGGACGAGCATAGAATAGTAAAACATTTTACTCCCTTTAAGGGGTCTTGTAAAGGGAATGCTTATAAAGAGCATACTTTCAAAAGCAGCTCAAACTGGGCAGTACAGTGAACTTCCTTTATAAGAATAATTACCACTAATTGAATGACACCGTAAGCTCAAAGCGGAAATTAACTTTGTGATAAATGGGATGTGTTCAACTATTTGGACTCGATTGAGCAAATGAAACGAGGCCTGTTGTAGCCTTCTAAGGCAGACTGTGTAGTCTACGCCACAAATGTTATTTATGGAGAAACATAACTCCAGTGAATTCTAAACTTCGTGCTTCTGTGCTAAATGATTGTGCAATTATTCACATATAAGGGTACTGTAAATTGCAATTTATTTTTATAAATTATATTAGGTTCTATAAAAACAGGAAACACCGTAAGAAAGAAGAAGGATGGAGATGAGCTACAGATGCTTCTTCCGCCTTGGAATTGTTATGTTGCTGATGTTCGTGACATTGAAGAATTTCCGGGGGTTCCCACTTGAGGCTGAAGGAGTGATCCGGGCAGCTGGGATGCGAGGGGGTCATTCATCTTCCGGCTCTTACCATTCGCTCTATCCAGGCCGCTATATCTACAACAGCTTTGGAAGATCCTCATACTCCAGACGGAAATCCCAAGTACCTCTGGACCCCGCTGCCCGAAACCGATGGTACTACGAGAAAAAGATGGCAGAATGGCGAGAGAAGCATAAGCACATTTTGGAAGATCAGGATGAAGAATTCCAAGAGGAAGATAATTCCCAAAATCCAAGTGATGAGAGTTTGGAATACGACTATGACTATGACAGCAATTCTCCGGGAGATATAACCTCAGATCCTGAAGCTCCGGAAGAAACAACGGAAGTCCCAGAAGACTTCTTAATTACCTCTGAGGCTACTACTAATGACACTTTGACTGTCAACGTGTTAGCAGAGCCGGAAGTGAGCTCTCATAATCTGACAGAGTCAACAACTTTGAGGTCAAATATGACTTCAGCAGAGGAAGAAGACACTACAACATCCACAGACTCAGTTCCTGAGATTACAGAGCGGAGCACACGGGCCGCCCGACGTGCCTATGGCTTACGCTACGGCAGAGTTAAAGTCGAGCGTTTACAGTAGTAATACAGATCTGTAATAATGAGCATGCCTTTTGTTAATGTCACTTCTTTCAAATTACTCTCTAATGGTGTCACCGTTCCTGTCATTAAAGTGCTTTCATAGTTTGGAAGTAAAGTGTTTCTATTCTTTAATTTGATCCTAACTTATTTGTTTTGTAGACGTTTCTTAGCTCTAATTATTCTTCAACGTGGCTTAATAAACGTATTCATTTTTAAAGAAGTTGGGTCACTAATTAGGCACTTACGCCTTACCATTATCATTAAAGCGTGTCATTTAATATCTTTTTAAGCATTTTCCTATAGGACCAATAGGCATACACACAATCCCATATTCCCCAACGCAATACTAATTTTTCTCCATATAATAGCACTTTATTTAAGCTGTCGAATTTTGTTCCTTTTACGGGGGCCCCTAAAAAAAGCTTGATGTACAATTGAATAAATGTACATTCACTTAGGAACGGTCACTCTCAAATGCCTTTACATAATTATATGGAATAATAATAAACTTTTATGAATGATTGCATGTGCCCACATTATTACGTTTATACCGCGTGACTTATCATTTGCCAATTAAATACAAAAGGTAATTATTCCATTTCCAAAAAATTTGTTTATTACATTGTACAAAACTAAAATATTACTTGAAGTGATGATTGACAGTACAAAACATTTAACTAATCTTATTCATTTACATACAGTTTATAGAATAGTTAAATATAATATCTACTAAACTCGGACAGCAACTGGACTAATGAGTAAGTGTACGAATATTATTGCAAATATGAAGCAAAGGTGAGAACTGTTTTAAATTCTTAAGGAATATTACTGTTAAAATATTTTACCTTGTACCTACAATTATTTAACATTTCAGTCGGTTATTTAAATTTACGAGTTAGTGAGGATGCGGGAGATCTATGGCATTTTATCAGGTGATATTTTTGAGTGTTAAACAGTTGTGCACCTCTAAATTCGTAAATGAATGCCTAGCCAAATGAGTACTTCTAAATAGGAGAATAACTGACTGGGATGCTACTTTGGACAAATGACCTATTAAAACAGAGGTGAACGAAATTTTATCCGTAATAACCATGCCCTTGATGACCATGATTATTGCCGTAACCACCGCCACCGCCGTGCATTCCCCAGCCGTTTCCCCAACCCCAACCATTTCCTTGTCCACCGTGACCACCATGATTACCGTGACCACCATGTCCACCGTGACCACCATGTCCACCATGGCCATATCCACCTTTGTCCCCTCCGTGATGTCCATGATGATGTCTTCCGTAGTCACCGCCGTAGCCTCCATAGCCTCCGTAACCTCCGTAGCCACCTCCATAACCGCCACCTCCGTAGTCACCGTAGCCACCCCCAAAGTAGTACTGCTGAGCAGTGTCTAAATCATCCTTAACGGGTGAAGCCAAAACAATTGAAATTAAAGCTGCCCCGAGGATCACAGCCAGGGATTGGATCTACAAATTGGAGAAAAACAATTTGAATAAATTTTAAATCTGACCTTATAACTCTCGTAATAAGAGACACTCGCAAAGAGCATTGTCTCATTTTTTACCACGGCGCTAATTTGTCTCTCCTTAAAATAGTACAGGTCTTTTAGAGTCTTTTTAGAGCATATTTTATAAAATATATTGGATTATAAGGGAATGTTACATAGGATATTAAAAATCCATTAAAAGATTCAACCGACAGTTTAGCAAAAATTAGTGTATGTACAATATGGTTTGAATTATGGATCAAAATAAATGTCTCACAGAGAAATCTACATATAACAATATGAGCAACTTAATTTTGTAAAACTTTGTTTTTAAGTTAAATTATACGGTAAATAAGTTTAATTGGGCTTACAAGTTTGGTCATGGTGACGCTCTTGATTTAAGACCTATGAGGAATCCAAAAAGCTGCAATAGTTCGAATGGAATAATATGCTGTAGTGAATGGGATTTTGAACCTTTGTAGGGAAACGTTTGTTTTGAAGTGAAGATGATCTGTTTGAAGTGGAGTATTTATACTAAAGTCTCCCTGAGGTTTAAATTATTGTCCTAGCGTGAAAATAAGTACTCACCCTAAAAGTTTGTCTCTGACATTAGACTTCCCATCCCGTCAAGATTCCTGTTAGAAAAAAATGACTAGAGCATGAAGAAAATTCATCACTTATTAACAACCGCTGATACATTGCATGTTAAAAAGTGAAGGTTTTAACAACAAAATTCTCAGGCGACTTAAGTAATCATAGGCAGAGCTTAGGAGCACGTTAGCTCATCGCTTGGCTAATGAGAGGGATGAGGATGAGCTGATGAGTACCTCAACCTTTTACGTGTTAAACCCTAAAATTCATGATCTTTAAAATGAGACATACAGATGTGACAACCTTGGCTATGGCAGTATGTCTGTAATTAGATACTTCTGTGAACAATCCGCCGTTGTGCTAAAAGCTGTTATTTTCTGCATGTCATAAAGTACAGTTGTTTTTTAAAGCAGAAACATTTTGAGCTGAGCATTGTCACTAGCTTGGACATCTGAGGAAGATTCTTTTTATTCTTTCTCTGATCGCTCAGGAGAAGCCGTTTACAAATTAATTACTCGGGCTGGGTTTCTCTCTCAAATTGTTACCTGGCTCATAATCAGTTATATTTTTTTAAATAAATGCAATACATGTATCCCCATGTGTTTGTAATGGGCATGCTTAGTGCATTAGTTCTCCAACTTATTGTATTATAATAAGCTACTTTCCTAACCTGCCCTCCCTAAAATAATTATCAATATGATCAACGCCTCTGGTCTCGTAAAGTGAGACGACCATTGTTTACAAATGCAGGAAACTAGATTTGATCAGTTCACTAATGTGGCAGGGTAAATTTGGCGTAGTCAATTACGCTAAGAAATAGGAGTGCTGTTATTGTGCACGTCATTTTTGAGCACATGGCTTGTTCCGGTATTTTTGCCTACTGTGAGTCACTTATATGCATCAAGACATCAGAGAATCGTAAGCATTTAATTATGTCTGTATGAAGGGAATGCTGGCCATATAGACCAGTTGAATTTGTTACAGTGGTGGATTATAATATGATATAAATACAATAGTGACGGATATGGCAAAACACCGGCTGCTCACTATTTATGAACTCTAATCATTATCAAAGCTTAAGGGTTCGTTCAAATGTACGACACCTGAAAATAAATGACTACCCAAACCTTCTCAGTTTTTTTACACTCTTCAGTTTTTAACCCACTCACTTTATTCATTATTTACAATGCAAAAATATTAGTGTACACACGGGTTCTCCTTATAATCCGCTCCCAGGTATCATATTTTTGCTAGTTATAATTACTCACAAGCCTAAAACTCTTTGGACGTACAACATTATATTTTAACAAACCCTCAATGTGGACATTGTGTGTATGTACATGAGTGTAATGCATGTGCATTGCAGAAAAGTTATATTTAGATTTTAATATTAATGACTGTACTTGGGATGTGCTGGAGATTCCAAAGCTGGAGACAGAAAAAATAAAGGGATTATAAAGAACAAATGTACATGCTTGAGGAACGGATCCTGGGGTTTTTGCCATTTTCACACTGTACCATTTTTTTTAGCAGAATTAAGCCGCTTATAACGACAATTACTGAACGAATTGCATAAATTTTTTTCTGAAATTTTAATAATTTTGTAAATAAGGGATATTGTTCTTTTCCTGGTATACACATAATTATCAAACGATTGTGTTTTTGAAGGGTACTATGCACATATGTATTTATGTTTGTTAAGTTAAAAATATATTAAATGACTTCGAATACCATTTATTTGGGCGTGAGTGAGACTTATTCCATGGGCTTGTTCCTCCTATTTACGACTGCAGTTTCCATATCTCCTACGTTTTTAAAGTCCTTTTATAATTGCAAACAATTTGAAATTGCTAAGATATTTTAGATTTTGAATGCACTACAAAGCTACATTTAAATAGCGTGCACACCGGGAGCATTGTAACCAAGCATAAAAAAAGAAATTTCACGAAGAACCTTGCATTTCTTTCACAGTTACCTATTACCTTACCCAAATAAAAATGCAACTTGAAACTGGAATAAGTGACATACCTATGTAGGATTATTTGGATTGAGTCTATCGTTCTTTATTTTGTAGGAAATAATTACTACTCTATGATGTTTGTGATAAAGTGTAAATGTTATTGCATTTAAGCACAATTATGTAATTGATTTACTCAAGTCTTCATTTTAATTTAAGTTACTTTAACAGCCAAAATAGCCGATTTTGGGTAGTCAGACAACTTGAAATGCAATATTATAATGGACTGGCTTCATCGGCACCAATTGAACAGTTTTTTATGTACTACACCTTTAAAGTGCTTTAACACATTTAAAGTAAATAATCATCGCTCCGCGAGTATTTAGGGCTGTCGCGTAAGGCAGCGTCAGCTACGACCATCTCTCCTTACCCTCTTTATGATATTATGTTTGTTTGTCATTTCAAAAATTTCCGTTACAAATTTTTGGAAAAATTTGAAAAAATAGTGTTAGTGGTACTTACTGCATGGTAGGTGTAAAAAATGTCATTGAAATCGTTGGAACAGTTCGGCAGAAAACAAAGATTTTTTTCGTTTTAATTTTTTTTATGTACGAACACGCAGACTGATTTCAACCAATATCTGTAGCGAAGTGGCCTAAAGTAGTGGTCCCGATCTTTCAATTCTGAATCAAAAAAACTCGATTCGATTCGATTCAATTCAATTCTGATTCAACATTTTTTGATTCAATTCAAAACATGAATTGAATCATTTCATTCAATTCAAAACATGAATTGAATCATTTCATTCAATTCACTTCATGAATGAAATCACTCAAAATGCCTTGAATCGCGATTCAAATGATTCACGTGCATCGAATTTGTTTGCATATCCCGCTAAAAAATGCATCTAGAAACGCATATTAAAAAAACTCGCACGTGTTTCCGATAGACATTTTTGTTGGAAAACCGACTGATCAATTATTTCGTAAATAATAATTTGTATACATTGAATACATTAATTATTAATAATTATTATTACAGCATTTACTAACGATAGAATTTAGGTCATAATGGGACAGTTAATTAGCAGGATATATAACTCAAATTTGTGAATGTTACAATCCACTCTCGCTATTAAGGGTTGCTCATGGGACCTCAAAATTTGTCCCTTATAAATATTATCCCGTATAAGCAGTGTTATACATTGTGTAAATGGGAATCGGGACTGTAAATCCCAATCCCTTATATCGAAAAATCCCCCCGGGGAAAAAAGGGTACCCCTTATAGGGAAGGTCACTGTAATGACAATTTTAAACAATATTCTTCCGCTGTTTCAAGTAGTCACTATAAAATCCTTAAATAAAATGTTTATGTTACCACCTTTTACGTCCTGAATGATTTGAATCATCATTCGATTCAATTCATCACGCAGAATTGAATCAAATTGAATCCTGTGAATCGTGAATTGAATCGAATCATTGTATGTCATTCAATTCATACGTTGAATTGAATCAAAACGAAATTTTTGAATTGAATTGAAAGATTGGGACCACTAGCCTAAAGAATATTCACAAAAATTTTAAACAAAATCGGTCGAGGGAAAACTGCAGGACAAACGGATCCACAGAAAATGCTATTTTATAAGGAGGCTGACACCGCCCTAATAAAATCAGAATCCGTGTTTGTACTAGCGTCCATATATGATAGAACGAAACTGGGGGAAATATTATAATGAATATTGTGTCGCTTTGTATGTCACAACTGAGACCCAATTATACATTTCAAATGAGTACATCATGAGCCTTAATTTACATGACTGGTTTATTTAAATTCGAATTATTATTGAGTTGGCGGCAGCCTTAAGTGAACAAAATCCATTAATAACGACAATGTCAATATTATTTGGAATTTAAATAAACCAGTCATAAAAATTAAGGCTCTTAAAGCAGTCATTCGAAATGCGTGCGACAAAAAATTGCGACAAACACACGCAACACAATTTTTATTCCAAACGTGGGCACAATATTTTGCCTTGCCTATATCGTACGTGTGTTTTCATTACCAGATCCTGCCTACTATTTGTCTACATATGTAAGTGTCGCTCCACAAAATTATACCAACATATAGGAATGGATTATTCGCAAGCCGACCTATCTAGTCCTGTATATTTTTAAAAGGAACCCACAAATTACGTTTACGCCTACACAAAACTACTAAAGCATATGATGACCAATGTATAAACCTATGACCCAATGTCATGACCTGTGACCTTAATAAACCTTATTGAAGGAAAACGTTGCTTCCACTTTGCATAATCAGTGTTATGGGTCTAATCATGAAAGCAATTCCGGGATTTTTGTTCAAAATGACAACACTTATTTTTACATTTTGATGCAACTTTAAGACATGTAACTAGGCGGGAGCCGACGGGTCTTCCCTTCAATGTTGAACCGCTCGGGTGGTGTCCCAGAATTAAGGTTAGTATCAGCGTAAAACTTTTTTCGGTCAAATAACTAAACAACGTTTGTGTACGCAATTTTTGTTTCCGTGCTCCCCAAATTATTTAAATAATTTTTAAGCATATGTAAATTCAAAAAGTATTACATTCTACCCTTTAACGGGCCTGGATCACACCGGAATCTTTAAAATATTCCAAATCAAAAATAATTTTACTTCATATAAAGCTTCCGTATGCATAGATACATAGATGTCATATGCTTGCCAGAAGCTACAATAATATTTTCTATGTGACCAGGGCACTATGTCAAAAGTATTACAATCCGACAATTACAAGTGACAAATTGTCAGTTGTGAATTGAAATATGGTTTCATAAACAGCCGTGTGACAATGACCAGTGATAGGAAAAATCGACTGACAATGACAGGAAATTGTAAATGATTTACAATTATTACGTTTCATCAGAGGTGTGGAATATTTTGAAATATTGTATTTGAAATAGTATTTGAAATACATTTAGTATTTTATATTTAGTATTTTTCTAGCCGTAAATTGTTTAAGGTATTTTGTATTTCGTATTTTGTCAGCACCAACATGCGTACTATATTTGGTATTTCGTATTTTGAAGATTACGAACGTGACAGTATTTTGTATTTATTTATCTTGTAAAATTTACCCATCCCATATTTCAAATACAAAATATGGTTTTAAAATACATAACTCTGGCAATTGTTAAGGTCGTCTCTAAAACATGTTTAAATATCTATATATTTTAAAGGTGAAAGCACTAATTTAAAACATTTTGAAACTAGTTTTTGCAACTTGTAGGGCGGGTTTCAAAAACTTACTTACTGGATAAATACAAAAAATTCAATGTAACTGATAACTATAAAGTTAGCTAAATTAGTTACGCGAAAGTAAATATTTTAGCCAGGAGTTATAAAATTATTTGTTTAAAGGAAAAATATTCTGTACCTAGGGTCATGTTAATTTACTTTGATACACACAAATGCACAACTCTAAAGTCTAACAAGTTCTAAGCTACCGTAAGTTAGCTGATTCATTTTTTTAAAATTATTTGGCCGAATTATATAAAATGCTTTGAGAGAATAAACTTTAGATACATCTCAGATATGTACTTTGAGATAAATTTGAGAGTATTTTCAATATGTATTTCGCATTTCAAATACGGTATTTTCATTTCATATTTTCTCTTTTTGTTGGAAGCAAAGTATTTTATTTTGTATCTTGCCCAAATGACTCCCGATATTTGTATTTTATTTTGTATTTTAACTAAGTTACATCTGGTATTTGTATTTTATATTTGTATTTTATCTTCTCTGAAAATGTATTTGTATTTTGTATTTCAATTGTAAATTTCATGTATTTTCCACACCTCTGCGTTTCATATACCAGCGTAATTACAAGTGACATACAACTGTCGCTCAAAAGTGACAGTACCTTACACCACTGTCAAATTGTAAATAGAATTTATAAAATTGTTTTAATATATGTAAATATAAAAATATATTGTATCTAAATATTATTGATTTAGACAGATTTTAAACAGTAAACTGTGAATTGTTTACTTGATACAAGTAGTGAAGTGACGAAACTGATCAAATTGCACGTGAAAGAGGAAGGAGAAAATTTAAACCCTGAATCAATTCTTTAAATCACAATAATTCATTCTACTTTAACGAAAAATTCAGAATTTCTAAATATAATTACATTTAAATATATTCTGGGTAAAATTGGTGTAAAGCTTTTGCACAAAACTTCTCACAATTTTGCATTAACACCCGAGCAACAGCTCTTGACTGCAATGACATGGTTTAGAAACGGGTCACAGTACCATGGGATTGATTAAGCGTCAGCACGGTTTATCAAACTGAGTACTTGAATTGACTTACTGTACAATCAATCAATAATACAATTATTGTACCTGTAAAATTGTCATTGTCGGGTTGTATTGTTTATGAAATAGAGCCCAGGGGGTCACCACACCATGGGTGGATACATTTTGTGCTTTATTGTTATCCTTCTTCTTATTGATCTCGATCTGAGGCTTGATTTAAACTTTCGCGGCTTTGGCTTTACAATTCAAATCTTCGCGGCTCATAGCCAAGCAAGTCGGTGGTATATACAGCAAGCCGAGAAGCACAGCGGGCTGAAAGCTGAGACTCTGTCGCAGAGGAGAGCTTTTTCAGCTCGCTCAGCTCGCTTTGTTTCTCGGGTATATACCAACTGCTTGCAGCCTACTGAAAGCTCGCAATATTACGCCATTTTAGATTATCACTTAAAAGCGCTAATCATAAACATTAGACATAAATAATCAAACGATTAAATTAAGACTGGTAGTGAGAAAAACTACGTTCGGTTACAGTATTGAATAATTTGATAAGAGGAGAATTTTAATGGCTGAACTTAGTTCACATTCGTGTGGGATTCTTATTAGGAAGAATAATTACAAGCCTTAGCATCCAGAGTTTTGATCTTTATATACCTAAAAATATCATTAGGAAGTAAGGATTGATTTGTAGGAACCATGGACTTTAGTAACTATAGCAAGTTAAATGTGTTACGCTAATATGAAATCCTTTCATTTTTTCTATTTTAAATAATCAGTGCGTCCAGTGTCTGAGGCTTCAGTTACAATATTGCGGTACATTGGATTTACATACAAATTATAATAACATAAAAACTCATATTTGATCAGCACGGTGTGCTGATCCACTAACAATAAGGAGTGAAGCACTATACAGTGATGCAACAGCAAGATTTAATAACGACGTTGGTATTAAATTGATCAAGCGGTTAGTTAAATTCCACGTGTATAGCCAAATATTGAGTTTGGGAGAAAACTTTAGTGGGCCGAAAGCTTTTTGTCCCATAATATTTTGATGATGAATTGCCAACTACCTATATGAAACGAATTGTTAGTCTTACAGTTAATGCTTCACGTCTTATATGAGATTACTTTGCCTGGCGAAGCGGGATATTAATATTAAGCCTTCTCGACAGGCCTTGATACGAGATCTATTGCCATTTACACTTTTATTATTTACACTATTTATTAACACAAGTAATTGCTCCTGTGCGAAGCACGGGGCTTTTACTAGTATGTATCACTGCTGCCCGCCAGGCTACCTAGTCAAGTCTAGTCTATTCTTTAAAGTTTAGAGCCGCAAATAGTCAAGTCTAGTCAAGTCAGCTGTATGTTTAAGCAGCAATAGTCTAGTCTAGTCCTAGTCTTGATTCTGCAGCTTGTTCCCTAGTCAAGTCTAGTCTATTCCCCTAGTCACAGTGTATTTTTAATAAAAGTTCCTTCATTTTGATTAGCAACATATAAAAACTATTGTTTAAAAAAATTGTCCAGTGAAATATAACGTCTCGTTGAGCTTAAAAATTTCAGATTTTAGCGTGTACATGTAAAAAAACCAGCTCATGTTTATTTTAATCCAATAACGCACAAATGATAAACAACACATGTAGTTTACAACGTCAGTACAAAAATTGTGTTCAGCAAGATTTTCGCGGAGCAAACTTTCCTTCCTGGTAGAGGCCCCCGAATACATGTATTCCTGGTGTGATTATGTTAGATATAGGAAAACTAAAATGTTCTAGGCACTTGCTGAACCGTAAATATAGTTGGTAATAATTTTTACCAAACTAGTGCTGACAATGAGGATTCACCTAAGGTGAACCAAGTATATTTTGACCCCACCGACAACATAGTTAACTAGCAATTGAAGGAAAAAAGGCGCTAACAACGAGAAAACATATAAGTACCACCAAGTATATTTTAATTCCACCAAGAACATAGTTGGTATTACTTGAAGAAAAACTAGTGCTGACTATGAGGAATCAGAAACCAGGGCAACGATATCCTCAAAATGTTCTTGTATCAAATGTTATCAGTTTCCTTTGCATGCTCACCAACCCCCGTCACTCCTTTTCAGTCGAACTAACCTAACCTGAACGTCCGAAGCGACGGGCAGGGATCGGATTTTTGTGGAAAGAAGGGAAGATTCTTCACAGGGAAAAAATATTTCTGACAGAAAAAATCTCATAGGGAAGGGATTCTTTTTCGCGAACAGGGATTTTTAAATTCGTTGACCTTTATTTTTGCATGGATTTTTTAATTTGTTTGGCAATTGTTTTGGGGATTTGAAGTTTTGTAGCAAAATTATTTTTGCCAACAGGGATTTTGAAAATGGTTGACCTTTTTTCAGTAAAGATTTATGAAATCGTTTAGGACCTCCCTGCAGGGACATGAAATTCAGCCGGGAAATTCTGAAATGATCGTCCAGTGAGATTTACAAAAATCCGTCCTCTGGCGACGGGTTGTTTCCAATTCCCCAAATTCTGATTCATCTCCCAAGTTTTGGTTCAATTGTTACCAAGTTTGGTTCTGGTGAAATCCAAGCATACTTGGTGAAACCTGCGCAATTCCTTATTGTCAGCACCAGTTTCTAAAAAATTAACACCAAGTTTGTTTCTGTCGGAGTCAAAACATATTTGGTGGAACCTGCGTGGTTCCTTGTTGTCAGCACCTGTTTCAGAAAAATTACTAACACCTACGTTGCAGGTACAATAATTGAAACATACTATGTACAACTTACATGATTGTCACCACCAGTTTTTCTTCAATTAATACCAATTACATGGCTCTTTCATTCGTCCAAAACCCCACTCTAAACCAAAGAACCAGTCTTTATAACGTGCCCTTTTACGTTGTCATTTTGCGGTTGAGTTAATAACCGGTACAATGGATTTATAACATGGTACAGCCTACAATGAATTCCACAATTTGTACCATGTGTTTCCCTGGTGCGTCCCAGTGGAAATTCCATATAATATATCCGATAAAATCCCTTGTTAAATTCCTATTTACCAGGTAGGAAAGTTTAAAATTAACAATAGTCAGTCAACAAAGTAGTTAGTTTTTGCAACTTTGTTAAAAATAAATTGTAACTAAAAACTAGATATTTCCTAAACACATGTCTCAGGGAACAATATCATGTTTTTATCCTTCAAAACAATATCTTATACTTAAGCACACGTTCCTGACGATGAGCGTTTCGTGTACACTGGAATTTCACGCTGGCTTTCTAGTTTTTATTTTCAGTAATTGAGGGAGCCTCAAGTAATTGTGCCTTGACTAGCTTTTCCATGAAGTCACGCAAGTCAAGTCTAGTCAAGTCCTGTGTATTTGGAAGTTGCCCTAGTCTATTCTAGTCAAGTCTCAAAATATTAACACCATGCGTAGTCTAGTCAAGTCTATTCATTTACGTGTATTTTGGCTCCTAGTCTAGTCAAGTCTAGACTTTCCTAGTCAAGTCTGACTAGACTAGGGCAGCAGTGGTATGTATGGTGCAACGCTTAGATGGGTTTAAATTTGGCGGGAACAATATTATCATCCTCTCTTCTAATTTGAAGGAGTGGATAGTGATAGTGAAAGTGAAAGTGAAGGTGATGGTAAGAATCAAATATTCGCGCGCTCATTTCAGTCACTGTAAAGCAAGCCGCTATGTACGATGCTATTTCACTATATAGCGAAGCAAGCCGGTGGTATATACAGCAAGGAAGTAAGCAAGCTGGAACTGAAAATGCTCTCCTCTGCAACAGAGTTTGAGAGCTTCAGTTCAGCTCACTGTGCTTCTTCTCGACATGCTTGATGCTTGCTGTATATATATACCATATATACCATGTATATTGTAAATCGGCCAGTGATTTACGGCACGCTAGTAGCACCCCCAGCACTGCCCATGTCGCCTAATGTGCCTACGCGGGAAGCGCCATGTAAACAAATGGCGCTCCGCTAGGTACATACCTACTGGAAGAGTAGCTTAAGTTAGCGTTCTTCTGCAAGCAGAAGAAGGGCTGATCGGACACTTCCCGACATCCTTGCTAATGTTACCTTGCTCTGCATGCTTAAGCATACGGAAATATTGTGTCGCTATGGAAATACTCACTGTACTTATTTATGTTATTTATTCATGTACTTATTATTGATGATACTATTGCTATTGTAAAGATATCTATTTTTATTGGCTACATTAATATGTTACATAAGATGCTATGAAATGTTATTATAGATTAATTATTGTAATATTTGGATTCACTCTCTCTTCATCGATCAAGATATTCACATAGTGTCTCATCTCTCTCCAGTTATCCCTCATTTTCACCAATTTGGTTTTCTTCGCGACCCATACACTATACTATTTTATTTATAATTATTACTTACAATTTAGTTGTTGGAATTGAATCCTAATAATTCGACTTACATTATTCCTATTTCTTCGCTACTTTTAATAAAAGCTATTAATTATTCCCATACTTATCTCCGAATCTCATCAATTTATTCCCCCCATCCTCCTCACTCATCTCGACATTCACAAGGTGCGGGGTAGCTTCTCTGTTCCTGCATAGAAAACTTCCCCTGGAGAAATTTCCTGCTTTACCTCGTCATTTTCACGGTAAGAAAATAATTTGGTAAATTTCTTATTCCCACCCATATCCCCCACATTATTACCCATTTTCTTCTTTTCCCGTCGGTGGTAGTTGCCAGTTCCCTTTACTACCTCTCGCTGCCAAGCTTATAATTATTCTTCACCCACCACATCCCCACAAATAAAATCATGTCCCACGTAGCAATGTCCCAAATCCTGTCGGATCTGCCCACTTTCGATGGAAAGTCTTCCGTCAATACATGGGTGTCCCAGTTTGAAGAAACTGCCCTGCATTATAAACTGGATGAGCATTGGAGACTCAGAAATATGGGTCGCTTGCTTGTCGGTACTGCTCAGAGCTGGTGGAATTTCAATTCCCAGAGTTTCACCGCAGCTCTTAATGGCCAGACAGCAAAGTCACTTTATAATCGATTTAAGCGCGAGCTCGTCGAATATTTCCCCGAGGAGGATTTTGCCCGAATTGCGAAAACACAAAATAAAACCCGTAACTTTCGTTTTGGAAAGGAGGACCCCATAGACTATGTGACTGATAAGCTCAGTCTTTTCCAAAAAATGAACTCCCAAATGACCGATGATGATAAGCTCAAGTACCTTCTTAAAGGTTTACCATCCCAACTAGCCCACACAATTCGTCGTGCAATTGGCTCTTCAGGTTCCGTCAGTGAATTCCTCAAGGAATTAAAGTTTCACTGTCAAGATCCAAACTTCAACCTTTTCTCTTGTCCCACACTAACTATTCCAACTGTATCATCCACCCATTCTGAGATATACAACCCTGTCCATAAAGTAGAAGTACCCCAGGTCCCAGTTCCATACCCAGCTAAATCCCAGTCGTTCTGTGGGTATTGTTCAAAGGAAGGGCATCATCTCAGAACTTGTTTGCAAATGCAACGAGACTTTGTTCCCCGCCAACAAGCCATGCAGGATTACGTTCACCGGAATGAGCTTCATAATTTGATTCCTCAGTCGGTAAACCCAGATAATCCAAAAGCTTCCAACTGGCGTGAAAACCCAGAACGATCTGGTCCGTACCGTCCTAATAGCCCTCATCCCAATAAACCCAACAAACATCCTCCAAGTCTTTTCCCAAAAAATCAAGACCATGCTGCCACTTCGTTAAACCAGTAGGCCTGGAAACGCGGGCAGCCCAGGCCAACAGTGATTTAAATAAATTTTCCCATAATCTCCCGCATACATCTGATTTCATCAAACCATCTATTATTAATATTGGCTTAAATGATTTTCAAGAAATCAATTCTTCAGATACTACTTCTCCTTTGCTCACTATCTCAACAACTATTGCTTCCCTTGAAAAATTAGCCCTAATTGATTGTGGTGCTGGTTCTTGCGTCATTAGCCAAGACCTGTTCGATTCTCTTCCTACTATTATTAAATCGACTGCAAATCCCCTTCCTCACCCAGTCTATTTGAAGTTAGCTGTTAAGTGTACGAATAATTACGTAATTACTCATTCAATTAGTTTAGCAATTACAATCCAAGATTATTTTACTTTCTGGGAATTTTTTATTGTCCCAAATTCTTCCTACCCAGTTATTATTGGCGTTGATTTCCTCAGGAAAAGTAAAGCCGAAATTAATTTTAGTACTAATGAAATAAAATTCAACTCCCGTCCGGTGAGATCCCATAACCCCACTGCATTAAGTTCCCTTACCTCACCTGTGTCAAGTTCCCTTGACTCCCCTGTGTCATGTTCCCATGACTCCCCTGTGTCATGTTCCCATGACTCCCCTGTGTCATGTTCCCATGACTCCCCTGTGTCATGTTCCCATGACTCCCCTGTGTCATGTTCCCATGACTCCCCTGTGTCATGTTCCCATGACTCCCCTGTGTCATGTTCCCATGACTCCCCTGTGTCATGTTCCCATGACTCCCCTGTGTCATGTTCACATGACTCCCCCACTGTTCCTATCATTTTACCGGATCCTCCAAAAGCTAACTCCGAGTTTAGCAAGACCCTGCTAATAAAAACCATGTACCCAGTTGAAGTCCCACCCCTTACTACCCTAACTGTTCCAATTTTCTCTGACGGTGTTATTTACTACACTGGATTATTCGAGCCCTTTAAAAATGTCCAAATTAAGAATAATCTCATGATGCCCCGAGCGTTAATATCTATTGACGACTCAAAAGGTTATTTAACATTATCCAACCCATCAAATTACTACGTATCCCTACCTGACATTTTGAAATTCTCTCAAAAGTTTTACATAATTTTGGAAAATACGGAGTCACAAGCTAGTATTCCAATAGTTTTCTGACTAACCATTATTTAATTAAGCTTCTCGCGACACAATACTCTCCTTTTCCTGTTCCTTCTGGACATTATGTGCTTAAAATAAATAAAGTGAAACTACTGGACACTGGACTCGTTCTGCTAACAACCCCTCGCCGAAAATCGGACACATTACTCCTCTCAAAAAACAACGTGAGGCTATCGGGAACCTACTTGAGAAACCTTTAAAAAACGCCCGGAAGCACCAGGCTATATATTAGCAAATTATATTTGGCATATAAAGCAAAGGTTGGAGGTGTTTTCCGGGCACATCCTCAGGCGAGTTACTTTCTACCTTGTAAAGGTCCACTCAATCCGTTGATGCATAATAGAAGTAACAACTATTTTGGACAGAGGTACTGTCACTGAAATTTATTTTAACTTAGGTACTGTTAAATCGTCGTGAGAATTGAGAAACTATTGGCAGCGGTAATGTCATCGCCCGATCATTCCGACCGTATGGATAAAATCATGGAGAAATTGGAGGCTATGGATAACAAACTCACAAAACTGGACGAAGTCATTACCTCGATTAACAAAATCAATTCCGCCGTGCGCTCACTAAACAAGACAACTGAATCATTAGACACGAAAGTGAAGAAGCAAGAGGAGGAGATAAAGACGCTGAAAAGCTCAATCCGTCAGATCAACAACAATCAAATATTCCTCTCTACACCGGATAGAAACCAAAATCTCATAGTGAAAGGTATACCAGCCCCCACTCGACCAAGTCAAAACAGCGCAAAATCAATGATTAAAGGAGAACTACTTCCAAAGTTATGCAAGTCCACAGATGACGAACAAGAAACCGCAAAATGGTTCGACGCGGAAATAATCTCCACGAACATCCCAAATAGCTCACAATCTGCAACTAGGGTTTTGTACAAACTGAAATTCAAATCCATGAGCTATCTCAGAAGTTTCCGATCAAAGTGTGTAGGATTAAAGAATTCAAAAATCTCGGTGTCAGATGACCTCAATAAGAAGCAACGTGAAGTTCTTTCATGCCTACTGAAGAAACGCAAGGAGCTTAAAGAGAAGAACACAAAAAGTTTTATTTATGCTAATAGATATCTCATTGTCAAAAATGATTCATCGGTTGACACATTTTTTGAATCAGATGGTACCCAAATCTTCGAAATCGTCAGCATTCCAAACTTTAAACCCCGGGGCAATAGTCACCAACTACCACAGCAATAGAGGCCAGGCGAACCCATATCTACACAACCAACTACTTGTAAAATAACATATTGGAACTGCAATGGCGTTTGTAACTTTTTTAATTTAAATAAGTCTGACAAGGAATTAATTCTCAATTCTGATATAATATGTCTGTCCGAAACCTGGAGTACACTCATTAATTATGATTGTAGCAATATTTCAGAACTTTCAAAATTTCAAACTTATGTAAATCCAGCAGTTAAAACAGCGCAAATGGGTAGACCTAGTGGAGGACTGTGTATTTTGTCTAGCAAATCTTTTACGACGTTAAAATATTTTAACACATATGATTTTTTGAGTACTATAATTTTAAGGCATAACAAATCACATAAGTTTTTGATCTTGTTGTTTTTATACTTCAAACCAGGGGCTCAATATAACTATTGCATGTCAAAACTCGAAGAAGTAATTGAGGAGGTTTCAATGACATATCCAGGAGAACCAATGTACATAATCGGAGATTCAAATGCGAGAGTTGGCAACTTAAACTGGAATCACGACAACAGTAATCAGAGACTTGAAAGGGGTCGGACAAGCCTTGATCAAGTGGTGAATAGCAGGGGGAAATACATGTTCGAATCTCTAACAAAGTTAGATTTTTCTTTACTGAATGGTCGCTGTCAAAGTGACTCCCCCGCCAACTTTACATATGTCACGCACAATGGGGCTAGTGTAATCGACTTATTTTGGTCCAACACTGTCGGATTACAATTAGTATATGATCTGAAGCCAATTTCGATTACACTCTCCCCGCATTTTCCTATGCGCTTGGAACTCCTGGATATTGTACCACTTTTAAAGTCTGTCCCGTATACTAAACGCACATTGATTAAATGGATACCAAATGAAAATTATCACCCAATCCTTAACGAAAATCTATTTCTTATTCCAGATGGTCTGAGCGCGGATGATCTGAATCTCGCAATTACTGAAGTCGTAAAAACAGCAGCCATTAAATGTGATATGGTAAAGTCAGTCTACATTGGGAAATACAACTATGGCAATAATAAACCCTGGTACGACCATGATTGCAGAAGGTCTCACAGTAACGTTCTAAATAAGCTAAAGTATGTACGCAAAAATAACTACAACAAAGTTCAGCTATGGGAGTACCATGAAGCCAGAAAATGTCACTCGGACATTATCAAAAATAAAAGGAGAGGATATTTTGATCACCTTAGAAAATGTCTCCGCAACCCCAACTCAACTAGTATCTTTTGGAAAACGTTTAATTTATTCAAGTCCCGTAAGAGCAATGAGAACCCCATCAATGTAGAGTCATGGCATAACTTCTACTTTGAAGTTATGCCTGCTAAATCTCTTGAAATTATTCTCGAAAATAGTTTCTCAAATGTTGATGATCAGTTGGATGCGGAAATCACTTTTTCTGAATTAGAGTATGTCATTAAGTCGCTGCAGACTAATAAAGCCCCGGGTACAGATGGTATAAGCAACGAATTCTGGAAGCATGCAACCTCAGATCTTTGCACCCGCTTACTCTCTCTCTTTAATAGTGTTTTTACCTCTGGGCTGACACCCAAAATCTGGTCAGAAATTGAAATGTGCATGCTACACAAAAAGGGTGATAAGTCTCTCCCATCAAACTATAGGGGTATTGCATTAATTAATACAATAACCAAAATGTTTACTAATGTCCTTTTTAACAGGCTATACCCATGGTGTGAAACCAGAAACGTACTCCCTGAATCGCAAGCTGGCTTTCGGAAACACCGAGGCTGTAGAGATCAAATTTTCACTCTTTTGGCAATTATCCAGACAAAGTTAAGCAGACCGGGTGGGAAACTTTTTGCACTATTTGTCGACTTAGCTAGGGCCTTTGATTCCCTAAACCACGATCTCATGTGGAGAAAGCTAGACGCTTTTGGCGTGAGCGGAAAAATGATCAGAGTTCTCAAGTCCCTGTATGATAATGCTATTGTAAAAATTAGGGTTGGAAAGGATTACACGAACCCCATTGACGTATCTCAGGGAGTTTTACAGGGCGACGTACTTAGCCCTCTGCTGTTTGCTATCTATATATCTGATCTTGATGATTTTATGGAAAACAATGGAGCGACCCCGGTTTCCATGGGTTTGCAAAGCTCCATAAACCAGTTGCTCTTAGCAGACGATAACGTCACCCTAGCCGAATCAAAGCAAACTCTGCAGGCCAAAATCAACATTTTGGAGGAATATTGTAAGAATAATTACTTGAGCATCAACCTATCCAAAACTAAAATAATAATCTTTCGCAACGGTGGCAGAATTTTAAAAAATTGGGTCTGGTTTCTAAAAGGATCTGTAGTGGAAATTGTTTCGGAATATACATATCTGGGTGTCACTTTCTCATCATTTGGATCTTTCAGACGCGCATGTAAAGAAATGTCACGAAAATCTATTGCTACTATTGGGCCCACTCTAAAAATACTAGGAACGTCTAAATGCGACTCTTGGGCCTCCAAAATGAAGCTATTAGACTCCGTAGTTATCCCCACAATGACATACGGGGCTGAAATATGGGCTTTCGCATTACACGATGAGATTGAAATTGTTCAAAATCAATCTCTGAAAAAGTTACTTTGGCTCCCAAATGATACTCCCTCGTATGCGCTTCGGGTTGAAACCGGCAGAGTTAGGATATTCTATAGGGTAATTGGATGGGCGCTAAAATATTGGTTCTCGATTCTATTAATGTCAAACACAAGGTTGGTAAGGTTATGTTATGAAAGGCTAAAATTTGTTGGACGAAACTTACCGTTGTACAAACGCAAACCCCTATGGGCCAATTTTATTCGAGACATTTTATACAAGTATGGGTTTGCTTCGGTTTGGGAATTTCAGTCCGCCGAATATTTGTCGGGTTTTTTCAAAGTAATAATGGCCGCTGTTTTTGACTCTTTCATAGAGTACGACTTACAACGAATTCAGAAATCCTCATTCATTCATCAGTACAAACTTATTAAATGCCATTTCTCTACGTCAAATTACTTAACGTATATGATTCCTTTTCAATACATTCGGTTGATGGCCAACATCAGATTATGCTCAACCACGTTATATACAATACGTTCAAAATATAAACTGTCGAATAACGAAATATGCCATGATTGTAACCTACAAGAACCACACAACATATTTCATATGTTTGCAAAATGTCTCATGTACTCTCTTCCTAGAAAACTACTTATAGATAAATATCAAATCAACAACTACTTCCAAGACGAATGTACTCTGCTTCGGATATTTGTATCCCCTTCAAGTGATCTTATATGTGATATATTTAAATATGTTCATAACTGCTCAACGAGGAAAAATCTATTTGCTACTCTTTCTGATGTATTTTAATTTAATTTAGTCTTAGTTTTAAGTTAATTTTACTCAATGTAAGTACATTCTGCCGTTGTATATGGATGATATGGGCGCCGCCCGGGGAGAATCCTTAATAAACTCGTATCGTATCGTATCGTATCGTACGTATCCCTACCTTCCAAAACCCTAGTTGGTGTGCTAGAATCCGTAGGGGCAATCTGTTCTAACGACTCTATCCCATTTATGTCCCTTGCTACTACAACTTCCTCTAATATGATTAATAATACAAATATTTCCCCCGTCCCTAAAGATTATCCAATTGACCCCCTAATAGACTCCCTAAAGTTTGCTGACCATCTTACAGATCTTCAAGTGACTTCCCTAAAAAGGTTACTCTCCTTTTATCGGAAAGCATTTGCTTTCTCGGACAATGAGTTTGGTTGTACACACCTCATTGAGCATGGCTTTGAGTTGGAGGATGAATCCCCCATCACCTCCAGACCTTACCGCGTTTCCCAATTTGAAAGGAAAGAGATTGACCGGCAGGTCAATAAATTAATTGATCAAGGTGTCATTGAGGAAACAAATTCCCCTTGGACTAGTCCCTCCCTTCTTGTAAAGAAGTCCGATGGGACTTTTCGCCTGGTTATCGATTTTAGGAAATTAAACCAGAAAACGAAGAAATCTTGTTACATACTAGAACGACAAGATTCCATCTTCGATGCCCTCTCCGGATTTAAATTTATTTCCAAGCTGGACTTCGTCTCAGCTTTCCACCAAGTAAAAAACTCTGATAGAGTTCGAGAATATTCCGGCTTTGTCACTCCAACTTCCTCCTACACATTTAACCGAATGCCCTTTGGTCAATGTTCTGCCCCTCAAACCTTTCACCGCCTAATGGATCGGTTACTCGGTTCCTTGAAATGGGAAATAGCCGTCTGCTTCCTTGATGACATTGGAGTGTACTCAAAATCATTTGAGGATCACCTTTTACATTTAGAAAAGGTATTAATTCGAATTGTGGATGGTGGTCTAACCCTTAAACCCTCCAAATGCGAATTTGCAATGAAGCGAGTTAAATTCCTAGGTCACTATATTTGTGAAGACGGAATTGAAGCTGACCCAGAAAAAATTTCTGCCATGCTCAACTATCCTCTCCCCACATCCCTCAAGCATGCGAGAAGTTTCCTAGCTTTATGCTCCTGGTATCGTAAATTTGTATTTAATTTCAGTAAAATTGTTGCCCCCATCCGTAAACTCACGGAGAAAAATGCTAAATTCTCATGGTCCCCAGATTGTCAGGTTGCGTTTGAAGATTTAAAATCCCGTTTATCCCAAGCCCCAATTTTAGCTCACTTTGATGAAACCGCCCCTACCTCCTTAGCTACTGATGCCTGTGCTGATGGCATTGCAGGCATACTGTCCCAACTACAAGATGGTATCGAAAGAGTTATCGCGTATTATTCCCGATCCCTTAATAAACATGAAAAAAATTATCATGTTACGGAATTAGAAGGCCTGGCAGTAGTGGAATCTGTCAAGCATTTTCGTCCTTATTTGTATGGTCGCCATTTTGACATACTCACCGACCATAACTCCCTCTGTGCCCTTATGTCCTGCAAAGAGCCTAAAGGTAGACTTTCCCGTTGGAGCCTCACACTCCAGGAATACGATTTCCAGATTAAGTATAAACCCGGTAAATTACATTCTAATGTAGATGCTCTCTCCAGAAGCCCAGTAGATCCCGCCCCAGAAGTTGAAACTGACTATCCAGAATTATCCACCTCCCTGTTCAGCATTAACGTTAACCCCGACCCTATCTCCGACTTGCTTTCGAAACAGCGGAACGACCCCTTCATTCGCCCAATAATTACTCATAAGCTTCGTATAGATGATTTAGATTCCAGCCTGAACACCGACAAGTATCCTGAATTTTCATTACAGGATGGACTATTGTACAGGGCTGAACATAAGATTGGTGACAGACTCTGGAAATTATGTATTCCGGAAATTTCCAGACTTCAGGTTTTTCAGTCTGTACACTGTCACCCCACGGGAGGACACTTCGGCATAAATAAAACTCTTCATACTCTCCAATCTAGGTTTTATTGGCCCCGAATGAGAAGAGATGTAACCAGATTTGTGCAGTCCTGCGAAATCTGTCAGTTACACAATCATAGAACGAAGCCCAAAAATGGTCCCCTAATTCCTTTCCCTTCACCTCTAAACGCGTTCGAAACCCTAGCAATTGATTTTGTCGGACCCTTCCCAAAATCCCCTAATGGTAACGAATACTTTATTATTGTAGTTGACCATTTAACTAGATATTTAGAAGTAAAACCGATTCCATCCCAAACTAGTTCTCATGCTATCATGTCCATCCTCGAACTTATTATTTATAGGCACGGTCTCCCTAACCTAATCATTACTGATCCCGCTTCAGCGTTCACTTCTAAAGCGTTTGAAAAGTTTTGTGGTGATTTTAAAATTTCCCATCACCTTACCCCTCCCCAAGCTCCTAATGTTAATGGTCTTGCTGAGAGACATGTAGGTACCATAAAACGGGTGATTTCCAAGTTCTTGTCTGAAAAACACGAATATTGGGAAAATTGGCTCCCATCAGCGGCTTTTGCTCACAACGATACAATCCACTCAGTCAGTAAATTCAGTCCCTATTATTTACTTTTTGGCAAAGATCCAACACTCCCCTGCGATAAACTTTTTCCAACCCTAGATTGGCAAACAACTTGTCAGGACCCCGAAACTGTACGACGCCGAGTCACCTTTGCCCAAACTACTGCTAACGAGAATACCCAAGTTTCCCGAACAAAAGCAAAAATTAATTTTGATGCTACCCATTCTCCTATAGAGTATTTGCCTTCCCAGTTAGTTTTACTGGCCGACTTTTCAAGAAAAGTCGGATTCGTGAATAAATTTCTCCCAGCATGGAAAGGACCGTTTGAAGTGATAGAAAAACTCAATCCCGTCACTTACTTGGTTCAGGATCGACGTAATAATAAAAGTACTTCAAAACCGTCCAAAGCGCATGTTCAAAACATGAAACCCTATTTTCCTCCAACTTTCTCTCCCCCCAACAATACGTATCCTAATGATCCTAAAATTAACTGCATTTGTCCTCAGATGAATCCCTTCGAAGAACCCATGGACATTGACGTTCTGTTAGGAGACCTCGGATCACCCCTCCCATTCATCTCTTGGGAAGACGAGATGGAAGCCTTACTAGACAATCTCCCTCCTGAATCACCTCCGAATTCTCACTCTACCCCGGACTCACAAGATCTTCCAAACTTAACGGTAAAATTGTCAGATAATCAAGCAACTCCTCCAGTCCATTCTCAGCATCCTCTTCAAGCTAATTCTCACATTGTCCCGTTGATGTGCATAAACTTCGAAAACCCTCAACCAGTCGACCGGTCAGTCATTATTTCAAAGGTTAATCAAAAGTCAATGAAAGCTAACACACGGTCCCGCTTTCAAAAATTTCCTCGGAGATATAATTATCACCAGAACCCACCCCATCCAGTGCCTTTAATGTCCCTAAAAATTGATCCTCCTCAATTTTACCCCTCCAGGGGAAAAACAACTCCATCCTATGGACAAATTCCATACGACCATCAACGAGGAGAACGTTATCCGCACCCCCGAAGACCTGACGTGGGAACCCCAACGGGAATCAAGATCTCATCTACCAGATGCGAGGAATGCTCCAATGTTACCCGCAAGGTTCAAGAATCGGCCGGGACGTCCGAAAACACCCCTGTGTCATGTAAATCGGCCAGTGATTTACGGCACGCTAGTAGCACCCCCAGCACTGCCCATGTCGCCTAATGTGCCTACGCGGGAAGCGCCATGTAAACAAATGGCGCTCCGCTAGGTACATACCTACTGGAAGAGTAGCTTAAGTTAGCGTTCTTCTGCAAGCAGAAGAAGGGCTGATCGGACACTTCCCGACATCCTTGCTAATGTTACCTTGCTCTGCATGCTTAAGCATACGGAAATATTGTGTCGCTATGGAAATACTCACTGTACTTATTTATGTTATTTATTCATGTACTTATTATTGATGATACTATTGCTATTGTAAAGATATCTATTTTTATTGGCTACATTAATATGTTACATAAGATGCTATGAAATGTTATTATAGATTAATTATTGTAATATTTGGATTCACTCTCTCTTCATCGATCAAGATATTCACATAGTGTCTCATCTCTCTCCAGTTATCCCTCATTTTCACCAATTTGGTTTTCTTCGCGACCCATACACTATACTATTTTATTTATAATTATTACTTACAATTTAGTTGTTGGAATTGAATCCTAATAATTCGACTTACATTATTCCTATTTCTTCGCTACTTTTAATAAAAGCTATTAATTATTCCCATACTTATCTCCGAATCTCATCAATTTATTCCCCCCATCCTCCTCACTCATCTCGACATTCACAATATATACATACACTCATAGGCTTGCGTTTGTCTATGAGTTCAGAAAGCCGAAGCTCAGCTGATTGACACTCCATAAATGCAACAATGCAACCGCGCCTTATAGACGCTACGTAAGTACATACAATGCGTCTGTTTCTATAGCTGGAGTACGAAGACCACGCAGCCGTCGCACACTTGCCACGCCATTTCTCACCACTCATACCACTCACTCACATTCAGTTCATTTCTTCTTCCGTGCTTGCCGAGATAGGAGCTGCTCTTCTCCGTTTTCCGCTGCATTGCTTATTTAACTGTCTTTTTGAAGACACAATTACCTGTCTTTTTAAAGACACAATTACCTGTCTTTTTAAAGACACAATTACCTGTCTTTTTAAAGACAAATAAACCTGTCTTTTTAAAGACAAATTAACCTCTCTTTTTAAAGACTAATTAACCTGTCTTTTTAAAGACAAATTAACCTGTCTTTTTAAAGACAAATTAACCTGTCTTTTTAAAGACAAATTAACCTGTCTTTTTAAAGACAAAATCAGTCTTTTAAAGACAAATTCAGTCTTTTAAAGACAAAATCAGTCTTTTAAAGACAAATTCAGTCTTTTAAAGACAAATTCAGTCTTTTAAAGACAAAATCAGTCTTTTAAAGACAAATTCAGTCTTTTAAAGACAAATTCAGTCTTTTACAGACAAATTCAGTCTTTTCAAGAAAACGTTAGTCTTTTAAAGATAAAATCAGTTGCTCACAGACACAATCAGAATTAAAGACAACTCCTGTTCTTCTAAAGGCAAAACATGAATCCCGCGAACAAAAGAAGTCGTAAGCAGACTATGCACTCGAATGTACGCCAAGGTCTTAATGACGAGGTTTCGTTCGATAATGATACTGCAGAAATTGCTCAACCAGCCCATACTACCGCAAGTAATCCAGCAACTCGAAGAGCTAATTATGCCAGCAACCGAGAAGTTTTCAAACAACGACAATATCGTGCCGACAATAACTCACGTATTAATGAAACCCGTAGAGCCCATTATGCTGATAATCGGGAAACCTTGCGTGCTAACTTGCGAGATTACCGCACTGAAAACCACTCAAGTATAAATGAAACTCGGAGAGCAAATTACGCTGATAACCGAGAAACCTTGAGTGCTAACTTGCGAGATTATCGTGCTGAGAATCAATCCAGTATTAATGAAACTCGGAGAGCAAATTACGCTGATAACCGAGAAACCTTGAGTGCTAACTTGCGAGATTATCGTGCTGAGAATCAATCCAGTATTAATGAAACTCGGAGAGCAAATTATGCAGATAATCGAGAATCCTTAAGTGATAACTTGCGAGATTACAGGGCTGAGAATAACTCACGTATTAATGAAACCCGGAGGGCAAATTATGCGGATAACCGAGAAACCGTGAATGCTAACTTGCGAGATTACCGGAGTGAGAATCACTCAAGTATAAATAAAACTCGGAGAGCAAATTATGCTGAAAACCAAGAAACCTTGAGTGCGAACTTGCGAGATTATCGTGTTGAGAATCATTCAATTATTAATGAAACTCGGAGAGCAAATTACGCTGAAAATCGAGATGTTTTGAGTACTAATCTACAAAACTACCGTGCTCCTATTCGGGAAAGTATAAACGAGACCGAACGTGTTCGTAGGCTAGCAGCAAATAGGCGCACACTTGAACAAACTGAATATTGTGGTCTAACTATCAATATTGATGAGAGCGATGTTACCGAATATAATATCGGAAACATGGATAAAGAATGCCGAAACTGTCATGCATTGCATTTTGCAGAAGAGGGCAGATCTAACGGATCCGGTGAAAATAAATACTTGAGTTTTTTGACTTGCTGCCATCATGGAAAAATTGATACATTGATTCCAATGAAGCCTCCACACGAAACTGTGGCAGAACTTTTTCGGGAAAAACATTTTATGGAAAACATTCGTTCATATAACTCTGCTATTGCAATGGCATCTTGCGGTGGAAACGTACAGCATATGCTAGGTGGTCCATATGTTTTCCGCCTTCATGGTCAGTTGTATCATTGTAGTGGACCATTGTACCCAAAACAGGGTGACAACCCAAAGTTTGCTCAATTGTATGTGTATGATAATGAGATAGCATCATCATACAGAATGGAAAACCCAGCTAATTCTGGGTGTAAAGATACAGTGCTACAAATTTTGCACACATTTATGGAGGCAAATAATAAATTAGTTGCTTGCTACAGAATGCTCAAAGAAGTGGAGGATGAAATGCAATGAGCCGGAAAAGATACAAAAAATCTTGCAATGAAAATTTCAACAAATAATAATTATGACCCTAGAAGGTACAACGTAGCCAAAGCTAACGAAATTGCTATGGTATTTACAAATGACGAGGGCGAACCTCCATTTGAACGGGATATACGAGTTTATTTGAGAGAGGAAAAAAGAATGAAAAACATTAATATTCTCAATGAGTTCTTGGATGGACTTACTTATCCCTTATTTTTCCCAACCGGAGAGATAGGCTGGAATTATGGATTGAAAACCAGTGACGGGAAAACAAAAATTACTGAAATGATGTATTTCAGCTTTCATTTACAAATACGAAAAGACCAGACAAACCACTTGCTATCTGGTGGAAAACTAACCCACCAATTGATGGTGGATTGGTATTGCAGAATGGAAGCAAATAGGCTGAATTTTTTGCGATATAATCAAAAAAGATTAAAAGCGGATACATATTCTTCTGTTCAAGAATATGTGACAAACAGAGCAGCCGCAACTGGAAAAGGAGTTGGCCGTACTGTCATATTTCCATCGAGTTACATTGGCAGTCCCAGAAATATGCAACAAAGATACCAGGATGCAATGGCGATTGTCAGAAAATTTGGCAAACCGGATTTATTTATTACTATGACTTGCAATCCGAAATGGAAAGAAATAATGGCACATTTGTTGCCAGGTCAACAACCATCAGATAGACCTGATATCGTTGCACGTGTTTTTAATTTAAAGTTAAAGGAGTTAATTGAAGATATTACCAAGCGTGGAATTTTTGGAAAATGCAGAGGATATGTGTATGTAATTGAGTTTCAAAAACGAGGCCTTCCTCATGCCCACATTCTATGGATAGGTGGGGATTTAGATCTGAAAGATCCTAATTGTGTGGACAAAATCGTCTCAGCCGAAATTCCATGTAAACAAACTCAACCTATGCTTTACGAGGCAGTAACAACGCATATGCTTCACGGACCATGTTCCCAAAAATGCATGCGTAATGGTATTTGTACCAAACGATTTCCTAAGGAATTTTGTAATGTCACTGATACAGGTGTTGATGGGTTCCCGTTGTACAAGCGCAGAAATAGTGGAATTAAGTTTCATAAGGGAGTAAATGAATTTACAAACCAACATGTGGTACCACATAACCCATACTTATTGCTTAAGTATAATTGTCATATTAATGTGGAAGTTTGTTCTTCTGTTAAAGCTGTAAAGTACATCTACAAGTACGTTTACAAGGGTCATGATTGTGCTGATTTGCTTTTAAATGAAACTGAAACTACAGTCAATGTAGATGAAATAAGCCAACACATAAATGCTCGATATGTGAGCGCTCCGGAAGCAATGTGGAGGATTTTTGGGTTCTGGATGCAGGACAAATCTCACACCATTTATCGTTTACATGTTCATGAACCGAATGAGCAAACATTGTACTATCGCGATGGTGATGAATCACAGGCATTAGAAAATGTAAAAGATTCTAATCTATCTGCTTATTTTAAGTTGAATGCGCAAGATGTGAATGCAAGGCAATATCTTTATGCAGATATACCTAATTACTACTGTTTCACAGATGGAACTGATCCAATAACAATGAAGAAGTGCAAAGTTTGGAAAAAACGTTGTCACGGATATGATCCGCATGTTATCGGCCGCATGTTTAATGTGAGCCCTTCAAATATACAAAAATACGCTATAAAATTACTCTTACTCCACAAAAGGGGAGCTACATCATTTGATGATTTAAGAACTGTAGATGGATGTTTATGTGATTCATTCCAAGATGCATGTTCGAAATTGAACTTAGTGGAAAATGATGAGCAATGGTACCATGCTATGAACGAGGCAATAGTATATCAAATGCCTAAGCAGTTGCGGCAACTTTTTGCAATTATTTGTGTTTTCGGCTCTCCTTCAAGCGCTATAGATATTTTTAACCACTATAAAGATCATCTTATTGAAGACTTTCGTCGTGATCACACTGAAAATGTTGCCGAGCAACTATGCTTGCATGAAATTGAAAGCATTTTTAAAATGCACAAAAAATCTGGTGAAAAAGATTTTGGAATGCCAAAACTACAAGGCTACATGACATCACCAATGTATGAGTCTTATGATATTGACCAAGAAAAAAATTCATTTGCAACAAATTATGATAAGCTGAACGAGCAGCAGAAACACGTGGTGAATTTTGCAATGAAGGAAATTAAATCAAATAATTACAAAAATAATTGTATTCATCTAAATGGCCCTGGGGGGAGCGGAAAAACCTTTGTGTATGAAACATTAATGAGTTATGTACGTGGACATCTGTTTAACGGGCTGCAAGGAATAGCAATTGCAGTTGCTTCAACGGGAATTGCAGCTACACTTTTGAAAGGTGGCAGGACTTACCACTCTCAATTTTGCATACCTCCGAATACAAACAAGGACACCACGTCCTCAATGCGAGTTAACTCTGTGGAGGCAGATAGAATTCGCAAATCTCAGCTAATAATCTGGGATGAATGCACGATGGCAAGCAAGTACAGTTTGGATGTAGTTAATAGACTTCTACAGGAAATTATGGATAATAATAGACCATTTGGTGGAAAATTAATAATTCTTGGAGGGGATTTTCGACAAATTTTAAATTTTGTCAAACGTGGGAATCGAATTTCAATAATTGAATCAAATATCAAAAGCAGTGTTAACTGGAAATGTTTCAAAACTTTTAAGTTGAATGTAAATATGCGAGCACGGTATGACATGGAGTTTTCTGATTGGATTCTAAAGGTTGGAGACGGTAAGCTCAACAAGAGAATTAAAGATAAAGATGATATGGTGGAAATTCCCCAAAACCTTATTACAAATAGTAATTTAATTGTCGAGATTTTTGACAGCATAACTCCTACAAACATAGAAGATTATGCCAACAGGGCAATATTGTGTCCTCTCAACGTCGATTCATCGAAAATCAATGATAAAGTCCTAGACTTATTGTCAGGGGTAGAGAAATGTTACTGCAGTGCAGATACAGTTGATAGTGCCAATGAAAGCGATGTACAGAATTATCCTGTAGAGTATTTAAACTCGATTAATCCGAATGGAATGCCTGCTCATTTTCTAAAACTTAAAATCGGAGCAATTATTATGTTACTCCGAAACTTAAATACGAAGAGAGGTCTCTGTAATGGTACACGTTTGATTGTTACAGAACTCAAGGAGAATCTTATATTTGCTAAGGTTTTAACAGGAAGGGCGAAAGGGGAAACCATGTTTCTTCCCCGAATTACACTAACTTCAAATGAGGGTGAATACCCGTTTGTTTTACGAAGGAGGCAATTTCCTGTCAAGCTAAGCTTCTCCATGACTATAAACAAGTCACAGGGTCAAAGTTTTAGTAAAGTAGGTATTTGGTTATCAAAACCCGTTTTTACTCATGGTCAACTGTATGTAGCATTTTCAAGAGCCAATTCTCGAGACAATGTAAAAGTATTTGTGGATAAAACTGAGGACCAGGGGGAACTTATGGGTCCAGGGAATGGTACTTATACAATTAATTGTGTGTACCCCGAAATATTATAATTTGCAATAAAATTTAACATTTTACCGGATATTAAGCTTATACTAGCACTGCAAAGCCAGCTATTGCGTACAACTATTTACTGCCTTTGATACTTTCATTTGTATTTTTGAGCCAGCAATAGCTGGCTGTGCAGTGCTAGTGAAATATTATACAGAAATAAATTGACAATACCTACAATTAAGACAATTGTCGATGTTCCTTGGCGTATAATTTGGAACTTATTCATTGTTAAAGATAGAGCCACCCAGGAAGGATAACTATACTGTGCTCACGGTATTTTTTATTAATGGGAATAGCTAGGATTGTAAACTTTAGCTGTGACGTAATAATACATACAACTAATCAAACAGCTTTTTAGTATTAAATCTCTTCAACAGAATATATGTAAATACATACAAACTTATAGTATTACAAATGACACTAATTTGCTGTAAGAAAGAAATTAATTACATATTTTTAAAATAAATTATTACTTCTCTACCACGTGTTGCATTAGCATAGTTATACACACGGTAGGCTAGACAATTATTCTACGTTGCATATTTAAATTTACAATTAGCCCATCCCTAAAGAAAGTGTTCCAGATGACTTCAAATGATTTCCAATCCATCTGCCCACTTTGCTGTTACTACGATGAATTGTACTACCTTAGATGTACATCAACCCAACCTATAAACGCATGTAAAATTGGAGCCTACATTTACCCTACAAGCATCTACAAAAGCTATTGTGTCCAGCATATTTTATGGGCAGTCTGCACTGTGAATATCCCCCAACATATAATGCCTACTTTTAACAAGAGTATTTTTTTACCATCTACATTTTCCCTACTTGTAGGCCCTACATATAAGCCTCTCAGGCGCACACCTTTGATTCATTCTAATATTTTTCTACTGTGTCGTTCTATTATATGTATATGAACGCTAGTGTACGTAGAAACAACATATGTACATACATAGTGCAATCCAAAACTATGTAAAAGTATAAACTTGACAGTAACCTTCACGTTGAAAGATTTTGTTTGTATCTGCCGAAATGTTGAAAAATAATGAGTTCAGAAACTACTTACAATTAGACACGCAGGCCTTTACGTTGGGCAAAATATGTATGCACGAGAATGTCTCCTTCAGCTTCTCTAATCAGTAACTTTATAAAGGAAGCATTGTTTGATAAATAACAATTTCATTATCTTATAACTTGATCCCACGTTTTATATTAAAAAAAATTTTTCTTACTGCAGTAATCAAGTTCCTCTGGCTACTACTCTGTACATAAAGTAGACCACATTTCCTTTTGGAATTGAGAAGTCTAAACTAAAATTACGCTCAAATTTTTAAAATCCCATTTCATTTACCAATATTTTCTGGGCGAAATGGATACTATTCCGGTTATTGACTTTGGTTTGATCGGCACCTCCGACAAAAAGACATCAGATACGGAAGAGCAGTGGAAAATACTTTCGGAGAATGTGTTTAATGCATTGAGTCGCATTGGTTTCATGTACATTATTAAACATGGAATTCCTCAATCCAAAGTAATCCCCTTGCTAACAAAATTTTTACAAGCCGAAGTTACTTGGGCAAAAATAGTGGGAGACATTAATATGGATTTCCTTACTTTAAAAAAAATGTTTGCAATTACTAAGACCCATAACTAATTTACAAGTCAAGTAAATTTATCTTCGTGTAGGGGAACTCTAGGGAAAAATTAGTTTATTATAATAATTGCTTAATTTTATTCCATAGTACTATTTCATTGTATTTGCGTATTGCTAGATTGACCATGCTTTTGCGGAAAGTGAGGGATTTTTTCAGCAGCCTGATGTCATAAAGGAGAAGTACTTGATTGACATGAGTAAAAATTACAGAGGTTATACGAGACCCGGGCAGCAAATGTAAGTCGTCAAATAGAGCACAAGTGAATCCTGTCGTTACAAGAAATCCCGTTCTGTGGACAATAATTCAACTACAGTTGAATTTTAATCTCTTTTTAAAAAAACGTTTTTAGAGAAAACTTCAATAGTGCTGGTTGTTATTATTACAATAATTGATTTTAAAATATTTGTTTGGAAATTTGACCTTTAATAGCTTAAGTCACACCTCATTCCATGAATTCCGCGAGTGCTTTTCTATAGAAGAGCCAGATGAAGCTTACACTGTTGAAGAAACCCCGGGACTCATCTCATCAATAGAAGATTTGAGAAAACACTGCCGCTTGCCTGTGCGCCAGTTGCTTCGCCTCATAGCAATGGCATTGAAATTAGACGACGAGGATTATTTCGTAAATAATTATAACGGCGGGAGACTCCATCAAGACCCAGGTTTGAATTCTTCCATGGTGCGAACTCATTATTATCCACCCATTCCAGAGGAAATCCAAATCCCGGCAAATTCTGTTCGCTGTTCTGAACATACCGATTTTGGTATTCTAACATTCCTTTTCCAGGACGCAATGGGCGGTTTAGAGGTGAATCACTTTGAATTGTGAAAGTAATTAATGTCACTGAAATTTAATAAAAATTATAATTATTAGAAGTTACAATTAGTTTGAATGACCTCTACCTCCAGGTTAAAGCATTAGCTGGGAACTGGATAAAAGCCAACCCAATTCGAGGCGCAATACTGGTCAATACAGGAGACATTATGGAACTTTGGACTGGGGGTTTATTTCCAGCAACGGTACGTTAAAAATATTTTTTTTTATTATACTACATTCAATACTTATCATGACGATATGTCTTTAAAGTATCGGTTTATACGCTGTTTTTAGCCTCATCGAGTTCTTATTCCAGAAGAGGAAATACAGAAAAGGACAAAGAGACAGTCCATCACTTACTTTGTCAATCCAGATAGTGAAACTTTGGTATCACCTCTCAGTTCGAAGCTGTGCCACGGATCTGGAAGGTCTTTCGAGTCCGTTATTTTTCGAGACCATTACCAAAAGAGATTGGAAGCCAGCTACAAATACTAACCAGGGGATTTACACGTCAGTATCAGGCCCAAATTTATGTAAGTAGAGAAAAAACAAGAGTTGTACAACTATCTTTATCATTATTACAGTTTTAATTTACTCATTCATAACTCATAACTTATGAGACAACTCTTACAAGTGAATTCTTTCAAAGGAGCAAACATCCGTTTGAACACATTATCATATTCCTACAATGTAATTTTGTCTAATTTTATGCTTGTAGACGTGTAGTAAATTTTTAAGTGTCATTGTTGGGACTTAGATCTGAGAATTATTATTACAGATATTTAGGCATAAGCGCTATGATTATTACAGTATTACTGAAACCATCATCCTTCTTCTTATTGCTCTCGACCTGTCCTTTGATTTAAACCTTCGCGGCTTATTTCACGAATTCAAACCATCCCGGCTTAAGCCAAGCGAGTCGGTGGTATATACAACAAGCCGAGAAGCACAGCGGGCTGGAAGCTGAGACTCTGTCGCAGAGGAGGAGGAGAGCTTTTTCAGCTCGCTCAGCTCGCTTTTCTTCTCGGCTAATCATATATGTACCAACTGCTTGCAGCCTACTGGAAGGGAAGCTCTCAATATTACGCCATTTTATATCACTTAAAAGCGCTAATCATAATTATTATATAAACATTAGACATAAATCATCAATAATTTGGATTAAATTAAGACTGGTAGTGAGAAAAACTACGTTCGGTTACAGTACAGAATAATTTGATAAGAGGAGAATTGTAATGACTGAGCTTTGTTCACATTAGTGTGGGATTCTTACTAGGAAAAATTAAATAATCAGTGCGTCCAGTGTCTGAGGCTTCAGTTACAATATTGCGGTACAACGGATTTATATACAAATTATAATAACATAAAAAATCATATTTGATCAGCACGGTGTGCTGATCCACTAACAATAAGGAGTGAAGCACCATACAGTGATGCAACAGCAAGATTTAATAACGACGTTGGTATTAAATTGATCAAGCGGTTAGTTAAATTCCACGTGTATAGCCAAATATTGAATTTGGGGGAAAACTTTAGTGGGCCGAAAGCTGTTGTCCCATAATATTTTGATGATGAATTGCCAACTACCTATATGAAACGAATTGTTAGTCTTACAGTTAATACTTCACGTATTTTATGAGATTACTTTGCCTGGCGAAGCGGGATATTAATATTAAGCCTTCTCGACAGGCCTTGATACGAGATCTATTGCCATTTACACTTTTATTATTTACACTATTTATTTACACAAGTAATTGCTCCTGTGCGAAGCACGGGGCTTTTACTAGTAGGATTTATTGTTTACTATTGGCGGCAATAGTTATTATATAGTTTAAAAAATAATAAAAATAATATAATTCACAAAACTGATACTTCTTATGCTAAACTATGTACGATCATGCTGCCACCTACGAAACAATATTTTTTAGGTTGTTATGACCAGAGCCAATCTAGACCTTGACGTGGAAACCCCTGTAACATTTGGGTTTTTTATCTGCATACAGTATGGGGCATGTAGTCTATATTCTTTGATAATAAATATCCAATTATATTATTTCCCACTTTTTACACGCTTGTTGACTCAAGTGTTCAAGTGGGAACCACAAATGAATGAATTCCATCCTTGTAAGATATCATAAGTCGTTAAATATAATCAAGTCTTTAAAAATTGGCATCCATATACCTATTACCAATCGTAAACAGGACTAAATTTCTAAATTCCTTTACGTAGCCTAGTAGATATTTTGTAATCACGACAAATGGGAACTGTATATTGTAACTACTTTTGAAGAAAATTTGAAGAAAAACTCCAATATAAATTGTAGTCACTACTCACAGTTTGCATAATTTATGACTAAAAGAAAGCTTTAAAGGTAGTAGTTTGTCAGCAGAAATAACCCTGCCTATAGTTCTTGAATGGGTGTGGAAATTACATAATGTTCACAAAAAATTAGTGAATGTTACTTTATTATTTTTCTTATTGATGATCTAGTACACAAGTCCTTCAAATTTTCCTGCTGCTTGAGCCGCCATATTATCAAATGTATTGAATTTATATACGTATACTCCCTACTGAAATTGTTCAAACTGTTTATGGTATTATATGGCATAGGTGTGCTGACCGATACAAAGACGACCCTATTATTCCATGCTCACTTATATACTTGTATTGGTTCGGTGATGAGTGACGATTTCAACTTTCAAGTAGAGTTCCTCGTGTAAATGTGCTATTACATTAAGGAAGCTTTGAGCTTTATTTAAGAACAGACCTCTATTCAAAATCTCCCGATCGTTCAAACGATAGTTCTAAATTATTCAAATACTTTTCTAGTACTCGTCTAGTTTTTTTCTCAGAAGGCATGAGGAAACAATTAGAGTGGCGATGTGGGAAAATGTTTGTAAACTGCCGACGAACTGCCTGATTACAATGAAATCATTCCAGGTTTATGACTACCCTCGTAGTATTTTAACACGTGCCAGCATGCAAGCTTCGCAGTTATCCGTAATTTCTTGTATCATAGCATTTTTGTTGTCATCAACTGTGAGTGGCGATAAGGATTTATCTGATATTTCAAGAATCTTTGACAGCCCCGAATACCCAACCATCGAGATCGTTGATATTGATTCAAACTTCAGATACGAATTTCGTGTCACCCCAGTCGTGCTCATAAGACAATATAACAGAGATTATTCTATGCAGAAATATGTAAGCAAATGGAGTTCGCATCCCTCAAGATCAAGCCTCGCTCGATCAAAGCCAAAATGTCAGATAATGCTTGCTTCGACCACTGTCTCCAAAAACAAACTAAAGCGCTTCCTTAATCTGAGAAAAGATCCCAATCAATTCCGTCGAAAAGTGTTCATTCTTTTGGAAGAGGAGCGTTCAGAAGTGAATATGAGCTTTTTGGAAAAATACGAATTTATAATTACAAAAGGAGTATTCTCTTTACCCCAGTTCTCATCCGTGTTCGTGATTGTTTATGGGATTCGTCCGCGGAAATTCAAGATGTTTTCTCAACAACAACATCGCTTCACAGGGAACAATTTTGCCTTCCTGATTTGTCGCTGCTGTGTAAAATACTTCAGCATTGGTGATTACGACGGTCATAGAGTGGGTAAAATCGATGCCAGAGAAAAGTATTTGTCAAGCAAATTGTATGTGCACGTTTATGCCTTCCCTTGCACCACCATTTTGACGTGCAAGCCCGAGCTCGAATTGCTTTTCGAACAAGTCATTCAAAATGGGCGAGCTATTATTTGGTTTCCTACCATTATTGACAACAGAGCTAAACTTCAATCTACGTATTCCCAAAAAATTGATATTTTTGGGAAAGTTGTCAACCAGACTCTATTTTTAAATCTTGTTGAATATTTCCTCATGCAAGGAATAAATTTTACGGGAATTAGTAAAGGGAAAAATGTACATACTAAAAATTGTCCTGCGATATTTAAATCCGTTTTAGAAGCTATGTCCAAAGGTTTAGACATAACTGTGGTTTCAACTGGCAGATCCTTGCCTTACAAGTTTTTCACCCCGGACGGGGTTTACATTGCTAAAGAATCAATTTCACTATTTACGAGCCCTTTTGACCCTTCCGTGTGGCTTTGCATTATTGGCTCCTGCTGTATTTGTTCATTGGTGTATTCTATCGGAGGTAATCTGATTGGCTCAAATGACAATAGTGACTGGGTTTTAATAACTTTAAAATTTTTGAGAGTGTTATTGGAGCAAAGTTATATGAAAAGACAGCGTAGATTTCTTGGAGTGATCTTTGGAACATGGCTTGTAGCAAGCTTCATCTTCTTGAACTGCTATAGAGGTGTTTTAAAAACCGAATTTTCGGTTGGTAGAACTCAGAGCAAATGGAAATATTTGGAGGAAATTATTAGCTTTAAAACTATCACTATCCTGAGGAAATTCTTTTGCAGTAATTACAATGAAAACCTAGACGATCTATATTCTGCGAAGGAATCCATTTCAAAAAAGTGGAATGACCTTCATCATTTTACTCACTTTCCAATTTTTGACTTCTACAGAGCACTGGGAAGAAAACGCGATGAGGGAAAGCACTTGAATGGATTCATGAAGAAGGACAAACTATTTGGTGGAAGCCGGAAACAAAGAGAATTTTTAAATGGAATTGCAACAAAATCTGAACAATTTGGGGAATCGGGGCAGCAAAATGCATATCTTTTGTGCGAAAACAGAATTCAGAATTTTGTGAGGAACGCGAATGGGACGGAGTATGCTTTCATTTCTAGAGCTGATACTGTAAAATTTTATCAGGAAACATTGAAACATGTCAAAGGGTTGTCATTAGGGGATAATTTAAAAGTTGAGGATAATTACCTAAGGTTTTCAAACGTATTTGGTATTTCGTCAGCTATGGAAGGAAAGCATCATCGCTGGATTTCAGGGAGGATGAGAATGTTGGTTGAGTCGGGGATTTACTGGTTTTGGGAACGCTTACAGGAAATACGCTTACCAACGTATAGGATCGTTTCGATGAAAGTAGATGCCGAGAAGCCGTTATCCTTTTCTGGATCTTGCATGGAGCTCGTATTTTATTTATTTCTTTTCAGCATGCTCTTCCATGTAGTTGTATTTGCAGCTGAGTATATATTATTTTATTTTGGGAGAAATCTAGTACATGGTGTATTGTTTATACAAAGTTTCAGAACATTTGTTCAAAATTTCCAGACGATGTAATTTTATTGATTAAATTTTAGATTTAATATGTTTTCTCGAATGGTAATAACCGTCACACTGATGTCTTGAAAACGATATTGTCATAAATGGTAATTTGAAATAAAGTTTACCGGATGGTCAATTATATTTAGGGGCGAAGCAATGCTGTGATTTACTATTGCGAATGTTCGGGTGTCTTATTACCGAACGATATCTACCGAACCAATACCACCAAACAACTCAAATGTTTTGTAGGAGAACTTAGATAAAATTAAGAAGCCTTTTGTTTGTATGGAAATTGGGCCATCCGTTTGACCGAATGAGGTCACGTATAAACACATGCACATCCATACGTACAGAAACTGGGTTGTGAAGCTTCCGCCATCTATAATCCGAATTGTCGTTCATGTTAAAATATGGTTTCCATCAACCGTCAGATGCCGCATTAACTCACCTATAAGTGTCTTAAATTACATTAATTTTAAATTTATTATTACAGTACAATAAAAATGAGACTTTAAGAAAAACATCCGCCAACTACTCGTCAATTATGTTTTCAAATATTTTAAAATGTTCCGTATAGTATAGTCAAATAGCTATTCATCAGTCTTTAAATAACTGTCAAGTTGGATGGTTTGAAGTGAAGTATACGATTTAATAAAGGTTTGTTGTCAACTACGCCCATACAAATGATGACTGGCATATGTAGACAAACACTTAGATCATCTTCAACGAACAATTTCAAAGGTTCTGGTTGACACAGAGTGGACGACGTTTTGTCAGTAAAAAGCATGTTCGAACTCCAGAGTATCGTCTCCGCAGAAATTTTCCTCGGATCTTGTCAGAGGTAAGTACAAGTTTCTATGAACTGGCTTTATGTGTCAAACACTTATAAAATCGGAAGTACACACTTAAATATTTTTCTAAAAATTACTGACACCGTAAATACAGATACATGAAAACTAAAGTCTTTCACGAGGACTTTAATCTGCTTATCCTAATACTTATAGATCATCAACAGCATACACAATCCTTGTGACTGGAATTAAATCGGTTGTAAGTTAGTGCTCTGTTTAAGTTTTAAGTTCTGTTCACATTGATCACGTCTCACACGTGAGCATTTTCCTTGCAGAGACGACTTGCAAAGGGTCAATTTTACATACAGAAACGAAGTAGAACTCGCTTCTACTTCCCTGATCTTACCTTTAATAGTAGTGAAGCATTACCATTAAAATAAGGCTACAGTACACTGCAAAGTGTGAGGAACGTTTGATTTATTTGGAATCAATCCACGTTGTAATAATAAATTATTATTAATAACAGAAGTTAAATAGGTAATCAAGTTAAATACTCGATATGATTGTTTCCAATATTTTTATGATCATTGTGTTTGCAAATAGTGTGAAACTATTGCCATCTTCCGCCGAAAGTCAACTGGACCGGTCTGACGTGTCATCTATGTTTGACAATTCTGAATATGTTACTCCCTTAATTGTTGACATTAATTCAAACTTCCGGTATGCATTCACTAAGATTCCAATTACGCTAATTAGGAAACACAATAAGACGTACTCCCTTCGGGAAAATAAAGAAGCGTGGAGCACCCGACCATCTCATTCGTCCCGAACAAGATTTACAATTCAGATTATTCTTTGTTCAAAAATCGTTTCAAAAAAGAAACTAAAGCATTTCTTTAACTATAAAGATAACACAAAAGATACAAACTATCTCCAACAAATTTATATCCTCCTGGAAGAAGAGAGCACCAAAGTAAGCATAAGTTTTATCGATAAATACAGTTTCCTGATTTTAAAAAGCATGCTTTCATTACCCAGGTTCGCATCAGTGTTCCTTATTTCCTATGGAGTCTTTCCACAGACATTTCATAACAAGTTGCGAAACCGTTACTTCACCGGAAAAGCATTTGCTTTTCTAATAACTCGATGCTGTGCTAAACGCCATCAAGACAAATCATTCCGAGTCTTGAAGACATTTTTGACCAAAAAAGCGGTCGTTTATGTTTACGCCTTTCCTTGCGTCTCAACCGAAATGTGTTTGACGGAACTCAAACATATTTATGCAACCGTAGTTCAGGATGGGAAAGCAATCATCTGGGATCCCAAGATAACCATGGACAATGTTACATCGCTATCAGTATATTCCAAACAGATCGATCTGTTCGAGAAAAATGTTTCCCGTCACAGCTTCGCCAATGCCGTGGAATATTTCCTCATGCAGGGTTTAAATATTACTGCAATTAGTGAAAAACAAAAACTTATGAAAAATACATGTCCTTTTATTTTCAAATCTGTTTTAGATTCATTCCAAAGTAGCTACATTGGGGACCTCACTGTTGTTTCAACCGGCAGATCTTTACCCTTCAAATTCTTCACACCAGATGGAATTTATGTTGCTAAAGAATCTTTACAATTGTTTTCAAATCCTTTGAAATCCTCTGTATGGTTTGGGATCTTAGGAATCTGTTGCATTTGTTCTCTGGTGTTTTCTAGAAAGGACTATCGTGAATTTACCAGTGCTACGATTTGGGCAAGTAATACATATCAATTTTTAGGCGTTCTTGTGGAACAGAGCCATGTGAAAGCACTTGGGTACCATCAAAGAGCGATTTTTGGTACGTGGCTTCTGGCATGCTTAATTTTTCTAAATTCATACAGGGCAGTTTTGAAAACAGAAGTTAATGTTGGACGGATTGACAGCAAATGGGAATATTTAGATCAAATTGTTTCATTTAATGCAGTAGTTATTCTTCAAAAATCTGTTTGTAATCATTATTCGCAGAGATTCGATTCCTTGTATTCTGCTAAGGAAACTATAGAAGAGATTTGGTCTGAACTTAAAGATTTTAAAAAATTCCACGTGTTTGACTTTTACAAGTCCCTTCAGTGGATAGAAGTACAAACAGGTAAATTAATTTCGTCCATGCAATATAATGAGGCTTTTGGGGGTAGCGTAAAACAAAGAGAGTATTTAACAAATCTCGCTGCAAAAGGCGCACTTTTTGGAAAGTGGGGGAGGGAGCGATTATACCTTATTTGTGAAAGTAAAATTCAGAATTTTGTGAACAATGCAAATAGTACGGAGTATGCTTTTGTAGCTAGAAGTGATGATGTGGCATTTTATCAGGAAACACTAAAGCAGGTGGAAGGGCTTAAAGTGGGCGATAATTTGAAGGTTGACGATGGGTATTTAACATTTTCCAATATATTTGGAATGTCATCGAATATGCGGACCGAGCACCATCGCTGTGTTTCTGGGAGGATGAAAATGTTGATGGAGTCCGGTATTTATTGGTTTTGGGAGAAGTTGGAAGGGATTCGTTTCCCAAAATACAAAATGGTGTCAAAGAAAGAGAACTTGGAGAAACCATTGTCATTTAGTGGATCCTGCATGCAACTTGTATTTTATTGTTTTTTAGTAAGCATGGTCGTTCACACTACTGTTTTCGTCTTAGAATGTATTGTAAACTCCGTCAAACTAAGAATGTTGGCTCTTGGTGTAGTTTATATGAAAATCGTGAAAACTTTTATTTTAAGGTTTCCGATTTTGTAATACTGTAAGTTCCTGTATGACAAATGTGGCTTGGTTAGAATTTTAATTGGAGACTACTATTGTGATATTCAACACAGTAACATAATACAGAAAATGTTTACTTTAACCGTACTCCAGCCGGTATTTAATATTAGTGCCAGTTTGTGGTAAACTTTTAGTAAACATTCTTAACAGAAGATTTTAATTGACAGTACAGGATCTTATAAGAAAAGAATTAATTCAATGTCCTTTTTTCAAGTTCAAAGACAAGTTGGTGGCAACACAACGGTAGTAATGTTAGACCCGGTATTTGTTTCGATAATAATATTCCCTATTAAGGTAAAATTTACTGCACACTATCTTTTTAGGGACGTTTTAACACCTTGAGTCGGGACTAATGTCCTTTACACGCGTTTTGAGGAGACCTTGAAGGTTGACCATGGCGATCTGACATTTCCGGTATTACTCGGTTCACGGTGGATTATCCCCGGAAATTTTAAGAGGTCGATGGGGTAACTTAAATTCTCAAAAAGCATAACCTTCTGCGCCACCTAATGATTTATTCCTTACATTTTATACGTTTCGATTACTGCAGCACAAAATGTTTGTGACAAAGGGGTTCAACTTTCAAGGCTTCGGAAAAAATTGTTCCTGGAGTGTAAAAGGACGGTCCCAGCAGACAGTTTTTCCTAAAATGGAAACTCTGTTATCACATAAAAAAACTATGGTTTACTCCATAAAAATGCGAAAATATTTTTTTCCCAGTATTATCTCTTCGAAATGATAGTTCAAACACTGTCAAATTTAAAGTAAACGTCTTCCGAGAAAATTACTCTCCAGGTTAACATTGCTGTTGTAGGCCTTCAAGTGAAAACCTTAATACTATTGTCAATGAGAAAGCCCTACAAACTACTTTGGATACGAGAAACGGGGAAGGGGACAAGACGGAGATGAGAATAAAACAGGACGAATTTTCTCTTTCATTCTACAACGAGAATATGCTTGTTCAATTGGCACCATAAAGTTTTTACGGCCAATAGTCAAGGGTGTGTTATAAACAATATTTGAATGTTAAAGACCAATCGAATTTTCTTATAACTGTCTATATGTTTACAATATGCGAAGTGAAGTTTATTCTCGGCCAATTCCAGCGTGTCTGAAAATAATTGTACAGGCACAAGACGTCCAGTTAGTAGAAGAAACACGCTTTGCAACGGATTTCATTAAACACATCTTTTTTTTGATGAGTGGTAATCAGGGTTGGCCAAATGAAAATGCCCTCGGTTTTATGCCTGCCCGCTTGAAAATGCCAAAAATGCCATGAAAATGCCGAAAATGCCCAACTTTCAAAATGCCCGGCATTTTGGGCATTTTGGGCATTTTCGATTTTTTGTAAATAATCATGATTTACCGGTCTTGTTTAAAGATTTTTTTAAATGTCAAACTACATTTAAAAATATGCATTTTACAAAATGAATTAATCTAAAGCATCTCAATTTGTAAACTGTTAGTATTCCCACATCGTTTCTTCCCCTGTGTATTGTTAATCTAATTCAACAATATCCTCAACATCAATTTACCTTCGGACTCTTAAAAAGTAAAAACTTAATTTTCGTCGTCATCTAAAATATTTTTTCCAATTCGGGGATTGCAGTGATATTTTATACACATAATAATCACGTCTAATTTGTTTTGATGAACTCGGTTCTGGCTTTGTTGAGAATGATTTGACCAACGCTGATTCTTGTGAACTTAAAGCGCTTTGGTCACATCATTGTCCAGAGCAATAATCGTTTTGGTACTAAATTTAGATAATTTCCGTTTTACCTCCACTGGGGCTTTTAAACTTTCGTGCGAGCACGCCACTTTATGGTATAATCCAACTGCTTGTTATGAATGTAATTACACAACATTTTATTTTTGCCAATGTCTGACTACTGAAGCGGAATATTATCATTGATTCAAAGTATCGTGATTAAATCTCAAGTTAAAATTAAGAAAATGGAATGAGATTTAAAATAACGTTAATAAAATTTTTAGTATAGTGAATCAAGACACGTGATACGCTACAATTAATAAAATTTCAGATATGAAATTATAAAGATATTTAAATTGGTTCAAACAAAACATGTATCGAAATTTACCTTGCTGAAAAAATAATAGATAGTGTCCAGGCAGAAGTATCCCGAGAAATGATTGAATATGCCGAAAATGCCTGCCCTACGCGGATTATGCCAAAAATGCCATAGATGCCGAAAATGCCATGAATTGAAAATGCCCAAAATGCCATGGCATTTTCAATTGGCCAACCCTGGTGGTAATTTTCATTAGTTTAACCATGGAATTTGGAAATCAGAATTAAAAAGGATATTGATGACAGGCTTATAAAAAAATTTGAAGCTGTCCATATAGTATCATAACGTAAAACTTTATTATGTACAGAAGTAGAACATTGTTGTAGGTTCCGACGTATTCGGGTAAAACTGGTTTAGCTGCATTTACACTTATTTAAATTATATCTAGTTTTACATTTATAATTCTAATTTGGGTTACATGGCTTGCCATTTATTATAGGTATTATCTCTTCACATACATATGTACATAGCCTTACCTGCAAATATATATTATTTTGCCTGGTTAGTAATTGCAAAACACAAAATAAAAGCTTTAAATAGAAACTTAGCTACGTATTTTGAAATAACTGGAACGCAGTTATACAGGGTGGATTCAGATTGTAGTCACTCTCGAAAGTTGACATTTGACGGAGGAGATATAAAGTTTTCAAAATCCGTTTTTCCCAAATTTCAACCTCGCTGTCAAGTCACAGCCATAAACGGCCCTGGAAAAGAGCTTGTTTATTTTTTTCTCTCTAAATCTATGGTCTAAAAATTTCCTCACTTTCAATTTTTCTAGCAATGCTCCTCCAACTTTTAATTGCTTTTTCCCGTAGATGATTTTTTTTGTAGCGTCTTTTCCGTCTATGATAAATAATTTCCAAAATTATGAACAACAGGCCAAAAATAATTTGGTGTAGAGTCAACTCCAGGAGTAAAAATACAAAATTAGCATTTAAATCAGCTAAAATATTCCTGGGTCCTAGGTAGAGCTCGTTTTCTTTAGAATATTTCAAAGCATTTTCCTGACCCTTTACTAAATCAAGTTTGAACTTGTTATTAATCCAGGGTATTTTAAGACCACCGTTGTCAATGCTATCCAAAATGTTTTTCAAAGGTACTGTGTTAAATAAAAAATTAGATCATTTAGAGTAAATTGTTGTAATTGTTTAAAAAATAATAATGAATCAATTGACTTTACCAAGAAATTCCGGAAAGTTCAAGCTTATTCCAATTCCACTGTATGCAAAGAACCACGTTTCAATGGAAACTTTGTTCATTTTCCGCTTCTTAACATCAACCATGTAGTAGTTACCAATAAAATCGAATACAAATTTGTACGTCATGCAAGCAGCTCTCTTCTCAAATATCGATTTGAAGCACTGTAATAAGTTTAGACAATTTAATTTTAATCTAAAATTGATACTAATATTAACTTTTAAATGTTGTTTTAATTACTGTAAATACTTAACTTGGGTGATAACATTTCGTGATCTTCAGCTCTCAACAGGATTGCTGTGCTAGCACTTGTATTTTTAATCCTCAGCTCAGTTTCAATGCGATTGTAAAGTCCAATTATTCCCACGGCATAATCCGACTCTGCCAGCTCCTCAAACGTAGTCGGGGGTGAATTGTACTTGGGTAGGGATATCATTTCCATCATTTTGGATTTATATGCACATCCAAGCGAAATTAACATAAGAAGCCACGTTGAGTATACAGTTCTGCCCAAGACTTTTGAGAAGTTGTTTGAAAAATGTTTTGGCCCATCTCCACTTTGATCCAAAAGGGGTCTCACAATAGTGCTCAATGTCACCAGAGGATCATATTTCAAAATAAATAGTAAGCTATTTTTCACATGGAGTAATTTTGTAAACTTCTCTGTTTCTTGGACGGCGACATTTATTTTTGAACCTGGCTTGTTATTATTGGGACCAATAATTATCCAATGGGAAATAACGAGTACGGCAAACACAGAGACAATCATGGCTGCCCAGGTCTGAGGGGTAAATGGGCGTAATAGTCTCGTCAAAGGATTAAATCTAATAGGTTGTGGTAAGGCCGTGACGAAAGCAACAGAGGATATTAAATATGGGCACAATACATACATTACGTTTTCTAATTCCGGAACTGGTTGCACAAGTGAAATAATAGCAAGAGTGCCGTCGATGAGCATCTCAATGCTTGGATCCCATTCCCCATCTTCATTCGGACCTTTTCGGGTTTCCCCAAAATATGGTCGAAATTCATTAGTGTAATTTATCCTTAAAGACAGCTCGTAATAGGTGGCAGCTTGGGTATCGCTCCAAAGACCACTTTCCTGGAATTGATTAATTGCGTCTCCGCACAATGGACAAACTCCTACCGAAATTGATTCACCTCGGAAATTTGGAAACTTGCCTAAAAGCAGTGTATTGGTATAGATAATGTTTGCTGAATTGAAAATTAATAAGAGGACTAATTCCTTATTGGCAGCATCCGGTGAAAGTACATGCCAGTTTTCCTCTGCTAGAAATATGAAAAATGCATTGAGTAATTTTTGGGAACGTCTTGCTAAAGTAGTTTTGTCTCGGGCTTCCACGTTTATTTGTTGCCAAGAGTTGAAAGCAAATATGTAAAAGGCTGAGAGCCGTGAACAAATATTTGAAAGATTTGTTTGAAAAAAATAGTCAAAATTATTTATGTAGGATTGAACTAGTACGAATGTAACCGGAGCGCTAAACTTTTGACCAATCCTTATCCATAAGGATGGCTTTTCAAGACTCCCGAACTGAATTTGAGTGGTCATTGGAGTCGTGGTAGGATTTTCAATATAGTCCCATAACTTGGTATGCTCCTGGTCAAACACATAAACGATGTGAATATTGGAATACAACGATTGATGCAAGGACGATTTTAAAATCAGGGTTATCACTTGAGACGGAAGGGAAAGAGCGAAGTTAATGGAAATAGTCAAAACAAAAACTTGAATGAGATTGAAAGTCATTTTGTTGTCTGACCATCGGACTAGCAATCACCTGTGGGAATTTAAGCTGTGGTGAATGAATGAAAAATGTTATCTTAATATTAATGTTATCTCTTATCTTCCTATTTTGATTTGAGAGTTACATATCTATGTAATTATGTCAAAGTAATTTACGTGGCTCGGGCTCTCCCATGAATATTTTACAAGTTGAATGAGTTTCCGGGAAAGATTTTGCACATGCAGAAAGAACATGCCAGTCATGGAAGAGTAAACGTATCGTAAGAGGTCAAAGTGTGTGCATAATGTGTTACGAAAATACTAAATAAATAGTGGCAACAATCTTTATGTACAGTTAGGAACTTGCGTAGTCTAGTTTGCTTTTAGTCGACAATGCATTTAGACCATTTGCCTCTTCACCGACTAGATGCAAACAAGTGTAAGAGCTACAGTCGATTTGTAAATGCAGGCAATTTGGATATCAAGCGTGAAGGATTACAATGAACTATAATAGAATAGAAATCCCGATTAAGGCATTGCTTGGAATTAAAAGACATGGAGCTGGTTGTGAGTTTAGCACGAGCCCTGTTGTTCAAATAAAAGTGTCAATATAATCTTTTCATCTTATGCTTTGAAATTTTGAATACGTCTCATGGTAAGCAACTTTCACACTGGAGACCTAGCACTAGACCATTTTAGATATATCCGTAAAAAATATGGATGGACACATACCATTTCATTCTAATGCCGTAATACAAACATACTTGCGGGTGTGGAAAAAGTTCTAAATGGTCAAACAGTAAGGGAGTGTGTACTTATTAAGTTTCATTTTTGGGGGAGGGAGGGGGTCTTGAAGCTGGTGATTTTGTGTATACCAAAGGGGGGGTGGGGGTAATCTTGCTGATGACGTTTCATCGATTCTCACAAAAATGTAAGGAATAAACCCGGATAATTGTTAGACTCTAGTGTTTTTAGTAACAAACTTTTATTGCTGAAAGACCACTAATACATTTTATAAACATACGCAAGCCGTACATTAGTTCAAATGTCTGATGTGCTCTTTAAGCAGGATGTGTCTGGAGTTCGTATTTTCAACCCGGGCGATTCATCTGCCTATTTTGGCAGTTTGTCGCCACATGTCATGCTAAATGTCTGGAAATTATCCCCTGTCTACTATTGAATCAGCATTCAAGACAACCTTGAAAGCCAGACCTAACATGCATGCAATCACTATTTTGTTAGCAACATTGCATATGAATCCTACTAAAGAGCTGCTCGAAGAAATTCGTTAGAAAGCATCTCGAAGCCCATTGAATCTGTTGTTCAAAGTTATCAAATGCAATTTTCCACAGCATGAGAAGCGGAGTATTTGTCAAATCGAAAACAAAATCGGTCAAGCATTTTCAGGGGAAAGTGCAGATTTTATTTTTTTTAAGCACGAACACCCTGACCGATTTTAATCAATAACGAACGCACTTGAGTTTTCGGCCTATACAATGATAACTAAAACTTTGAACGGTTTGGTCTAGTAGTTTCGGAGGAAAACTACCAGGTATTACGAACAACACTATCTTATAAGGGGCTAAAAATTTTACGGATTAAATTTGTTTTTTGTTTTTGTTTTTGCTTTGATGACGTTTACAGGGGGGTCAGGGAATGCTGGCGTTAGGATGACAATAGGGGGTAGGGTCCAAAAATGATGAAAAATGAAACGTAATATCTGCACACTCCCTAAATGGTCAACTAACCCGCCGGGGTAAGATGGCCAACAAACCACCGAAAATTTTTGGCCAACTACCTGGGTAAGCACAAATTTTTGGACAACTACCTGGGTAAGCACAAATTTTTGGCCAACTACCTGGGTAAGCACAAATTTTTGTGGCCAACTACCTGGGTAGCGAAAAAATGTTTTATTCAAATAACCCTCCAGTGTTTTTCAAAATGGTCAACTATCCCGCCGTTCAATATTGCCCAACAACTTTGGCCCATTTTGTCAACAATCCCGGATCGCAGGATTTCCACTCCCGCATACTTGTATTATTTTATGTGTGATACCTTATCTGCAAAATATAACTAGTGTTAACACATCTACGCCTTCCAAAACATTCATTGATTTTCAATGAAGTGTATTATTACATAGATATTAATAAATTCAGTAAATTTTACTATTGATGTCTTTAAATAGTTCAAATTTTAAGCAATATTTATTTCATTCGCAACGTATAGATATTTCAGTGACTTTCTCGGTCCGATTGCGTACATATTATACACCCAATCTTGCTGATTGGCCCAGACAGTTCTAATTTCGTGTAAGCCCACAATTTACGAAATTTCTTTGTGACTCCGCGCCAAGTCCGGATGACACAATTTATGTAATATGACAGAATTTTGCTACATATTTGAGGCCGATAGAAAATATTTTCGACAATGAGAGAGAAGGTACCACAAACAAATAGGATCTGAAGTACTTGAAACAGTAAAGATACAAAACTGTTATTTAAATCGATGGTGAAATCCAGTTTACCACTGTACAGCGGATTTTCTTTTGCGTAATTTAAAGCATTTTCTTTCCCCTTCTCCAAATCAAATTTCATCTTGTTATGAAGCCATAATGTATGTAGGTTTCCTTGTTCAATGCTTTCCCAGATTTTAGTCAGAGGTTCTAGAAAATTCAATATAATGTCATCAGTTTAATAAATTGGTAAATTATATGAAACATTTGTAACATGGAAAACACATCTGTGTGAATATAATTGTAAAAACAGACACTGGGGACAAATTCTATGAATCAGACGGCTCCATAATTCTTCAGGTGCCCAAAATTCCGAACCTAAAACCGAAACCGCAACAATCCGGGTCGCAAACAAAACAATAGGGCTCCGGCGACCTCATATCACCACAACCATCTATTTGCAAAATCACATATTGGAATTGTAATGGCTTAAACAATTTATTTAGACTAAGCAAATCTGACAAGGACTTAATTTTAAAGTCCGATATCATATGCTTATCTGAAACTTGGTCCACTGCCCTTGATCTGGATATCAGTCACTCAGATTTCAAAAAATTTTACTTTCACTTAAATCCAGCAACTAAACTCTCTAACATTGGCAGACCAAGTGGAGGACTAGCAGTTTTAATCGATAATTCTTTTAACCTACTATTTAGCTCCAATCCCTCAGTATTTCTGAGTACAGTAATTTTAAAACATAATATTTCTCATAAAACTATAATTTTAATCTTTCTTTATTTTAGGCCTGGGAACGAGTCTCTGTGCTTCATTAATAAGCTGGAGGATATTGTAATTGATGTTTCAATGAAGTACCCAGGAGACCCAATTTTCATTATAGGTGATTCCAATGCAAGAGTAGGAAACCTTAGCTATTTTTCTGATCTAGAAATCCCTAACCTCAGCGCAAAAAGATCAAGCAGTGACGTCATTGTTAATGCGAGAGGCAAATTATTATTTAAAAAACTTTGCGACCTTGACCTTACCCTACTGAATGGGCGCTGTATCAGCGACTTTCCCGCTAATTACACTTATATATCGCATAACGGATCCAGTGTCATTGATCTTTTTTGGGGAAACTCCGTAAGTCTACCCCTAATTGCCGATCTTAAGCCATTAGACATTACTCTATCCCCTCACCTTCCCATGTGTTTGGATCTCCTGGGTATCTCCGTAAGTCGGAAAGAGTCTACGGGCTGCAAAACAATTATTAAATGGCATGCATGTAAAGAATACGCCACAACCTTAGACACTAACTTATTTTCAATCCCACAGAAGTTGAGCATTGACGATTTCAACAACGCAATCACTGAAGCAGTACGAAGCGCAGCCATTACTTGTGGAATGAGCAGGAAAATTCATATTACAGAGCCAAATTTCAGAGACAAACCTTGGTATGATTTGGAGTGCCGAAGGTCAAGATTGCGAGTTCTCCAGACACTCAAAGAGCTACGTAACAACCATTTTGGGGAATATTACAGGAATAAATACCATGCGACTAGAAAGACCCACTCCAACCTGCTAAAGTCAAAACGCAAACGCCATATAGATTGGATTAAGTTCTGCATGAGGCATCCCAAATCCACGACCTCTTTCTGGAGAACATTTAACCATTTTAAGTCCCGTTCATTAAACCTAAACGCAATCCCCTTGACAACTTGGGAGAAATTTTACGCTGACATCATGCCACACAGATTCGTAACAGAACACATTTTCTTTATTAAGACCGACGAGTTTTTGGACTCCGAAATAACTCTAAACGACTTACAGACAGCCATTAAAGCTCTAAAAAATAATAAATCCCCTGGTATAGATGGTCTTCAGAACGAGTTTTGGAAAAATGGTTCCGATGAACTTAATGCAAGTCTGCTTAATTTGTTTAATACTGTTGCAACCACAGGGTTTACCCCCCGGGCTTGGTCTGAAATTGAACTTTTCATGTTACACAAGAAAGGAGACTCAGACCAACCCGGAAACTACCGAGGCATTGCCCTAATAAACACTATTACCAAATTATTTACACGAATTTTATACAGTAGACTCTACTCGTGGTGTGAAACTCACGGGACCCTTCCTGAGACCCAAGCCGGGTTTCGTAAGAACAGAAGCTGCACGGACCAAATTTTTACCCTAATGGCAATTATTCAAATTAAGTTAGGCGTTCCCGGGGGAAAACTGTATGCGTTATTTGTGGACTTGGCCCGTGCTTTCGATTCTCTCAATCATAATCTACTTTGGAAAAAATTAGATGACATTGGTGTTAGCTGCAAATTTATAAAAGTTCTAAAATCACTTTATGATCAGGCGGTTCTAAAAATCCGAGTTGGCAAAGACCACTCCTCGCCAGTAAACGTCACACAGGGGGTTTTACAAGGGGATATCCTAAGCCCTCTCCTTTTCGCTATTTATATCTCGGACCTTGATAATTTTTTCGTACACAAACGTGCAATCCCTGTGGCTCTTGGGGGGTTGAACAATATCAATCATCTCCTCCTAGCAGACGATAACGTCACACTCGCCGAAACTAAAATGAGCCTCCAAGCTAAAATTGACATTCTTGCTGAGTACTGCTCTTTGAACTATCTAAATATTAATCTATCCAAAACCAAGATTATGATTTTCCGTAATGGCGGAAATATTTTAAAATCCTGGTCCTGGCATCTTGAGAAAAAGCCGATTGAAATAGTTTCTGAATATAACTATCTAGGCGTTCCTTTTTCAACTTCTGGCTCGTTCCGCTCTGCCCTTACTTCAATGAAAAGGAAGGCATCCTCCAAAATCGGCCCAACTTTAAATATACTAAGTGCATCAAGAACGGACTCGTGGGACGCACGAATGAAGTTACTTGACTCAGTAGTCATACCTACGCTAACATACTCTGCTGAGATATGGTCCGTAAACCTTGCCCCCGAAATGGAAGTAATCCAAAATCAATTTTTGAAAAGATTACTATGGCTCCCAAACGACACCCCCTCCTACGCACTGCGAGTAGAAACTGGTAGAGTGAAAATATTTCTTCGAGTAATATCCTGGGCTCTACGTTTCTGGTTTAAGATACTAAATATGCCACAATTCCGGTTACCCAGAGTATGCTACGAAAGAATACGACAAAAGAGCTGTCAAATCCCATTATTCTCCCCCAAACCTCCCTGGCCCAACTTCATTCGGGACACTTTGTACCGATACGGATTTGCATCTGTTTGGGAGTTTCATTCGCCAGAATATCTCGCTGGATTTTATGAGACAATTATGGCTGCGATTCGTGACTGCTTCATTGATGAGGATTTAAAGAGTGTGGAAAACTCTTCATTCATCCCTAATTACAAAATTGTCAAATCTCACTTCTCAACCTCAAATTATCTAACCTACAACATTCCTCTTCAATATATACGTATAATTGCGAATATTAGGCTATGCTCTTCTACTCTTTACACTAATCATAAAAAAATCAGGTTGACTTACCCAGAATTATGTAAAGACTGTAACCTCAACGAACAAAATGATTTCTATCACTTATTTGTGAAATGCAGAATGTTTGATGTGCCCAGAAAGCAACTGTTTGCTAAATACCCCATAAAAGACAATATGTATAATAATATCTGTGTTTACAAAATTTTCAGGAACCCTTCCACCGACTTTGTCTGTGATGTGTTCAAATTTATTCATAATTGCTGTACTAGAAAACACCTGTTTGATTACTTAATTGATGAATATTAACATGTAATATGCTGGATGATATGGGCGCCGCCCGAAAAGATTCCTTAATACTAATAAATTAAATTAAATTAAATTAAATTAAACATCTGTGTGAATATATATTAATTTGCAGGGAAAATTTTTCATCTTACCAAGAAGTTCAGGGAAATTAAAACTAATTCCAATAGCACTATATCCAAAGAACCACGTGTCTCTGGATGATTTGTACAGTTTTTGCTTCTTAATATCAACCATGTGGTAAACACCGACAGTATCAAATACGAATGTGTATGACATGCAAACAGCCTTCCCAACAAATATGGATTTATAGCACTGTAATAATAATTATTATTATAGAAAATTTAAAAATTTTAAATTCATATTGACTGCACTCAATTTTTAGAAACCTATTACGGGAAAATTATTTTATTTATATTTGCTAGTTTATATGAAATACTTTTCGTCAATTCCAATACTTACGTCAGGTGAAACGTAGTCATATTCTGCAGCCCTTGCAAGAATAGCTTGGCTAGCAGAAGTGTGTTTTATCATCAAGTCATTCTCAATTTGGTTAGTATAACCAATTACACCAATGGAATAGTCCGATCGTGCAAGGTCTTCAAAAGTAGTTGGAGGGATGTGATAATTGGGTAATGATATCATTTCCACCATTTTAGATTTATAAGCACAACCCAGGGAAATAAGCATAAGCAGCCAGACTCCTAGGACGAGTCTACTTAAATTTTTGGAAAATTCTTCCTGAAATTTCAACTCAGTCCCACTTTGATCTAATATGGGTTTCGTGAGTGCTCCAAAAGCAAGTACGGGATCATTAGAGAAGAAGTTCTTTAATTTATTAAAGAAGAAACAGTTTGATTTTAATTTTTTAGTAGAACCGGATGTAGTTTTTTGGCTTTTGCTTAATTTACTTTTAATTGTCGTGTATTCCCGAATTGTAACAGTCCAGTGCAAAAGAATAAATGTAGCAAATACTGACAGAAAAGTTGCGGCCCAGGTATCACTATTAAATGGTCCCAGAAGTCTAGTCAAAGTGTTGTATTTAATCGGCTGTGGAAAAGCCGTCACAAAACCCACAGACCCGAAAACAATTGGTTTAAGTACGTAAATTACGGAATAAAGTTCAGGAACCGGCTGGACAAAGGAATCAAAAGCAGCCGTTTCGTCAAGAATCATCTGAATCCCCGCATCCCATTCTCCGTCTTCATTCGGACCTCTACGAATGTCTCCAAAATACGGTTGGAAATCCATTGTAATATTTAATCTCAAAGAAAGCTCGTGCCATGCTGCAATTTGGGGTCCCTTCCAAATTCCCGTTTCTCTGAAATATTCCAAGTCCTCTCCACAAACTGGGCAGACGGCTCCAGACATTGTCTCTCCCTCAAAATTTGGATAACGTCTTGCCAGCATGGAATTACTGACATGAATAATTTTATGATCATTTATTATTTGTTCAAGAACTAGTCCCTTATTTGCAGAATCAGGCAAAAATACATGCCAAGTTTGATCAACCGGGATAAAAATATATGCTCGTAGCAATTTGAGAGTCGATTTTGCCAAAATTTCTTTTGTTTCTTCATTAACAGTTAATGTGGTTAAAGGATTTAGTACGAATGCGTAAAATGCTGAAATTGGAGACCAAATATTTGGAAAAGTAGATTTGAGAAAGTAATTGAAATTGTTTGTTAAGGACTGGACCATCACTAGTGTTATGGGTGCTGCAAACTTTTGGCTCGTCTGTTTCGTTAATGTATGATTGGGGTTAAAACCGACAAAAATTTGAGTGGTCATGGAATTCGTTGGATTTTCAAAATTTTCCCACAATTTGGCGTGCTGCTTATCAAATACGAAAACCAAGTCAAAGTTCAAAGGGGGTGCTTCTTTAATGATTGATTTTAAAATATGCAACAATAATGCAGATTGTAAAGCGAAAGAAATGTTAATTAGTGATAAAATTGTGAAAAATTGGACACCTAAAATCATTTTTATTCGACGACAGAGGTGATACCGCTCGTGCGCACATGAAAAGCTTTACAAATGGAATGGTTTGTACTATTTACAACTATCTTTATTTAATGTTCCTCATGAAGTTAGAGAGCAAAGAGTACAAAGAAAGCACGTGTGATGTGGTTGGCTAAATAGGTTATTTGTACTTCTTGTGCAGTCAATTTAGCCATGTGGTTCCATTTTTGATGCTAGAGACTCGTTTTCATAATGCACAGTGAGGTCAATTAAAAAGACTTGATGTATCTATTTTTGTTCGATTACAAGGGGAGCCAAGAAAGTTTATAACTGCCCTCCTAGATAGTCAATGTTCAGCACGCGTTTCAGTTTTTATCCCATTGTATAGCATTTATTTCATTTTGGTCAAGCTAACATAATTACATACATACATTCTTATTTGAACCCTGCACCTGGATTTCCTAAATCTGAGGGGGAATACACTAACGTAGCACAGTTTCCCTGTTTGTATGCAATAATCATTATTTATACTTTCCACACCAAAATTACATGTACTGTTTGCATATATACCTGAAGCAAATCTATCGTAACTCTTCTTAAACGAGCATTTATACTATTTAGTAACGTTGGTAGGTAGAGTATTGTAAGAATATTATTTCCTCTTATTTCGTGTTTCCTTCATGCACATCCTTCCTAGACTGCATCGACTACAATAATGTCCTTGGGAATTTCCTCGCTCATAAAGAAGATACGTTGATAGAATTGTTGCCTGGAGTTGTTTCCAAATTTGCATCATATTTTGTGAACGAAATATGGTACATTTTGAAACGCTTAAATTTTCAACGTATTTCAAAATTGTCAGTTGGTATCAGGGCTAATTGGTAATGTTTCATATTATTTCCTACTAACTGCCTAAGTATTCGATACACGTGTAAACAGTTAAACTTTGCGGACAGTATGATAATGCTGAATCGATTTTCACGTAAACTTACTACTTCTATTTGTGAGAAACTTCATTGCAAAACATAACCCAACAAAACGCATACTTATTTTTATAACGAAAAGTAATTGGATATAATGTCTCCTGGTAGGAATTCGGCATAAATGATCAAGAATATTGGAAGTACCTACCGTATATTGGTATTTTTCGTAATTTGGTATTTAAATATATATTTGTTTATGTTCTCATGGTTAGGAACCCACATGTTAACAATGGTCATGCGAGGAAAGTTGGGATTTGTTAATATAGTGTCATTATATGTAAGTAGATATCTATACATATTTTTACTAAATACGTTTACTAAATAAAAGTAATTGCGCCTGGTTAACATACTCGGCCCTACTTCTACATCAATGTAAAGATTAAGCCCTTAGTGAGACGTGAAATGAGATCAACGATAGTTGATTATGCAAGGGTAATCTGCTGTTATATTTTTACTTATAATGTACAGTACAATGAAAGAAATTGCAACTGTGCTCCTTTGATAAAACGCACCAATTAAGTCTTTTCATTAAGTGTTATCAATTAACTTTTTGCTCTACGTTCAGCGTAGTTCGTGGCTATTGTTAACTCGAAATGCAGAACGTCTAGAAATAATTCAAATGCGAGGTCATTCTATCCGTAACGCACGCTTGTTATTCCTACTCTCTCCTTACAAGCAACCGTAAAGGAAACAGTTTTTCTCTTATTTTTCACATTTAAATTGGTTTCAGTGGGATCCATTCTTTATTATTAATACATTTTATAAATTAATATTTCCCTTCATTTATATAAATACTTTCACAAGGCAGAAAAATAAAATTATAGGAAACGCAGAAGTGTCTAATTGAAAGCAATTTTGTCCAAGTTGAGAAAACGCTCGTGAAAGAAGGTCTCTTTATTAGAAATACACCTCGTGCATTTGCCATAGTCATCCTTAATCTTTTCCGGTCTCGCAATTTAGTAATTATTTAAAAGTCATTCATTTACATTACAGCAATGAAATTGCTTTGCTATTTATTACGCTTATAGAGCTCAGCCCAACTATATAGAAACAGCACTTACGACGAGAAAATTCAATTTGTAGGTATTCCTTAATATTTCTTTCAAAGCTAGCAAAATTGACGGAAATGTGGCAATTCCTGTCTCCTGTTTGTATGGGTAAACTCAAGCCTTATTAAAATTTAAATAAATAAAAGTCTTTAAAAATTGTTTACAAACTTTGCCGTTTAAAGACGTAATTACTTCAAACTTTAAAGTAGCACGCGTGTCAGCTCACTTTTGTCAAGTGTCTTCAAAACAACGAAAACTTAGATTACCTGACAGAGCAATAAAAAGTTGGAATTTCAGAAACATATTAGATGCAATCATGGAAACTCCATGATGGTAGAAACTCCACAAATAAATTAGGTTCATTTCTCCCAACTTGTTCAATGCATTGGTGGTTGTCATCGATCATGTAAAATATCCCTTTGAATGAAACTCACATATAATGTTTCCTAAATCATGCTTACGTGCTCTTGACAATTTTCACAAATTTGGTTGCTCCTGTGCCATATTGCCTTACGAGTGGGATCCTAAAGGGAAGTATTTTACAACTGGGAAGCCATCAAAAATTCTAACGTGGAAAGTGTTTTCATTGTTGACCCTCTTTAAAGCGTTCCACCAAGTTTTTAATTGCTTTGCATGCATTTACGGATTTAGAGAACGGGTAATTGCGGGGCAGATTCCTCTATTTATTTTATTTACCCTTCTGACATTGGATGCTGCCTACTTCAATTACCTAATATACCAAAACTTGGATGACATTCCAGCCTGTTACAGAACTTATAGATCATTTTTTAGTAGCTTCAAATCTGGTAAGATAAATTTACTGTTTTAAATTCATTAAATGTCAAAACAAGGTTCTCACGATTTAATGTTAATTACTTTGGCTTTAAAATTCGAGAACATGCTCGGCTACATACATGGATAATAAATCGTATTACTGGAACTGACTGATTGTTTAAATTTCAAATATTTGTTTTATCTTCAATATGCTGATAGTAATAATTATTACAGAGTTAAATGAGCTCTTGTATGTAACCCCATTGTAATATCATTATTTTGGTTGAGCTTTGAGGCAATACTACAAATTTTGATCCTCGTTGGGGTGCTCTTATTATATGGTATTGTGCATTGAAGCCAGAACAAGAAGTATAGTGAAAGTATACAATTATTTTGTTTTTCTTTTGAAGGAAATCTTAGCAATGCGGAAACGCAGAAGAAGTACCGTTTTGAGAATTGTTTGCTGAGAGTAGGAGGCATGAACATTGTACCAATGTTGGTGTCATTTCAAATTGCATTTGTCTCCCTTGCAATTAAATATCCAAATATTTCGGATCGTCTATATGCTTGGGTTCCATCAGAGTACAAATCAACACATGTCTTTGTCGTCTTAACGATGCTTGATGCAAAAAGTATGCTCGACACCACATACCTGTTATCAATGGGACCATACTTTGCGGCAACATACACATTTGTCCTCAGTCGGGCCGTCGAATTATTAAAGCCGAAACGTACTTTAGTGTTTGCAAAGGAGAGTTTCAATTCAATATTACGTCGGGCACGTATTTTGAGAAATCTGCAATTATACAAGCAAATACTAATTGTGAATGTATTTGTTCAAAAATATTTTGTGTCTACGTTCATCTACACGTATTTTGCTCACAGTCTTATGTACCACTCATTGGTAATCTACGTGTCAATCACTTTGCGTAATCAAGCTATATTCTTAAGTGGTGTCTGCTCATCTTGGGCGTTTTTAATTTATCCCATTTTGGAAATTGTGGTATTGGGCAAAATGGGTGAGGTTTTGAAAACTTCGGAGCATTTATTGACAAATTGGCAGAAGGCTCTTCCGAAGATCTACAGTGCTAAACTTTGCATGAAGCCGCTCTGCCTCAAACTTGGAATGGCAGTTACTAAACGGAGTTCCTTACTTTATTTTTTGATGGTGTGTAAAATTGCTAGGTACATGCTCATCGTGTGGTAAAAAGCCGTAATATTTATTATATAAAAAATATGAGCTATGAAGTAACCCACATTTAAAATATGACTATAAAATTATTATAACCAGTTAAATATTATTATTGGCTAATAATTGTAAAGAATCAATAGGGACACTTTCTCTGTTTTGGTTGTTCCTTACACCAACAAGTTCTACAATACAATAAATGCCTACGAATCATTTTGTTGCTAAATAAAAATATAATCAACAATGTTTCATAGTTTCCATTTGATCATCGCTAATAAATACGCACATCGAGAAACTGTTAGTATTTAATTTTCAAGAAATTTAAATTATATCAACAAAATGTTTTCTAGGTATAATTATGTGAACATCCTTTTTCTTTCACCACTAGCACATACAGTATAAGGGACAATGGCGCAAACTATTACATTCCCCAGTTTCAAGAAAATTGGTTGCAGACTTCAAAATTTTTTTTCCATTGTTCTAGGTCAAGAATTGTGGTTGCAATCATCAAAAACGTGAAGCAAAGTCGAGGTGTTTTGTGGATAGTTAGGGCAGAATCACTGCTTTGAATATAATTAAAAAATGTCAAGCTCCGTTTGTCAATAATTGTAACGTCAACAAAATATTGGTGATATTTTGTTTCTAATTGAAATGTTTTTTTTACTGTTGATCTATAAATCTTGGTCCCGGATTTCTAATATACGATATAAATAGCATGTCACAAAACCTGTAGTCCTCTCGCTACCTCCAATTCTCCCATGTTTTAGTATTCACAAAGTAATTTATTCCCCTTACCCAGAAACTCCAAACTGAAGAAACTGACAACTGTCAAGAATGTGGAGTATTGTCATTATTGTTTTGAAAAAAAGTCAAAAGAAAGATTGTTTTTTCACAAATATCTTTTGATAGTTTGTAATTTGGTGGAATTTTTATCAAGCAACCAAAAAGGTTCCTGGTAGAGATTTCTTAACCGTAAAAAATTTATTTTTTATGGACGATTAGGAGCTCATAAAGATATCTCATGACGCTGTCTTGACACAAATTTTATTGGGGGTTCAATTAAACTTTATTTCGTCTTATCAAGTCAAAAATTTAGGTCTCAGGAAACAAAACTGTAGGACAAAAAAGAAATATAATTATTACCAAACAATTATACTTGCTTATCCCAACTCATGAACATACTCCGATGTTTAAATCCTAAAAACGTAATATTTTTTTCTACTGTACTACATCAAACGTTTTTGGACAAGGAGGATGAAACAAATTTTGAAGGCGAGGTAAAATTAAATATTTTTTATCATACAGACATACATATATCGGCTCAACGGGGCTAAAAGGTTGGTACTCTAAACACATTTAAACATCTACTTAAAATAAAATTTTACCGAAATCCCTAGTATTTCTCTTTAGGCAAATATTTAACCCCATCAGCCATTTTAACCGTGCTTGTGAGAAACAAGTAGAAATGCTCCCCTGTTTACAATTATTACATTTATGTGCACTGACTTCAACAGTGAAAGCTACACCTCCCAAAATTAAGGCAAACAACATCACTTCCATGAGTAAGAAAGAAAAATTATTAAAATCGTCCACTGAATGAACATTCCCTTTGTAAAGGACATTTTCAGTTGCAAATGTGATTGCATTTTTCTGACCGGTTTTGAGATCGTATTTCAGCCGTTCCTTTTGCCAGTGTTCTACCAATCCACCATTTCCAACGCTTCTCAGCACACTATTCAGGGGCTCTGGAAGGTTGAAACAACGTTACTAATAATTTTCATTGAAACAGAGTAAAATACAAATTCGAATAATTAAATGAGCACACCGTGCATTGACGTAAATATCTTACCAAGGAGCTCGGGAAAATTGAGACTGATTCCCATGGTAAGGTATCCAAAAAACCAGGATTCCGAGGATACCTTGAACATCGGCCTCTTTTTAACATCAACCATATACAAAATACCACGACTCCAAAACACAAATGAGTAGCCAATGCAAACGGCTTTCTCCTCAAAAATTCCTCGAAAACACTACAATTTTCAAAACAACAATAATTATTTGCTGCAGTACAGTAATGTAAAATAATCCGACACTCTGGAATGGAACGGACAGGGAAAAACATTGTTCTTCCCTGTCCTGTAATTTAGTAACGGAAAGTCTACATATTCAAACGTCCCGTTATTTGTCAGAATTAAATTGAATCCTCTGAACAAACAAATTTAACCAAAACTAAAACTTACATCAGGGACCATGAAATCTTTCTCTATTGCGCTGCTCAATATGGTCCTGGTCACAGTGGTATTCTTTATTCTTAAGTCTGCTTCCACATGTTCGGCGAAAAGAATTGACATTATCTTGTAATCTGATGCTGCTAATGCTGCAAATGTAGTTGGTTCAGGATTGAATTTAGGTAGGGCAATAAGCTCTACTAATTTAGATTTATAAGCACACCCCAACGATATCAGCAAAAGTAGCCAAATTCCTAACACAATTCTACTCAGACTACGTGAGGCATGTTTTGCAATTGTTTTTGTGTCCACGGAAGCTTGGTCCAATAATGGTTTTACAATTGACGCAAAAATGCTCAAACTGTCAGATTTCTTATTTTTATCTCGTGGAGGTTTGTATCCAAGAATAATTTTTAGGGTTGCAAAAGTTGCAAGGATTGAGATTATTACCGAGGCCCAAACAGTAAGGCTAAATGGGCTAACTAGTCTGCCCAATGGATTGAACTTAATAGGTTGTGGCAATGCATACACGAAGCACATTTTGTCAAATAAGTAGGGATGAGTTACTTGAATAATATCCAAAGACTCGCCAGTGGCTACGACGAATGCCGATAAAGTAGCCGTATCATCAATAATGGATTTTGTGAATTCATCCCACTCTCCATTCTCATCCTTGCCTTTGAAAACCATCCCTAGAGTAGGGATAATTTCTAGCGTAGCATTAACTCTCTGAGCAAGTTCGTAAAAAAATGCAGTTGATGGATCCGTCCATATGCCAGTTTGCTGGAAAATCTCAAGTGTATCACCACAGTAAGAGCAGTCAGCAGAAGAGATTGTCTGAAGTTCAAAATTTGGATACTTTTGGAGAGGGTTTTTTGGTGTTCTTAAAGAAATGGAACCTTTTGGAAAGACCTTCGAAAGAACAAGGTTATCACTTCTGGCATTTCGTAAATAGATATGCCAGAACTCCGGAACGGAAAGTAAGAAATACGCATTCTTAAGCTTTTGAGCACTTTTTGCAAGAGCTTTTTTGGAACCCCCGAAGTTAAAATTTCGATCTGCATTCCCTAGCAAGATTACATTGTACGCCGATATTATGGATCTATGATGAGTCCAAACTGTATTGAAAAATTGGTCGAAATTGTTGAACATTAAATGGGAAAGTAACAGTGATTTTGGATTCCAGAATTTGGGAACAAATCCTTTTTCTTTGGAGTTGTATCTAATTCTTAATTTACTAAGGACAAATATTTGAGTAGGGGCATTGTTCGTACATTCTCTCACGTTGTCTAATAAAAAGTGGCTATGAAAATCATAAATTATTGTAATATCAACATGGAGATCCCCGTGTTGAAGTATATATTTTAAAACTGGGGCTAAATCCATGGAACAGCTAAAACTTGAGTGAATTATTTTAATTGTAATAATAAAAATACGGTAAAAATTTCCGTACATTTTGACTGCACAGAAATAAGTGCTTTGCCAACTCTGCTGCTACTGTAATACCATGCAATGAAATACAGTATTGTTCCGTTCGACACTGTGAATAAATGTTCTGTTCTGCAAGCGCCTTTCAAATTCATCACCTTCTCCAATTATGTCCGCCCTGATTGACTACTTCCAAGGTAGTGACACAGCTCGCCAATGTCGAAAAAAAAAGATCGAATATGTGCTCCGAAATATTTCTTTATTTCATAACCGATTGAAAGAGGACTTTAACTTCAAGAGGCGTACGAACAATTTGGGCATTTGTACTCCAATCTTCCTTGCTCATCTTGCTTCCGCATTGCATAATATAATACATACACGTGCTTTTTGTATGGACTTATATTTGTCCTTTTGGAAGGAAATAACCACAAAGCTAGGTAAATACCTTAAGCAAGGCTTTCACACAAAATTATTCCATACAAATTAATATCAAATAGTCTTGACCTCAATACAGATTTGAGAGTGAGTCTCGTGCAATGAGTTTGCCCGGATATTTATCTTTGTTTAGCATCCACGTGATATTATACGGTATGTTATCGTCGGTTAAATTCTAAAAAGTACCATTTTCTTTTTGCGAACCCATTTATAAAGCGTGGGTTATGAAATGAAAATGATACTTTTAGAATTTAGCCGTTACTTTTGAATGTTATCAAGAAAGTCATGGTCAATCAAACACATTGTAATTCTAAATTTAATGTTAGTTAGTAGCATGGGAAGGGTGATCATAAGAATTTAACCATCTCACACGCTAGCCTACATACGGACGTTTGATTCTCCTAGTTTGTAGAAAAAGGTAGTTCCAATTTTTCTAAAATTTACTTCATTGGCCTGGGTCAATTTTTGAGTTCACAAACGTGATGTAAAGTCGGTCTTATTAGAATGTCAATTTCTTAAGGTTTTTTAATAACAATAGAATAATAACATTGGTTTAGGTTATATAGAATTGTACAATTTAGGAATTGTAGCTCAATGGAATTGTTCCAGATTTCTAGGTATTGCTTATGGAACAAAAAATACATCTGTTTGGACCTCTCGAGGCCGTTTGACCAACTGCTTTAAGCAAGAATACGTTCCACCAATAAGACACGCCTCTTTAAGTGTAAATAACTCAAAAGCAAATGCACTACTCCCCAGAATAATTGCGAACAACATCACTTGTATTAACAAAAATGAAAAATATTGGAATTCGTTCACTGAATTAACACCCCCTTTGTATAGACCATTTTTACTTGAAAACTGCATTGCATTATTCTGGCCGGTTTTGAGATCGTACTTAAGTTGTTCCACTTTCCATCTCTCCACTATTCCTCCATTTTCGAAACTTCTCACTATATTGTTCATCGGATCTGAAAACCAAAGCCAATTATGTTATACAAGAGAGAGCCGGTAAAAATAGTGCTAGTTACTGGTTACACAGCAGTTCAATTCAGATATTTGTTATACCAAGAAGTTCAGGGAAATTCATACTGATTCCTATTGACAGATATGCGAAAAACCAAGATTCTGAGGATGTCTTGAACATTTTCCTCTTTTTAATATCGACCATAAATCGAATACCCAAACTCCCAAAAACGGCTGAGTATCCAATGCAAGCTGCTTTATCTTCAAAAATACCTTTGTAGCACTACAGGTTACAAAACAGAAATAATTACCAGTAATCCTGCGACAAAGCGCTAAAATTTCCTCCTAAGATATAACTTACATCCGGCTCCACAAAATCTGTCTCCATGGTTCGGTTTAATATGGCTGTGGCCACACTGGTATTTTTGATCCTTAAGTCTGCTTCGACTTGTTCCGCAAAAAGAACGGACATAATTTTGTAGTCGGATTCTGCCAATTTTTCAAACGTAGTTGGCTCGGGACTGAATTTGGGTAAAGCGATAAGTCCCACTAATTTAGATTTATATGCACACCCTATAGAAATCAATAAAAGTAGCCACAAACCCAAAACTGATCTGCTTAAACTGCTTGAAACACATTTTGCAAATGTTTTCGTTTCAAACGAACCTTGATCCAATATTGGTTTCACGATTGCTCTAAATGTATCTAAAGTGTGAAATTTTATGTCTATTTTTCCAAGATTTTTGTAAGTTATAATAATCTGCAGGGTTGCCAAAAATGCACAGATTGATGTTGCCACTAATGACCACACTGCTGGGCTAAAGGGGCTAATTAGTCTACTCAATGGATTGAATTTGATCGGTTGTGGGAGTGCATAAACGAAGCACAATTTGTCGAATAAGTAAGGATGAGTTAATAAAATATAATCAAGGACCTCACTCGTGGGTTGAGCGTATGCCGTCATTGTGGCAGTTTCATCCACTACAGATTGTATGAATTCATCCCATTGTCCATTCTCAGCTCGACCTTTGAGGACCATGCCGAAAGTAGGCACAATATCTAGTGTAGCATTAACATTTAGTGCTAGCTCATAAAAAAATGCCGTTGATGCAGTGGTCCATATGCCAGTTTGCTGAAAAATTTCAAGGGTATTGCCACATATGGGACAGTCCGATGTAGTAATTGTTTCAAGCTCAAAATCTGTTCGCTTCCTAAGAGGAATCACTCTTTCATTAGAAGAAAAGTTTCCTTTTTTAATGCTCGTTGCTAGAATAATACCGTCACGCTTAGCATTTCGTAAATAAATATGCCAAGTCTTAGGAGTGGAGAGTAGGAAATATATTTTCAAAAGCCTTGTTGTACTCTTTGCGAGACTTGGTTTGATACTGTCGTCAATAAAATTTTGATTTGAATTATCTAGCAAGAAGACATGATGCATATTTACGGATGTTCTGTAGTGAGTGGAGGTGGAGTTAAAAAAATCCAAATTATTAAAAGACAAGTGAGACAACACTAGGGATTTTGGAGACGAGAATCTAGACACAAATGCTTTTTCAGGTGTGGATCTTTGACTGAGTGTATTAAGAATAACTACTTGAGTAGGGGAGTCGCCCGAACATTCTCTAATATTGTCTAATAGAAGTAGAGGCTTATATTCCGAAATGAATACGATATCACCGTTCAGATCTTCAACTTGAAGAATAAATTTTAAAATGTGAGGTATATTCGTGTTGCAAGTGTAAATTGATTGGAGTAATTCAATTACAATAAAAATACGGAGCAAATCCTGGTACATGGTAACTCCTTAGGTATTTCATGCTAATGTTATGTAAACTAGTTTTTTTTTTGCAACGGGAAAAAATTCTGATGCAAAATATAATACGCTACACAATAACTGTTCGATACATCGCCAATTCGAATTTTGATAGAATGACAACGGTTTAATTAGCGCACTTAGCTGCTTGTGGAAATTCAAAATAACAAGATTTTGTGCAACAATAAGATCAAACCTTCTTCGAAGAATTTTGTATTTTCTGATCAGTTGTAAAAACGGCTCGAAACTCAGAAGTGATAGAGTAATGTCAGTGTCAGTGTGATTTTTACCATTACAGCTAGCTAATTCCTTTGTGGCTTATTCACAGCTGACTTTAGCATTAGCTAGAAAAAATATATTCGATATTGTACTTGCCATAAACGATACGCTTGACTGGTTGCAGCATGATTCACGATTTTGGGTGCTCAAACATTAAGTTGGCTGGAGGCAGCTAACATCTTTTTACCACGAGGGTTGGAGTGTCAAGGCTTTGTGAAAGGAACACAGCATATGCCATATGAAGGGAAGTTCAGTAGAAATAGCACGTGATACGGCAACATTTATCGAATTAAGCGTTTACTAACCCCTACTTGTTTACTTAATTTCCAGCCAAGGGTGTATGCTGTTATTTGCAGTTTATGGTTGTATAATGGAGTGACGCGTGAAAATCCTCTTGCGATGACTGCACATAATTTTTTTTGTTGCGACCACTGAAGCATTTTTAAATTTTAAAGTGAAAATTTAAACGACTCCATTAATTACATAACAGACATTCATACCATCTAGAGCTCCTAGGGATCATTCCATACCGTAACTATAAATTCATATGTGTTTCACTGGTTGGCATTGAGCAAAACCTCACCTTTCATATATAAATCGTACATATCGGCATATATGCTTTGTTGTTAATATTATATACATACATAAAATGATTTTTTCCCCAATTATAGTGTAATAAATATGCACACACTTCTAAAAAAAAAACCCTTCACGATCTAATCCAAACCACGAGTGCGACATCTATCGGTTGATGGAAAAGATAATATAAAGCGGAAAGAATAACAAATCATACTACAAATGGCGCAAGTTTTACTTTCCAGTTTCTGTGCCTAAATATTTACATATGTTTATACATGACTTCATTTAATTTTGTGAGGACAAACAGATTATCCAATCTCCTTCAACAACAAAAGCCTTGTTACGGATTTATCTAGCCTACTCCAAAGGTGTCCGCCTATCCTACATATAGGCCTATTTGTAGGCTATTTATAGGGTTCGAGGATTTTATTAAAGAGGCTTGTAGGCAAAATAGGGTGCAAGAATATACACTTAAAACCTAGCCTACAAAATAGGTAGGCTTGGCCGTTGTAGAATTATAGGCATACTGTATATGTAGGCTATTGAAGCATGTCACCTTCATTTAATGGCATATGGAATGGACAAAATGAAAATGAGTGGTTCAAGCGTGAAACGTATACGTGCTATCTCGCCTTGATATGGGCTGAAACCTCACCGAAATCAAAACTTCTAAATATTCGGTAAAGTGGGAACTTAAGGAAATCTTAAGTGTGACATCCCTTTTGACCAATATTGTAAAATTTGCGTACTATTTCCGGCGTAAACCAAATTAAGATCCATACTATTTTGCTCTTAGGGCTTTGGTCAAGGTGTATAAACTTAAACTATTTTATTTCAACCCCATTTACTTGAGACAGGATTTTTAATTTATTAGAGTAGAATGGTCTTACATAGTCTGTCAGATATGAAAAGCACATACGATTTAGGAAGGGTGTAGAATTCGTTGAGCTAATTTTTTAGTGAAATTTAGGCTAATATGTAGGTTTGCTGGACCCCATATAGGAAGGATGTAGGATAGGCTGATCTATTCGGCGGTTAAAATGTAGGCATATATGTAGGCTCGGTTCAAATTTTATAAATAGGAAGGATATAGGATAGGCTGAGTCATTTGAACACCTTTGGTCTACCCATATAAAAAATATGTATTGCCGGGTGTCCTTGGTTCGTAAATATCGTCCAGACAAACAAACTGACATTATGCAACACTCCACAATACTATTGGGACAGGAACTTTCAGCTTCTTAATATGATTGAATCATACGAAATGCACTTTTATTGAGCGACTGTGTATTTGAAATAATAATTATTAATGCTACTTACGCATGCTATGTATTATTTATTAAACGCCTTTAACTTTGTCTACGGCATCTAAATTATGAGCACATAGAATAGAGTACGTAAAATCTTGATGTCCGTTAAATATTCATTTCGACACCAAGTTCTAGCAACTTTAGTCAAGTCCTAAAAACTAAGTATAAGTTCGGTCTCCACAATGTTAGCTTATAACAGTCACTATGAGATGACATCTTGAGAGAATAAAACCAGTACATGTTACAGGTATTCACAAATTTTCGACCCAGTTGGTCTGATAAATAAAGTATACACATAAGGCTCAGTAGCGGCAGTTGAGTGAGCAAAAGGCTAGCTGATATTTTTAGATTACATCTTTACATTTGATTCTTGAGGCAAAAGAGACTGGATCGAGACAGGCGGACATTTTTGTGTGTTATTCTGCATCATGTTTTTAAATCTGGCTATCCAAAATAATTTGACTTTGAAAACAAAACACAAAATTGAATTCGTAAAAACCTAGATTTTTACAGCAGCTTTTGTAAATGCATTAAACATGAACGGTTATCAAAATCGTTACGCTGCTTCTTGTGTGCCATGAATAATTCTAAAGCAAATGCCATGCCTCCGAAAATAATGGCAGAAAGTATCACTTGTATCAGCAAAAACGAAAAATTGTTGAAATCGTTCATAGAGCTTCCATCCCCTTTGTATAGGAAATTTTCCTCCGCAAATTTTATTGCATTTTTCTGACCAGTTTTGAGATCGTATCTCAGTCGTTCCTTCTGCCATTTTGCTAGCAATCCACCGTTGTCCACACTTGCCAAAATATTATTCAGTGGTTCTGAAAGGTCGCGAAAACACACCTTCACATGACTTTACTCAACCCATATTATTTTCATACGGCAGTCCAAAAATATCATATAACATTTGATTTTGAGCATTGTTTGCTAACAGATAGTCATTACATTACATAGTCGTATTAAATAATGTTCCTTACCTAGAAGTTCAGGATAGTCGAGACTTACACCCATCGAAATATATCCAAAAAACCAAGATTCCGAGGATACTTTGAACATCGGTCTCATTTTAACGTCAACCATAAATTGAATCCCAACGGTCCAAAAAACCACTGAATATCCAATGCAAACGGCTTTCTCCTCAAAAATACCTTTATAACACTGTAAAATACGATACATATTATTTGTTTATGAATATTGTTAATTCTTATTTTTCCTATCTCATCGAGTCCATACATTTAGTCAAAGCTTACGTCAGGCTCCATAAAGTTTTGCTCCACAACTCTCTTCAATATTGCATTGGTCACCGTATTATTCTTGACCCTCAAGTCTTGTTCAATTTGATCGACGAAAAAGATTGCCAAGAGTTTGTAATCGGATTCGGCCATTTCCTCAAACGTGGTTGGCACTGGATTAAACTTTGGTAAAGCAATAAACTCTACTAATTTAGATTTATAAGCACATCCTAATACTATCAGCAAAAGCAGCCACAAACCTAGAACTGATCTACTCAGACTGCTTGACATGCATCTGTCAAGTGCTTTTGTTTCAATTGATCCTTGGTCAAAAATCGGTTTCAATGTTGCACCAAAAGTGCTTAAAATGTTAACCTTTTTCTTTAAATCTCCCCGATTTTTTTGAGAAATAATAATTTGCAGGGTTGCAAAAAAAGCAAAAATCGATGTCACAACTGAAACCCAAACAGCTGGGTTGAATGGATTAACTAGTCTGCTCAAAGGATTGAACTTAATTAGTTGTGGTAATGCATAGATGAAGCACATTTTGTCGAAAAAGTAGGGCTGGGTTACTAAAATATGGTCAAAAGTTTCACGAGTTCCCTGGACGTATGCAGTTACAATGGCAGTTTCATCCAGAACAGATTGCATGTATTCATCCCACTCTCCATTTTCATTCCTTCCTCTATGAACCATGCCTAAAGTAGGGAGAATTTCCAGTGTAGCGTTAACCCTCTGAGCAAGTTCGTAAAAAAAGGCGGTAGATGGATCCGTCCATACACCAGTTTGCTGAAAAATTTCAAGAGTGCCGCCGCAGATAGGACAGTCGGCACTGGCTATTGTGTCGAGTTGGAAATTGGGATACTTTCGAAGAGGACTACGTGAAGAAAACTTAAATTTTCTAAAACTCTTAGCTAGAATAAGGTTATCACTTTTGAAATTCCGTAAATAAATATGCCAGAACTTGGAATCAGAAATCAGGAAATACGCGTTTTTAAGCCTTTGAACAGCTTTTGCAATGTTTGGCATGAAACTGTCGTCATTCAAATTTCGATCATTATTTTGGAGCAAAAATATATTGTAAGCAAGGTTTGATGAAAAATAGAGAGTATTATTTCTAAGCAATAAGTCATTATTATTAGACACAGTTAGTGAAAGTAACATTTGGTTTCCAAGTTTCCCTACATGTTCTTCATTTAGGGGGTAATTGTTTTGGCCATTGACAACGATTAATCGAGTTGGAGCATCCCTAATAGTACACTCCCTTTCGTTATCAAATACAGATTGGTGCTTATATTCAGAAATTAAAACAATACCAATAACGTTGAGATCAGGAACTTGAAGTATACATTTTAAAACATGAATTAAATCCACATTGCACGTGAATATTGATCTTATTACTTCAATGGCAAGGAAAATCCGAAGTAAATCTTTGTGCATGGTGACCATCCAGTTTTTCGTTACGTAAGATGTTATATAATGTCCAGAATGGGTTTTGCTGTGACTGCTGATACTTTCAATGCCACACGAGTTAGAATTCTGCATGCCCTGATAAACATTGAATTATTAAGGTTTGTATGATCAAATAAAGAGCCATACACCACCCTTTTTTCAAATATTGTCAGTATTCACTGTAGATTGCAAATATTACAATTATACTTGGTAATGTAATTACCAGTAATATCATAACGGATACTTGCTGAAATAAATTAAAAATAGATCAAAACACAAATATATACATATACAAATACAGTAAAATCTCTTTATAACGGAATCGCAGGGTGACTAGTATTTTTGTCCGTTATAATAATTTTCCGTTATAGCATATAACGGACAAATTCCGTTATAATGTAATGGGACCTTGAATTATGTATTAAAAGGTATACAAATTTTCCGAAAACGAATTAAGTAACCAGTCACACTATATTTTAGAAATTGATGCTAAAATTATTGATCAAACGGCACATACCCAAATACTAAAATATTAAACACTAATTTACACTCAGTCCAAATTTAAACTAATTAACACATACTACAGAACCTGGAAGTATTTAGTTATTAATGGTTGCACAAGTGTGGATAAATCTTTTATCGATTTTTCCAAATGTCACTAACAGTTGAACTTGACAATTATTTCTATGTACAAATTACAGATTGTGACTTCCCATTTTGAATTTCAAAAACTATTAGACATTTTTTTACCTAAATTCAAAGTTTTTCGCTTCTTAGCACTTGCCATGTCTAATATTTAAGATTTTTAAGGTAACTTTACATAGATATAAATCAGTAAATGAATAAACTGTGATAACAAAATAAATTTCTAACCACGACCACCCACACGACTATTGAGTGAACCGGTGTTACAAATGTTGGGTTCAGCGCGGAAACCGAAGTCCGCTATATACACCAAGTTATCCCCAAGGGTACATATCTAAGGGTCCGGTATAGGAAATATTCCGCTATAAACATGTCCGCTATAAGCACATATTTTACATTGTTAACATAGCAACTTATGGCGGGGATGTGCAAATGTGTCCGGTATAATAAATTTCCGTTATAAAGGCGTCCGTTATAACGAGATTTTACTGTATATATAAATAATATATAGCCTATGAGTCCTACGTTACTAGTAAATTTGTAAACAATCTGATTGGAAACCTCCCTTCTTATTGTGAGCTATCCCTGCAGCAATTAGTGTGTTTACCATCATAAAATGCGGGTGCGTCCGTCAGTCATACTAATTTTACTACTAGATAGGTAGTATTGCGAGGCAGATTTTGATAGGAAGAACTTTTTGCGCTTTTAATACGGGCAGCTTTTTACGCTTCTAACAGATAATGTAATTACCAGTAATATCATAACGGATAGTTGCTGAAATGAATTAAGTATAATTTACTTTTTACGCTTTTGATAGGGAAAGCTTTCTGTGTTTTTTTCAGGGGCAAATTGTTGCGCTTAGAATAGGGGCAGCATTCTGCGCTTTTAATAGGTAGATCTTTTCGAGTTTTTAATAGCGAGAGCTTTTTGTGCTTTTAATAGTGGCGGCTTGTTGTGCTTTTCATAGGGTCGGCTTTGCGATTTTAATAGGGGCAGCTCTTTGCGATTTTAATAGGGGCAGCTCTTCGCGCTTATAGTAGGGGCAGCTCTTTGCAATTATAATGAGAGCTTTCTACGCTTATCATAAGGACAGTTTTTTGGGATTTTAATAGGGAGACTACTTACTAGGGGGATTACTTTGCGCATTATGAAAAAAATTTTAATTTAATTTGTTGTAAGAATTCGTTTGCACACACTATTGTTTATGAACTCTATAAACTGGTCAGCATGTTAATTGATTTTTGCACTGTCACACTATTTTACTTGGGCACATGAAATTAAATTTTCAAAGTCGAACTTGCTACACAAGTTCCAGTTTTGACAAATATAATAACCGTCAATTTTTAAAAATTGTAAAATTTATTTGAGTGAATCTTCATCTTTTTTACAATTTTTTAACTAGTCATTATCAAAATTTGGAGCCTGCACAGACACTGCGCAAGTGTTCTTTCAAAACCCCAGTCTTTTATATTACATATTTGACGTTGAATGATTGCAACTTCAATGCGATTACAAAAACTCCTCATAACTAATGAAATAAACTTATTGTTTATTCTAGAAAATCAACGACAAAATTCTATAAAACTGCATGGGTTGGATTGCCGTGAAAAAATTCCTTGTGTACGATAAAAGACTAATAATAGTGTGCAGATGTACGTTTCTGCTAAAATGTCGAATGCGTTTGACCAAAAAGCCGGGGATTTGCAGAGTAAGACATTTTCGGCCTTTTGGGGATTTTCCGGCCGTTTTTAGTTTAGCAGCCATAAAACCCAGGGAAATTTCATTTGGGTATCCCTCTGTACCTATGTATATCAGAAATGAAGATTGGACACCGGCACATGACAAGAGTCCATTGTATATGAATTACGTTGAGGGGACTTTATAAATATATTTAGAGTAAGCTAAGAATTAGGAAGAACTTATGAGTTAGAGCTGAATTTATATGATAGGGATAGGGTGGGGAAGGGGGGCAAGTTGCAGTTGAACATCCGAAGTAAATCTTTGCACATAATGACCTACCAATTTTTCGTTAATGCGAAATAATTTATAAATGTGAACACTTTTTTTAATGCCCCGCATTTGTTGGAATTGTGTTTGTCCGAATACCAGAAACCTGCAGTTTGTACGATCAAATACGCGGCAATAGACCATTCCTTTTCAAACATTAATAATATTTATTGTTGATTGAAAAAAAGTTAGTTAACACGTTTAGCATAGGAATACGTTCAATTTGAAACCCGTTAAAACAGTTAGTAAAAAGCCTGACGGACTCATCGCTCCAAAAAATTAGCGTTAGTAATCCGCAGTGTCCAGTTCGTATCGGTATAAAAAAACCAATAAATTCCTTTAGGATTTAAGCTTCCCAACGTCTAACATTAAAACTTTAATCACATAACAAAAGCAGATTGCTAGTTTTCTTCAACCATGAAATTTCTTATGAAAAACCTCAATTGGTAAGTTGTGCTTCATTTGATGTGGTAATCTACATCGTCAAAGTTATATTGCAGCAGCTTAAAGACATCCCACAAAATGAGAAGGAATACATGAACCAACAAAATGATATTAGGAGTTGAGTTCTGATTTCAATAAAATACAGCTACTGAAACAAAACAATAAAATTAAATACAATAATGCTGTTTGTACACATTATGCCTTGTTTCAAATTCTGGCAACATATGAAATTTCATGTGGCCTACATTAAATTATTAAATAAAAAATTTGTGAACCGAGTATCGGATAGTTGACGAGGATGTCAAGAGGGCTTCATCCACCATGCACAGTTTTTATACGACTGACACGCCCTTAAAACTCCTTGTTATAAAGGAATTTCTCAACCAAATCCAGTACCCACGCAGGCTGGTCTTGAATGGCGTAATTGCCAGCGTTACGAACAATGGCATAAACGAAGTTATCCGCCATTTTTATGTATCCAGCCACATCGTCATTAACTTTCCAGATCTTTCTTGATGCTTTTGAAAATTTGTCCGCTCCATTCCATTTGAGGTTGTTTACAAGTTTTGTGATGTCATTTTGAGGAAAGAATATGTTAAATTGAGATGCGTAGAAAAGGATGCGATATTGTTTGTTTAACATCTCTTGTATGATTTGTCCATGGGAAGATGTGATTTCTTTGGCAAAACGGTCTAAGACGGAATAGTTTTTATCGATGTACTTGTGAACGCCAACGTGCAAGTATTTGTGAACTTCTTTTGAATCGATGAAATTCTGGAACCATTGCATTTCTGGTGTTGGTTTAGAAATCAACACGCTGTCATAATCTTTAAACCCGGTGAATTTAGTTAACAACGAGTCTGGTCCAATATATGTCGACACAACGAGCTGTAAAAATTCAAAATAGATAAATCGAAGGGAAACAAAAAGTGAGTTAGTGAGAGTACACTGTTTAAAAGCATACTCTCTGTGGAAGTGTTATTCCACGTGCACATACTTTAGTATTGAGAAAGTTAAATTCAAGAATTAGATAAGGAGTTTTTTTAAAACAATTTGAAAAAAAGACTTTCGAAAGTTTCAAGGCAAATTTGGCTCACAACACAATTTTTAAATATTAATTCTTTGAGTTAGATGTGGTTAATATAATTTGAGTTTCTGCGTTGCATTTTTTGCATTAAAATTGTTACTATTGTGGGTAAAAGGACAAAGGGTCCATTTTGTAAAAACTTCGTGACTTCTTACAAGATCCTTTTATCGAAAACTAACTGTAATATCAGTTATGGGCTATTGGTAGAGTTCTGGCCAAACTGTTACTGTACATACCTGGGTTCCTTCTTTAGCTTGACCATTCATAATCAAATTAATTGCTTTATCCATTGTTTCGTCAAATATCTTCTTCTGGTCTAAGTCAATCAAACCGAAATCGTAAAGAGCCTGAGCTTTGTAAAGTTGCTGCACATCAATAAAAGGTGATCCAATGATGAAGCCCTTTACATTTATTTTCAGCTCCCCCTTGTCATTTTCTGTCTCGATACGCCTCACAATGTATGGAATAAATGATGCTGTAGAATTTTATAAAATGTATTAGTGCAAATTTATGATAATCGCAACATTACGAAAATACAAAAAAACATTTTAGGGTGGGTGAATTCAGGGACTCTGGGCTTTAACACAGTAATTCATTAATGAATTATGATGTGCAAACTAATTATATTTTTTGTATTTCAAATTACCAGCGTAATTCTCTCCTGCCAAGTAGAATTCTCTTTCTTGGAATTCCTTGAAAAGGGTAAAAAATTGATGGAGAGCTTCATAAATTTCGTCCCCTTCCTCGCCCGAATTGTTCGCAAAAGCATCCTCAGTGTCAGAAAAGCTAAAACCTACACGCAAAAATAATGTAATTATTGTGTTTAAGTACATTTGAGTTGCGTACTTCAGTATCATTTAATTAACATTGGGACACGTGTGAATATGGCTAATTATTATTGATACTTTAGGAGGATACCGTACAATTTAAATAAGGAGACATTAGATCATCTTAATTTGAAAATTCTTTTATTACCAGTCCCAACAGGTGAGTCAATGTACAACATGGAATGGGATTTGGTCCAGGAGGTATTTCGTTCACTCACTGCATTACTCCCGTCTACTTTGAAAGGTCCAGTTTCGCGAAATATTGCTTGAACAGAGCTAAACCCCGGGACGTCATTAATCCATAGGATAAGTGGGGCTTTCTCGGGGATTTCCTTTAATTTTAAAGCGTCCAATTAATTTAAGAATTGTCAAGTTGGATCATCATTATCCGATTATTTACACTGTAAGCTGGAGGGTGTCGTGAAGGGCAGGACAACATTTTGTATGTGCATAATTATACGTATGTACATATAGTGCAAACTAGGACATTTAAAATAAATTGTAATCAATTATATTTCAAGTTAAAAATGTTATTATTTCCATGCATTCTAGCATTACCTTGTAATGTTTAGTTGAAATCTGATAGAAAACGCTAGTGTAATGGGTGCTTGAAATAAAATACATAAATAATACTTGAAAAAAGATTTCGACCGAAATCAATACGAAAGTAGTAATTTTCATATTCGTTGCACATAATGATTGAAATCATTGTATGTACCAACAACGGAAACCCGTAAACATTATAAATGGCGCTTAGCTGCCCCAAAAACGTTTTGTTTATTTTGTTCATAAATAATTACTACAATGTGTGTATATACGCTTGTGTTATTGCATTTACTGGTCACTTACTTGAGCTGGAAAGAACCAAAAAAACAAATTGGAATTGGTGTTTTCATCAATGGTCAGATAACCGCTGTAACTTTTGATTTCTTTTTATGTTCGACAGTTTCATGCTATCTTCAGCTTGGGTCCTGGCTTTGTCAAGTTGTCCATTCTTGATGAAAGGAGTTATGAACAATCCATCCTCCGCTGGCGCACACGTGATTTTGCTTATGCCTAAGAGTCCTGTTGCGAGTAGAATTTGAAGGCCTTTCATTTTGGATGGCTAAAACTGAATTGTTGTTATAAAAGTGAAATGAAATTATTATGACTGAGGTTGGTGGAATTTTGTTGAGATATGTATATATATATGTTACAAAAGTCACACCAGCTCTGATGATTGTTCTAGCAAATAATTTATTGAATAATTTAATTGAACTCCAGTTTCATGTATTACGCAATATTCAAGGAATTTCTCAGAACACTTGGGACATGATACAGTCTGGAAATATTTGATGGCAGAATTGATGTATCGTCAGTTCATTTGATTTTTGTAGTTAGAAGCATTATAATTGCTTCCCATGTACATAACTCTGTCGGCAGAAAGTTTTTTTCGTTGCCGCCAATATCAGGTAAATTTCTAGATTCAAACGATAACCAGAGCAATACGCTCAGAACTGGATAAATGTAGGTAATGTGTGAATGCAAAGTACACACGCGCTGAGTTTGAAAGCATTAAGACATTTTATCACACGTTCTTAGTTTGTTTGCTTCGGATGAAACTTGATAATTTTTCCCATGAGAAGTCCAAGGATACAAATGTACATACTATGTGGGATTTCCCATGGAACTTTAATTCCACGGTGTTCCAAAGCCTGAATTTCTTAGTAATCGCAAAAGAATTTAATAAACTCGTCAAATTATTCTCCATGAGGCGTCTTAATTAGTTATTGATAAACAGGTGCAAAACAACAAGCCATTTGGATGGGGAATGCCCCCCCCCCCTCAATCCGTTTTACAAGGAAGGACTTTCCTTTGTACTTGTCCCTCCCCTATTTCGTATCAGATTCAATTTTTCTTGTATTCATCGGGGAATAACAGTATGTAACACCTTTATGAATAGAAACAATGTCTATGAATATTTTTGTAAAATTTAATTGACAGCAGGCATGTGGAACAGTCGGAAGGTATCTTCGTAAAGTCCTGAAATGAACCTCGGGGGCCCGGTTTTTGTAAATTCGGCATTTATTGGCTGGAAAACGACTGCAATAGGTTCCAAAGCGTGGTTAGGGCTGAAATTATTTTTTGGAGCTATGTATGTATGTATATGTATCAGGATACAAACCCACGTTGTGCCTTGTACAGAACCAGTTTTTGGCAGTATTTGCAGACCAATTTGACTTAACAAAATGTATTTCTAGGAAATCAGGTTATTAGACTAAATCGATCTAATTACAAATTACTCACTGTTGCATTAAATTATTTTATGACAAATTTTGATATATAATTTTTTTACCCGAAATCTTGATTTTCTCCATCCCGTATATTATATACCCGGTTCCAAAGGTCAGATGAGATTATGTACTAATGTTGAAGATTCAGCGTATATGTTTGAGTATTAAAAAATTGGGGTTTACACTCCAGATTTTTTCCTCCTTAATTTATATCTAATTTCCAATACTATTTCAAAGTATGCGAAATTTCCGCAATTTTTCAGATGGGCTTGTATCGTAATTCCATGAATTGCTACCTTATTTTTTGGCGTGTGTGAATGGGGCTTGTGCGTCATAGCCTGAACTTCAAATTAAGGAATAATCATTGGCTGGAGGTTCATTATGTGTGACTACATATTGACATTGATTAATTATATTCATGTGTAATGAGGGATTGCATATTTGTCTTTTATCGTAATTCATGTATGTGTAATTACTGCTTGTATATACGTATATAGAAATTATTTGATATAGGTTTTATTAACGTTTGCATTCAATGGTTCCTTTATGCTATGATTCAAACTACTTATGGTTAATCATGTATACAACAATACAATATATCTTCATGTTGATCTACACCTTAGCCTTTTGTATGAAGCTTGAATTTAATGTGTACGGGTATTCAAGTTCTGCCCCTAATTCCAGGAACTTGAGTGACTATGGCTCTGATTCCAAGAATCCGATTGACTTACCCTAATTCCAGGAACTTGGATATACGATAATAATACCCATGAGTCACCCATTGTAAGGTAGTCCCAATTAATGTATTCTATGTCGAACATAAGCACTTAACTTTTGGAATCTTCCTCGGCCTTTCCAAATAAAAAGAACTTCCATATTATAAAGGTTTTGAATTTTGACTTGAGGCAATTAACGAAATGTACATACATGTTGGTGCTTCTGGTATTTAGGATTTTCGGCATTTACTATCGCTTACCCTTTAGCCAACGATATTCAATTATATAATGATATTATGCATGTATAATTATATTTTATTTTTATTATTGATATTCATGTATAATAATTGTGACATATTATTATCATTATTATTAATTTACGATAATTATTATTTTTATCATTATATTTGATATATTATATATGAGGAACGATTGATTTCATTCTTTACTCACTCAAATTCGGCCAATAATTCGTTCATATCCTAAACAAATATTTATGTACATAATCGTTCAAAAACCCTGATCTTTAGTCTCAAAATGGATCGAGGGCCTACGATATTTTTTTACCCTGACCGGTCCAGGGTGGGTCACCCCGTAAATCCACCCCTGCTCATGTGTAAATATGTGCATTGTAATAAAATACACTCTCATGTTAGGAGCACTTTTTCAATGGAGAGATATAAATGTCTACATTCTATATGTACTTCTGTTAATTTGTCTTCACAGAGGGAGCACTGTAAGTGGAGCGTTTTTTAGCTAAGATCACACATACCGGATTTGGTACCCAAAAATCATTCGAATTACCATCAAATAGGCTAGAAATGTTGTTTTAAACTTGGATGAGTAGCCTGTCAAGTTGGGTTCCAGTTTGTGACACGATTACCCAGCTGTGACCCCGAGGTCAATACCGTGTCACAAACTGGAACCAAACTTGACAGACTACTCATCCAAGTTTAAAACAACATTTCTAGCCTATTTGCGGGTAATTCGAATGAGTTTTGGGTACCAAATCCGGTATGAGTGCGATATTGAGATCGGAGGTCACAGCTGGGTCACGGTGTCACAAACTGGAACCAAACTTGACAAGCAACTCATCTGGCCTTAAACCAAAAGTTCTAGCCTATTTGCGGGCAATTCGAATGATTTTTAGGTACCAAATCCGGTATGGGTAAGGTATTGACCTCGGGGGTCACAGCTGGGTCATCGTGTCACAAACTGAAACCAAACTCGGCACACGTTTAGTATGTGTCTAATTAAATCCCTAATTCCAATCTGGGCCAGTTTTGTCACCGTTTAGATTATTAAACCGGTATCGACGCTCTTTGACCTCTTGAGGTCAGTATCTTGGAATTTTGAGGTCATATCTCGCTGAAATTTTTTTTGCACGTTATTTAATTTTTATTCTTGCCTTTTTTGAAGTTATATTGCTAATTTTCACTGTTTGAATGTTTTGGTACTCCATGAGCTCCTCCCTCATTTTTTGCTAACTTTGACCCGGGATAACTCCGAATCCCGTCGTCAGATTTTTTCGGGGCAATTATCAAAAATGATCTACGCATCAAGGCGCACCCTGCAGTAATTTTTTCGTTAAAATCGAACAGAGGGCATTTTCTCGTAAGGATTGTGCGGTGTCCTTCAGTTCCATAAATTACCGCACCGCAATGCGCCGGGAAATTAAATGATCAGAAATTAAATTTTCTTGCACAGATCGCTTGTTACGCCAATAATTAATAAATTCTAATACAAACAAGCTGAAACTAATGATTTTTCCAATAAGCAAAACTTGCATTAAAAGAACTGGAAAACTGTCGTCATCGATGTTTACCACGCCTAGATATCGCTTATTTACTTTGGAATGCTCGATAGCATTTTTCTGCCCTTTTTTCAAGTAGATTTGTGTGGCAAAGTTTTTCCATTTCACCGCCAAGCCTCCATTTTCATAGGATTGTAGTACCTGGTCCATGGGTGCTGTACAAACAACGTTTCTCAATCAAGCAAAAATGCTAATTGTTACAAACGTACAACGAACTTACCAAATGTGTTGCAACTTACCATTCAGTTCCGGGTAGTGCTGACTTATACCCATTGCAGTGTATGAAAAAAACCATGTCTCCGGTGATTGGGCAAACATCAACCTCTTATGTACGTCAACCATGTGGTAATACCCAATTCCAGCAAAAACAAATTTGAAGCCCATGCAAACTGTTTTGGGTTGGAAAACATTTTTGTAACACTGCAAAATTAAGGTATGAAACATGTCATATTTGAATAAATATCCAATGAATAGCTGAACATAAAATTATGTATTTTTTCTGAAGAAGACTTCTCCATAAGTCTCCTTCAAATCTGAGGGATTATTGTCTTACTCAAACATCTTTACTGCTGGCTCCCAAGACAAAATGCCTAGTCCCATAAATGTAAACAAATCCATGCCAGAAGGTTGATAATTTTGTTTAAATATACATTTTATATTATTAACAACTTACATCTGGCGACAAAAATTCCTGCTCCTGAATCCTCGGAAGCAAGGCATTGCTGATGGAGCTATTTTTAGCTATGAAATCATCTTCAATTTGCCCAGTATACATGACGCAGCCGATGGTAAAATCCGACTCTGCCAACTCCTTAAACGTTGTAGGAGGGCTGTTATAATTTGGCAAAGCAATAATCTCCACCAATTTAGATTTGTATCCACATCCCAGGGAAATTAATAAAAGGAGCCATAGGCTAATCATACATCGGCTTAAATTACCCGAAAGACATTTTGCTAGTAACTTCGATTCGATCGAAGCAATATCTAATATAGGCTTCACAACCACGCCCAGTATAGCAATGGATTCAACGCGAAATACTGGATCGATTTGATGTTTTGCATCTAAAGCTATTTGCATTTTCAATGAGTTAACTATTCGTAGCTTTAAAATTTTAGATTCGTAGAAACGTTTTTTCCTGCAATATAGTATTGCTTTCAAAATAAGAAAAGTTGCTATAACTGAGCTTATCACCGCTGACCACACAGACAGTTGAAAAGGTAGGACAAGCCGGATCAATGGATTAAATATAATGGGTTCTGGAAGAGCATAGACGAATGTTACGGAGTCAAAAAGTGTGGGGCGGGTAATTTGAATAACTTCGTATGTGTCCCTGGCTGGCCGAACCATCGCAGCGAAAATTACGGACCCATCAAGTAGTGGGGTTATATAGTCATCCCATTCTCCGTCGTCATTCTTTGCCAGATTAACAGCCCCAAAAACTGGTAGTAACTCCAAAGTTGCATTCATTTGTAGGGAAATATCGTACAATGCTGCAGTAAGAAGGCTTTTCCACATCCCTGTCTTCTGGAAAATTTCAACTCCATCACCACAAACAGGGCAAACGTTTGCGGACATTGTACCGCCTTCAAAATTTCGATAGATTTTTATCCCATTCGTATCCTTAATAAAGTTCCGTACAGTTACATTTTCTCGCACAAAAGTTTGTCGACTGGGATCTCTTGAAATAAAGTACCAAGAACTTTCGCCTGGGACAATAAAAAACGCGTGCAATAGCTTTTGTGATAGCTTTGCTAATTTATCTTTAAATTGATTGTCAAAGGAGACCATTGGGGAAGAACAAAATACAAATAAATTATATGTAAATTCTTGACGTGGGCAATGAGATTGTGAAGAGTTAACTGCATGATTAAAATGATTATCGGTTGATTGTAAAATTACCAACTGTCCTGGATGTCGATATCTCGAAAAGCATGTCTCCATTTTGTGCGATTCATTGGGTATAAACCTTATTTGAGTAGGCATTACCATCGTAATCTTTTCCATTACGTCTAACAAATGTGGATGTGGGGAATCGAATGCGAACACAGCGTCAAAATTAAAATCGTTCAGTTCAACTACACTTTTTAAAATTTTCGAGATCAGCTCATAGTTTTCATAAGAGTTAGAATAACCTATAGTTAGTGCTAGGAACATCCACAAAATTAGTACGTCCATAGTTTTACAACGAAGTATATTTTTGCTAATTTCACAACTTATTCCTCATGACTCACACTAGTTTACATTTCCAACCTGGATATTCAAATGCTTTGGTTGGTACTCCCTAAAATTTGACTATGCTATGGCGTTCGTTATTATCAGTGTAGCATAGAAGAGAATAAACAAGTTGACCATGAAACTGCAAAAGTTGCAAGGACTTCTTGAAGTAAAATATTTGCGAGGAACTATGCTTGTGTAAAGTCGAAATAACTGGATGTAAATATCGTGAACATCAATAAAAGACAAAAGTTGCCCTCATACGTATGTAGAAGAGGACTTCCGCTAGTTCCGGTGACAATGGGTAACTGCAGTGACATTCGCAATTTTAACATGGAACCCGATTATTTCATGACGTGAAATGTACAAATAGATCATACATATAACCAAATTTTCGTATCAAAATTATATAACTATCAATGACATTAATGGGGATTTATAATTTATTATTACTTTCGTGATTTTGAACTATTTTCCGATCATGTTCGTGTCCATTCTGTACCAAGCGGGAAAACGTTTTACATTTGCAATTGTTAATATTTCGGGAATTTGTACAATGTTAATATTGGGCTGTTTGAACCAATACGGTGTCAATAAATAATCGACAGAATAAAATGTGTGCCTATATTATATAAAAATAACGCCATAGTATACCAGAAGCTCTTCCATCTTAACCTATCTAAAGCCGCAATATGCTTATAATCTGAAATTTTAGAGAGGTAGAAATTCGTTGGTCCAAGCAAGAAAATTACTAGGAATATTGATGCTGGGGTGTATTTGGTAAACAGTAAAAGCGTGCGTTTATTGACGTCCAAATCTTTAGAATGTGTAATTTATTGTTTATGAAGGTCCGGTAGACTTTCTCCAACGACCCGCAATGACTTGAGATTGCAAATATGCTTATATTAAAGTTGGTTTTCAGGGAAAGAAATTAAACTGGCATTAGGCATGAGTATCTCATTGGTTTTAAAATTCTCGTTTGTATCGTTCTCGTTTTTAAAAAAATGCGATAACGATATATATTTTAGAAACAGTGCAAAACAGTTATTATTGAATTATATAATACTTCATTGTAATGTTTACAAAATCTGGCGATGGAAGATGCAACTTTATTGAATTTCACTAATCGAAACGATCACAACACAACACGGAAATTATTTATTTTTGGGTATGAACCATTAAATTTTGAAGCAAATAAAGAGTTTGAAAATTATAAATGAGCGTATCCAAAAGTAAAAATTAGGGCCTTGAAAAAATGTCTTAATTTTCTCAATGTTAAATCAAAATGCCTAAATTTGCTAAGGAAAGAAATAATTTAAATGATATTCTCGGTTAATAAAACGAGATGACTCCTCCTTTCTCATTGATGCACAAAGAACTAGGCAAACGAGGATCTCGTCTCGTTATCTAGTTATATTCACCCCTAATTGGCGTGCTTTAAAAATCTACTAGATTTCGACATCTAACAGACTGTCACCTTCAGGCACACAACATTAAGTGATAGCAAATAGTAATACATCTTTGTTAAAGCTTTACTATATTGCACGGTTACGGGCCTACGGTGTCCTATATATATAAACAATTATGTTATACGTAAAGCGCCGTAATCAATAATTACAAAATTAAAAACAAGTAATAATCAACAACTCCAGGTAGTAAGTGAATCAAGAATCAGGGAGAGTGAGTTAAGTGAATTAATAAGCCTATACGGAATTATACGATCTGTAAGTAGCAGGTAAAAATCTGAAAACAGATAATAAATGCGCCATACACGAACCTTTGCCAACAGCGGAGAAAATGAATTAATATTAACAACTGCTCTTTTTTAGCATTAAGGCAGGCCAACTTACACAATGCTAAAATAATAGCACGTTATTGAAGCCATTTTCCCGATTTGAATGTATGCTCCGTCTTTTATTTACTTCGTATCCCATAGTTATTTCAACTCAATAGAATTCCTGTAATCTTGACCTTCTCATTAATTTCCTCTCACAATAACGTAACCATCGAAGTAGCTCCTAGTGCTCGCTTTCCCACCCGTGGGCGAATTCCCTCCACATTAGTGTCTCCATGGGATGCAGGCAGGAAATTAACTAAATCAAACTAGTTGGGTATTTTGATGAAAGGCCTGCATATTTTCCCTGGGGATAGTCTAACATGACAATTTCCCAAAGGCATCCTTCTATGAAAAATAGCTACATAATGTATCTTATTTGAAACCGCTGTTGGTTCGTAAACGGTTACATATGATATACATGTCCCGTTGTACTTGCATATGTATATTATATGTCAAATACAATTGTAAGTTTTAATCAAAAACGCAAATTGCAACTTTAAGATATCATGTAGCAAAGTTGAACTCTTACAACTGAAGTCGAAGTAGTTGACAAAACGGTGATTAATGCAGATAAAAGACGGTTCCTTATTACATATCGGCATTGATTCCTGAGGAAAGGAATTTTTGTGAGTCGGAACATATAAAATGTCCACGGTAGCAATCGGAAAATTTTGCTAGTGCGATCTAAGACAAGTAAAATAAATCTCAGAAATTTAAGGTATGCAACATACATGGCAAAACATTACAACAACACTCTGTATCGCGCTTAGTCGGACACTAGCCAGACTCATCATGGAATAGAGTGGAGAGGTTAGAGGTTTAGAGGTTTCAACACTTCTCAGCTGCCTCATGGTACGTATGCCAACTGTCAACACTGAATCCTCCCTCACTTCAAACACAATCCCAGTGTTATAGAGAGTCATTACGTAAACAACATTTCAATATTTGTCAATGTGTTGTTCTCTGGCTACAACCACTTTTGTCTCCTTGTCAGCCATTAACATTATGATTTGAGGATATATATACTGATTATAACTGGACTATTTTCAGTGTTTCTGACTGTGCCAGCGACGTTCTCATTTTTCGTCGAATGCGAAAACCTTAAGTGACCAATCATATCAATCATTTTAAGCAGAATTATGTACCTATGATTATGAGATAGATTTAATATATTAATTGTTTCAAGTGGTAAGTTCATTGATGATGTTTTCTGTAACGAAACTGGTGAACTTCTGCAATTTTAAGCGATTACGAATCAAACCTAATTGACTAATGTTACCCAGTCAGCAAACAATTAGGAGGCAACGTCGAAGCGACGGTAGCCGGCTGATGATTTATAGTTATAAGCCGTGGCACAAAAAGCAAGTCATAATTAAGTCGCCCAGCGACAAGCGCCTTCATGTATATATGGATACCTTGGGCGCCTCGGATTTAAGTCTGCCATTTCAGATCGGCACTGCGCCTCTAACTGCGGACCGACCTGTAGGCGCTAGCAAAATCAGTAACCAGTGATTTATTTGTTACTCTCAGGCTTATACGTAATTGCCTTGCGTGACGTCGATAGCAGAAAAATGGTGTATTCGATAAAATCAAAATAATGTTTGTCTTTTTTATTAATAACATTAGCAACTAAAGGAATAACAACAAAATCATTTTCACTATGCAGCGGAAGACATACATTTTCTTGAAATTTCAGCAGGATTCAGTTCAAATTCATCCGATAGATCACTGGACTTAACTTTAAAAACCGATTTCAAAGAGCTGTTTATAGGTTCGTCGAAAAACGAGGAACTTTTTAAGTATTTTCTACAAATATATTGCTTTTTACAATTAATAATGTTGACATTAACAATCTCCACAATAGAATCATCCCAACATAAGCCTGTGCAGTCTCCAGGATTACACTTAATGTCACATTCATGAGCTTTCACTACATACTTAGTATCTACACCGTACTCTGATAGCCTCCTAATAGCTTGCGGCAAATAATTATTTTTACCACGTAACATACGTTTTAAAGCCTGCATGTAGTTTTCAAACCGAAATGCACTAACATTATCTAAAGGGCCGAATTTTAAGTCGTCATCAGCAATATGAAGAAGGGAATGTACATTATATACAAGCCATTCCTTACAGTATAATCGACTTATAGATTTAACAAAATTAGTTAATAGGCTTTTTGCCAGCTCGTTCCAATTTTTATCATTGGCCTTTTCACTCAACAGAATGTATGCACCAATACTCAAATGCAGGAAATGGTCGTACTTGTCTTTAGGTAATATATCTGCTAAAACCACAGGACCGTAATACAAAAGAAAAGATCGAAACTCTGTCGCCTTCCACCTATCAACTTCACAAATACTTCTCGGTTTTCGATGAAATTCTTTGGCTACAAAACCTTTAATTGAAATCATGCGGACATTAATAAGTTTTACTTTACAATTTTCAATGCCAATTGGTTTGGGATTTTTAACCCACGAGCGCAAAAACTTCCTAGTCACACCTAAGCATATAAGATGCATATAGTCAATCGGTACCTGACTAACTAATCCAATATTAAATTTTGCTAATGGAGAAATCCCTACATGATGACTAGAATCTAGCTGCAATTTAAATGTGTTGTCAGTTCGAAGGCGAGATTGAGAGCTGAGGAATATTACTCTTCCACTGTGGCTCCCTTTTACAACGCATCTTTCGCAACCAAAGTAAGATATGTAAGGATTAATGGCTTTCACAAACGCTCTAGCCGGCGCATCTGCAATTAAGCAGTGAAGGCGTACATAAAAGCGTTTACCTTGAATTAACATGCCCTCAGATTCTAACAGTTCAAGCACATCACAAAAATCATGTAAAAAGCTCTGAATGCAATTTGGCTTACTCTCCAAAAGCATTTAGAGCTGCTTTTACTTAATGGTAATCCATCGATTCCTATTGATAGAAAAATTTAATTTTCTGCTAAATTTATGAAAATCTTTTCTCTCAACTTAAGTGAATGTGCTATTCCAAAGTGATAATAATGGCCACCAGCCTTTTCTATAATTATGTAATTAGTATTGGTTTGCAAAAGTGACCTCGCATCTAAAGGAATATTTTCAGAGGGTAATGCCCTATTTAAAATTTTAAGCAATTCAGACAAGCTAGTGTGAGTACAATTGTTGCTAATAGCCCATTTTTTCAAGTCTTCTCTAATGTTAAAGGTACCCTCAGATTCAGACATATCAGAAGAAGAATATACATTAGTGTCAGAATCTGAATATTCCATGACACCTATGTCTATACTAGCAGTAAATACCGAATCATTATTATTTTCACAAATACTTCTACAACTATTTAGACTAGCATTTGCTATACAAACATGCTGATCTTCATTATTACTGTTATCATTACTTTTATCGCTAATAATTACAACTTCGGGGATCGGTTCTGCAACATCTTCATTTAATTCGGAAATCATTGACTTGAATAAACTGGCCACCTTTCTGTAATTTGTCCGTTTTGAAGATTGAGCCATTTTATAAGTCGAGTTGGAACTTTTTAACGTGACGTCGTTTGCTTTTTCTGTCCCCGGCTTGCCTTAGCCATTCAGCTATTGCTTTGTTAATTTCGCTTTCAGTAGCAGTTTTGTATGCAGTGTTCATTCGAGTCGAGCCTGCAAATGTTATAATTATCAAAACAGTAATTTCCGTACTAAACGCATGAACTAGAAATGAGGAGTATTTAAATTGCAAACTAGAGTCACTCCGGATAACATACATAGAATAATTGGGCACAACATATTGCAACTGCTGAAAATATATCGACGTTTTGTCACATTTTTGATTCCAAGGAAAGCTTTTTTTGATTATGTACACCAGACATTTAGAAGATTTCAAAAACAATAATTCTACAAACATTGAAAAATAGGAACTGAATGGGCTGGTTTTAAAAAATTAATAGTTACGTACTTCATGCGCAAAACGTTTAAGGAAAACTAATTAAGCAAGTAGTTATTATTAATTAAAAGTTAGATTACTAGGCAACGTGCATGCACTGGCCCTTCGTTAGTTTTTCTGAGATAGAAAATAGTACACTTAGACTGCTATACCGGAAGTAGTTTGAAACATTTACGTAGTACTTATGAATTAATTCTTTTGAGTGACTCAAACGACAGCTCGGCTTTTCCACCCTTTCCAGAAAAGCGGATAATTGTTCCAAGAGAGTCTGAAATAATTCGGTTCAGAATATTGTTGACAGTCTTCTGCAAAGTAGATCCACCAATTGAAGAAAGATATTTTTCCTAAACATCCAAAATTAAGGAATTACCATTGATAATTGTATGTATGTATGTATATATTTTTTTTTGTTTCCGAGCATACTCATACACAAAACAAGACAAGTAAACTTAAAGTAACAACTGGCGGACAAATTTCGCCTTCCTTAATTGCAAATTTTCTTAATTTTACTTAATTCTATTATAAAATATATAATTTTATTCAAGACACCTTCATCATTGCTAGCCAATATTTCAGTATAGTTCTTAAAATACAAGTTTGGGTTTCCGCCATTCATTAGGGCGACTTTGTCTCTAGCATATTGTAGTTCAGTACATTCCATCAAAATATGATACCATGACTCCTTTTCTCGCTTACATATACTGCATATGTTTTGGTTTGACACATTGATTTTATATTTATTTATTGCAACCCAAGATTCATAAATTGGTGCTAGCCGCAGTTGTGCTATAATGCTAATTTTATATAAAGCTAAGCTTCTACCAAAATACCCTGGCATTGCTGTGCCTCTTAATAGGAATTTATAGGTGGGATTTTGTTCTGACCTAATTATTTTGTCTAAATCTGCCATATATGATTTTCTGACTGCGTTCTCAAGGGTTCCATCAATATTGTCTGTAATCCATTTTGGGGACATTTCTTCCCAAACCATTGATAATTGAAAAAACACGACCCAAGAAAATTTTCACTGGTAATTTGTGCTGAACATACCAGTTTTAATTTCTGTTCGTCTCTACCTAAATACTCTTTAAGCTTCAATATATCATCTTTTGTTTCGCAAACGTCGGGAATGGTTTCAAGGTCTTCCAGGTCAACCGAAATTTGACTTAACAGGACAGACAGAATTTGATCTTGAGCTACTTTTAGCTCAGCTAACTTCTTAATAATAAGTTCTTGAAATTCTGAAACATTCAAATGTTTGTTCTAGTAACAATTTTGTACGTGTAACGTAATCACTAACAATCAGCTGTTTAAAAATTACTGCAATATTATCAATTGGAAGTAGTGCTTACTGTCAATTCCCTTTAAGTCAGTTTGGGTTGCAGCATCGGACTTAGCAGGTTCACATCCTGATAAAATAATCTGAAATGCATTTGCTTCAGTATTCGTGCCAAATGTTGACGTTACTATGGGAATAATAAGCTCTTCGCTGCTAGCTTGTGAATCTCCGGTAGCGTCACATAATGGTGATCCGTTGAAATTAGATTCACTACCGATAAGTTGAATCGCTTGAAATCCGGTAGCTATAAATTGATAATACAAAATAAAGGAATTCAAATCTTTAAAACAAATTAGAATTCTTCAAAATAACAACTTAATCATGATGGACTTACTTTCAAATAATCCAACGGATGGTGCGCGGATTTCCCTGACGACAGTTAAGTTGGAAGGATCTTCTTCGCTCTCATGCAGATCGGCAACCACGGAATTAAGTTTGGGTTTCAGTTTGCGCCTTCGCGGAACTACCTCATCATTTTCGGAATCAATCTCTATTGCAGACGTTTCCGTGGCTTTAACTTCGGCTTCTCGAGCTGACTTTAACGTTTCTATTTAAAAGTAGTACAGCAAATTAAGATTATTCTAGCGTTTATATTTTGCAACTCGGTAATTCTTATTATATAATAATTATATCACTTTGTTGACTTGCTGCCAAGTTTTAATAATTTTGCACATAAAACCTAATGCAGCTGTACATACATACGTTTTGTACTCATATATATACATACAGGTATAAAATACAATTAATATTACAGATCGTTCATTTATTTTTAAAATTTTCAACTTACTGTATCTACCCAACACTCTAGCTTGACGGAGTTCCCAGGTTTTCTTTGGAATCGAATTAGGGTTGGTCAATAGACTTGCCACTCGTGGACCGGACACGTCAGGCCAATAACAGTTATTTTGGTCCGTAGTAACCCAGGTTAATGGGACCACACAAGTTTCCTTCTCTTCATAAATCACTACTGCAAACTTCTTTTTGCTCGCACTTACTTTTGACATGTTAATAAGTATTGAAACGCAACTTACAAGAAAATGAATGTGAAAATCAGCACTGAAATGAAACATGTAATGCACACCGTTTCTCTACGAGCTGTAAAGCTAGCGAGGTAGTGACACCAAAATTGCTTTGTCCGTTTAGTGCTGCCTTTTGAGAGCCTCAAACATACTGGCAGGTCATTTTTCTATGTGCCTTTCATCATAATGGCGACGTAGTCGAATTACGTAAATTTAACGTAAAAAATCCGTAGCGGGTCCGAAAAGCTCATTGCAAGCTCGTATCTGCCGAGGCGACGGCGCCATAGAATTCTGGGCTAGCCATAAAATGACGGCTGACATACAAATTACAGGCGCTGGATTATTGACATTCAGGCGCTAGAGATTTGCTGACTGGGTACCTAAAAATTAGGGACTTTACGATCAAATGACACCTATTCTATCAGTATATACGCCATTCAAATTAATTTCAACAAATCCATATTATCAATATCCCCATTTCTGAATTTGCAAAACTATTAAATTATAGATGTATTTGCAGTACATTATATTCATTGTGTTCTGATCATAGTTGTCAAGCGTTTTTGGTTGCGTAACAACAAAGAAGATTGCTAAGTGGGAAATGTAGTACACGATATTTATTGAATATCTTCACAAAATAAATGTTCCAAAAGAATTTGCTCGAACTGTGCAATCAATTACCATTGGAAGCATAAGAATGGCGTAAGTGGTTAAACATTTTACCAATTTTATGGCATATATTTTCCCCAATAAATATCTTGAGCACTTTGTGCTTTTAGGAGCGCTATTTTACCTCTACTGAAATACAACCTAACAGAGGACGCTATTTAGAGACATTTCGAATATTTTACAGTGTTTGCGGAAGTATGTAACGACCTGAGAATACGAGTTTTAATGCACACCACATTTTCCGGATTGTGTAGCTAATTGGTATTCCTGATGTTCAACATCCTCGTTTAATTATGAATCATTTAATGTAAATCCTCTGACATACATCAAGAATTCCAATGGGGTGTACTTTGAATATTAACTGTGCAAGATACCAAAAAACAGTATAATAACACATTTTAACTTACGAATAATATAGTTAATGAAGTTCGCAATTTTATGCTGATAATTGTCAATGCGGTGGAAATAACTGTTCTTTGCAGAGTAATTTTGCTTTATTGAAGGTGTTTATAATTACACGTATAAATGTGTACTTCTGCCGACTTTTTCGAAATCATTTCGAAAAAAGCATTTTCCTGAGTATTGACTCGAGCCGATTATTGCTTAAGTAAATTGATATGGATATTGCTTATGCGGTTGAAATAGGGGACATAGTGTTTTGAAAAATAATCTGGAATTTTGAAAAAAACTCTCCAAATTTATCCTACTGCGGTGGATGACGCCACCCTATGGGAAACCCTGAATTTACGCGTAGCGATGATTTTTAACTATCTTCGACGTTTCAAGCCAATTATATTTCTTGAATCATGTGTTTTAGTTTTTTGCACATGCAGTATGCAAGATGGGAATTCCAGGATGTCGGTGAATGTGTGATTTGTTGAGAGGTCGTAGTCCATTGTACTTCAATGTATTATCCACAGTGCATTGGAATAGAATCCAGTTAAGCATGAAGTAAGATTTATTGATAGTATGAGAAACTAAAAACTGTACAGGCAGTGGGTGATTCCATGTATAGGTGGGAAAAAGGCACCATTGATGAGTCATAACACAAATTTTATTATTTTCTGTGAGTGTAATTAACTAATTGGCAGTTTTCCTCCATCCGTATAAGCAATCACTGGGAATTGTATGGCTCATTTTATGACATACCCGCTGTATAAAATTCATTGAGTTAAACTATTTATAAACATATGGTCCACACACCATTGCAACTATTTCAGCCAGACGGGGCAGTATTAAGCATTAAAGGTGCTTGCTGCATAGGCCTTCTGGAGCAACAACATGATTACAACAATTGGTGGTGTACAAGGATCAGTTAGATAGGTACATACAAAGCATTTCCAAAACCTAGTTTCATTTGTTGAAGTATGCTAACTGAGGAATCGTAAACTGTAAGCCTGTGTCACAGTAATATTTTACGTACTCTGTAATATGTCATAGCAGTCAGTATTAACAACACCGATTAGCATATTTAAAAATGAAAGCATGAATCACATTGCAAACACAAACATACTAAGGATAAACAAGCTGTTGGTGTTTTTGAACATATTTTGTAAACGTATTACAACATATTGTAGTAAACTAATTGTTACAGTTATAAAACACAAACAGTACATAATTATACAAACTGGATGTCCAAGTATATACACTTGATTTGTTTATGGAACTTAATTCCAGTGTAAATAACAGAATGTACAGCCTGGATGGAAAATTGTCGGGATCTATTAATACTTTCCTTTCGTACGGATAGCAAACTTGACGAGGTTCTCAACCGAGGAATTAAGCCTGAGGTAGTCATCGTCGGTTGTAGTTGGTTCATCCATGTAAATGGGTTGACAGTATGGTTTATGGGTAAATACTCTTCCAGTGCTGTTCAGAAAGGTTGGGAGGGGTGAGAGCCTCTGGAGGAAAATGACGATCAGACCACCGATCATGATGATGTGATCTTGACTTATTGCCCCACTTCAACCATGGTACTGTTGATGGGTGCGGGCTAGTCCACAAAACTAGTACGCTAGATTAACGCTGAACCTCAAACTCGAAACTAACCAGCCCGCACTATGTGTTCGGAAGACAAGACCAGTCGATGATACATATTCTTCTTAAGAGTGGATCAAAATTGCCATCAGCATTTATTGTTCGTAATGAAATGGTTTTTACTTTATTTAATAATCACTTAATATTCTCCTATAACCTACGACCTACGAATGAACGGATACCTTATTTGCAGAGCTATCACAAAAATATTTCCGTCTGTCTTTGTTTGTATCAAATAGTATTTAACTCAATGTTTGTTTCCGTCCGAAGAGATTACTATTTGTTTCACACGGAAAGGCGGGTGTCAACGAAAGTCCTTCAAAAATACCAAAACAATGAAATACCTTTCTGTTTATGTTAGTACATAATGACGTTTAACTTTACTGATATTTTAACCGTGTATATTCGAATTACTTAACTGCTACATTTCAACCAACTTTGGGAAACTGTGTTGACTCTTCTCCAAGAACTAGGATTTTCATGTAGCTGCACAAACAATAGCAACCTAAACTGTAAGTACTTGCATGTATTTTGTTTCATGGTACAAAAACGAACGTTACGTGACTATTTCAAGACAAACCAAATTGTTTTCTGTAATTGTTAAGTAATTCCATGGAAGGTTGGGAAATGCAGATAATTAATTACAATCACAGTACTTATATTTGAATTTTCAGATGATGAAATTCAGAATCCATCTGCGGAACCGGACGATAACGACGATGTAGTTTTGATGTGGAACCCAGTTGAAGAGGTCTACAATGTAATTTGAGTAAACTACTCGCACAAAGAGGAAAATTCCGAAGCCGGGCAGAGAGAGCGACGTTTTAGATTAACAACAGCAACAATTAGACAACTCCCAATTTATTGTAGACTCACACAGTTTGTTGAAGTAGAGAATTATGTAGTTAGTAATTCTTCAGAGCCTTCTCATGTATTCTTCCATTGTATTCTTTACACCAACGATTTGTTTAGATAGTGAGACTTTTCTTAAAGTTAATAATGTTTCCAAAGCTTTGTGATTTATCATTCGGTCTCATTCTTCTTGTCCTTAATCTTACCTGGTTTGAAGCTTTTAATTGGAAACTCGATACCTTTTTACCATCCTCATCTTATATGAAACCCATTGTATTCGGTAACAATGAAATAGCCTTTACATTCCAGGCATACCTACACTTGGAAATTCGATTTTAAATTATTACTATTCACTTCTAGTACAAAACACATTGAAGGATAAATTATTTAATGGTGCCACTACGTACCGAGAACTTATTGATACCCGCGGATTCAAATCTATTGCATATACTTATAATAGAATATAATATGAAATTTAGGTAGGCGAAAAATGCTGAAGTATTCTTTGAAGTATTACTACAAATAATTAACTTAAAACTGTACTGCGTCTTCAAGAGCACGATTAATTTTTTACTTTACTAGTTTCTTTTGATGCTACGCCTCCAAGATTTTTGTAGCTAAAACGTTTGTTGTTCAGCGCGTCAATGCTTTTCCGGATTGTATTCATTTTGGCTCAGTCATTTCACGCTCAACTTTAAACAAACGAACCAAGCTCCACAGCAGCATTTGTTGTTCTCTCCCAAGCAATTAAAAATACACACGAATCGTGTCTTCATTGTGCATATTTGTAAAACACTTCACTATGGGAATGGCCGTTCTCAAAAAAAATTATTATTGACTCTTTTGTCAATATTTTTGCATCGATTTTGTATTTGAGTGTACAGTAAGCAACCTGCTGGTATCATTTTACGTAACATTTAAAACCTTAAAATTGATACTTACAACCTTATTTTCTAAGGCTGAACCCTTCAGGAAAAAGTAATGGTATAATAGCAAATTGTGAAGAAACCATGGCGGTTAATTCTATGCGTCTTGGTTTTTGCTAGGTTAAACATTTTTCAACTTATGCGCTTAGCTATGATACCGTACGTACGCACGTTTCAGAATAGAATAAAAGGCACCAGAATCATTTATTGGTCGTACTGAAATTACTTCATTTACTAAGCTCTTTTAATTCTCTCACATCTTACGACCTACACGAATGTGATGTTTATTTCATGCATGCAACTTTGGAGAAAGTTCAATTCAAGTTCAGTTCATTTTATTTTCTTTCGCGCAGCGTTCACTCACACTCAGTTCATTGTTATTGGTTATACCATTCACACTCAGTTCAATTTATAAGTACGTCTTTTTGCGTTCAGTCACGTTCACTCAAATTAAACGTTTAAATAAAAAGTTCAATTCACGTTCATATTATCCGTCCCTTGAATCCATTCAGTTCAATCATGAATATTTAATTTAAAGTTCCTATTTTAATCCTAAATCTTATTTTTAATTGAAAATTAGCAATTTCCAGGGATATTTGCCGAAAATATTTAGTTCTTTGATGGTTTGAATCAGTTTAAGCATTAGGAACATATACGTTAAGTCAGAGTGCCGTAATACGTATTCTCACATTCAGTTCAGTTCAGATCTCGTAATCGTACCTAGACGTTCATGTTCATTCACGTTCGTTGCATTTGCCAAACAGTTCGATTCAAACTCATTCGTTACATAAATTGATAAATTTTGAGTTCACTCAAGTTCGCTCAAATCTTGAAATATTTCAGAAAAGTTCAATTAACGAACTAGTTCATTGAATGAACTGTTGCATGCATGGTTTATTTATGTGCAGGAAAATCAGAATTTCAGATTTTCTTGCACATAATTTTTGGTATGCAACTATTTTTGGTACCAAATAGAATTTCACACATTTTTAGGGTGGCGTCAGCCTCCTAGTAAAATAACCTTGTCCGTACGTCCGTGTGTCCTTTCGCAACATTAGTCAAACACTACTGGTCCGATATCAATGAAATTTTGTATGGTTATTACTAGTGTCAAACGTAAGGCTGAGTTCGTATTTGGTTGAAATCGACCGGATAGTTTTTGAGAAAAAAATTATTGAAATTTTGGACTTCAAGTATGTCAGTTGTCTCCAAAACTACTGAATGTATTGCAATGAAATTTTTTGTGATTATTGCTGCGTAAATAGTAATAGTTATTGGTTTTGTAGTCAAAATCGGCCTCGGGTTTTTTGAAAAAAATTTGAACATGAAATGTTGAACTTCAAGTCAAATGACAGCTATCACTAAAACTACTGAATCGATTTCAACCAAATGTTTTGTGAATATTTCCTTTGTAAATCAAAATGGTGGGTGAAATCGGCCTGATAGTTTTTTTCGAAAAAAATTCTGAAATTTTGAAAGAAAACTCAAAATTCATTCTACTTTGACGGCGGTGGCTGACGCCACCCTACGCGAAGCCTCAAATTATCGCGTAGCGATGATTTTTATCTAATAAGGTAACAATTGGAAGGTCAAATACAATCCCGACCTTATATAGAGTTCAGGCACTGCAGTGAATTTTGAAAACGTGAATGCTAATTTATTTATTTTGGAGTTCCAAAAGAATGTATTCAGAAACACACACACATGCATAAGTATTGAGAAAAAATGGATGTATTCATCTCCAATTTATTGTAGGTTAAACAAACGTTTTGAAACTAAATTTTCGTAATAAAACAATAAAATTGCAAAATTAAATGCAAGGAACTTGGTTGCAAGAGGAGAATCAAAGGAAAAATATGAGCAATACACCATCCATTTGTGTTTTACGTGAACCTTTTTTCAAACAAAATTAATTGGACAAAGAATCTGTTTCTTATTATATCTGTACATGTTTCGAAACCAATTTTGTTATTGATTAATTATTTGTGAGAACAAGAACGGAGCATATCATAATAGTTACAGTGCTGTTTGCTTTGTGTGTTTATTTTATCTGTATGTGCATGTATATATGATTACAGTTCAATTTCCTAAAAGATAATAATATTTGAACATCTTCCTTATTACAGTTACGTCAAACTGTCTTCGTATGTACAACATAATGCCATTATTATCAATCAAAGTTTGACCCGCCTATAGGAAGACTTTTTAGAGAGAGAGGAGCTTACAATAAATTAGCGTATTAGAAAGAATACTTTAGTTTATTCTACAATAATCATTACTGATGAAATTTCTAATTCAAAGGTCATCATATATATGGAGAAAGCAAGAAATTCAGTAAAATCACAGTCATATCTGTTGGTCTCTACTGTCGTTATACTGTGCGCATATTCTCGTTTTAATATTTATGTTCCCGTGTCCATAAGGCTTAGGTAACGCTTTTATTTGTTAGGGGCGTAACATACTACGATTGAAATATTCGAGATTAGTGCACAAATTGAATATTCCATCTCTTTTTTGCACAGGGTGATTTTATCAAATAATCCATACATACGTGTTATGATTATTTTGCCTGGTGTTATTCCCAACGTACATATGTATCTTTATATATGTACTAGATCCACATTTTATTTAAATGATTTCCTACTACGTGAACTGTTTTCGTAGCAAAGTGCCAAAAATGTTTTATCAAAGTTGCACCAACAAATATATTCTACTCTACTTGCTATATTTAAGCAATACATTTTGATTTACTGACGTCTTACCCTGCGAATGCATCGTATGCAGTTTCAATTAAAAGAGCAAAAAGATCTTATAATTTAATTATATCCAAACTAATTGTGTTTGTACTGAACTAATTTATTTGTTAGCCTAATTGAACTATGTTTAATTAAACGCGACGCCTTATTGGAAAACACAGGCATAATTGGAAACCTTTTAGCGATTTTTGCTCCTGAGTTATTATTAATTTGTATTTACCCCGTAAATTGCTTTAGTCCTAGAATGAAAACATCCAGAATTAAATTGATTCGCTGACCATGTATCCCTACATATCAGTCTTTAGGAGATATTAAAAAACGAGGGTTTATTTTAATATGTACTATAAGAAATAAACAAACATGTGGAGTTTATACATATATTCAAGAACATACTATAATCAAATAAACGTACACAATTATTTATCCGTACACTCTTCTCAACACACTCACAAAATGAACCAATTGCAAAGTTCCTACTTGATTAATTGTAAGTCAACACAGGGTTAATACTTATAAATGTGGTTCTCAAACTCTCACTCTACTATCAGGTTTGAATTTGTCTGAATAAAATCATTTTATTCTTACCAAAAGAAGCAACACAAATTTACTACCAATAATTGTCAGTAATATTTTTGAACAAATTCATATTTTATTACAATGTTCACAAAACGATCGCAAAGAGCTCTAGAATTATTTTACCAGTTTGGTTGTGCCCTTTCACTCATCCCGTTTGATTGGTGTACAGAAAACAAATGTTTTAGACGGGCCAGGTTCTCAAAATGGCGTTGGTGGACATTCTTGGTGATTTGTGCCGCTTTTAAAGCATTCTACCAATTATTTAGTTGTGGTTACGCCTTTTTATTTCTTGACATGGACAATGCGAACCAATTACCAATGCATATTCTCCTTGGCATAGTCTGGTTTAGTGGTTTAATGGTGCATTTTCATATCTATCAACACCCGGACGGTATCATAGTGTCTCATGAGACCTACACAAAATATTTTGTTCAGTTTAAATCTGGTGAGAAATCACTAATGTGAAATAATTTTCTACAAATGAAATATAATTTTTAATGAAACAAGGGGGTTTTTAAATTGTATTAATTATTTAGGAATATTATTAAAACGACCAGCGGAAAGAAAACTGAGAGTAGAAAATTTCCTGCTGGAAAGAATCTTTGAAGGCCTCATCAGCGTGGTTATTTCAATTCTCATGTGTTACATAGCTATAGCCGTTAACGCACCAGATTCTCCAGATCGTTTCTACTTTTGGGTACCTACAAGTGGAAAAAATATTTTCACGTTTGTCCTTCTAACGACCGTAGAATCAGTCATTTACTTTCCAATTGTATTTGAGCTTATACTTTGTAATGCATTCTGTATAACGTATACGGTTTCCCTGCACAGGGCCCTCAAAGCTTTGAGACCTAGTTTGTGGGATAGTGCGGTTGAGAAGAATATTCTTTATAAAAGAATGCGAGTAATAAGACATCTCAAATTGTATAGACAGCTGCAAATTTTAAACACACTGGTACAGGACCGTTTGACCTCAACCCTGTTTACTACAGCTTTCACTTGTTCTGTGGTCGCCCATTCGTTCGCCATCTACATAGTAGTGGCGCTCCACAACTTGTCCGCCATCATGGCTTTTGTCTGCGGATACTTTGCAATTATAGTGTACCCTTTAATGGAAATAATTCTTCTTGGAAGGATGGGTGAAATTGTGAATACATCAAATGGATTGTTAACAACGTGGAAAAATACGTTTCCTAAAAAGCACAGTTCGAATTTCAAAATTGCACCGATACAAATGAATTTATGGTTGCGAATTACCAAAAGAAAATCTCTCAGTTGCATTTTATATGTTTGCAAAAGTGCACGTTACTTACTTATTGCATGCTGACCAAGTTTGTTTAGCAACCTGGAAGTAATGTATTTGAGAATAAATGGGAAATTTGTGGGTTCAAAAATTATCGACATTTTTATGAGAAGGCTAATTTAGAGTAGTAATTTAGCAAATATATTTAGCATAAGTGTAATAATTGTTAACACAGTACATGTAGCAAAAAGAATATAAGAACACTGAAAGTGCGAATGCGTAAAAAATTCTGGCCATACAGTGAAATTTTCGTGTTTCAACAGCAAAATAAACAAAAATTCGCTTTAATATTTTGCCCCATTGACACGAGTCACTGTACCATCTTTTAAGGTTTAGTCATTAAATCCTGAAAGTGACCTGCTAGTTACACCTCTGACTCGCAAAGCTATACAGTATTTTAAAATACGGATTTTGAGAAAACAATGCATGTATTTAGTGTTTTTAAGTCGGCAATCAGTGGGATAATATTTTGTATTTAGTATTTAGAAAACTTGTAAGTACAACTGCACTGTGTACTTACTTTCTTTCAAGGGCATGAAACGTGTAATTATGTACAAGCATTTTGCTCAAAATACTTTTCACCAACACGATTGTCGGGTACCATAATATCCGATTTACAAATTTTAAGAGACAACATTGCAGGTATTAGCACAGCTTATGATTAAGTAAACCTATGCATTTGGTTCGCACCATTTTTGTTTTCTTGTCGTTCCAGGGAAACAGTAGCCTGTTTTAACGCCCGGGGGAGATCATGGCTGAGAGAAGAAAGAAACAAGTTTTTCGGTAAAAATAAATTTTATCCGGTTAAATTTGTGTAATAAATAGGGCTGAAAGGCACTTTGAATTCGTCGATGCCCGGTAGGGTAATCTGCTACCCGATTGTTCCAAAAAAATTAATAAATTCCTACACTGCTACAAGAACGTATTGAAGTTTTGTTTATTGTAGAGATTTGGCTCGGCTGAATATCAAAAGCATTATTTTTTAATTATCTCTTGATCTTGCTTAATCTATTTTAATTTTACGAGAACCATAAAATTTATGCTACTACAAACACTCCAGCAAACGTTTTGCCCCCAGAAGGAACAGTTTTTAGAAAATTACACCAACAAGGACAACTTCCTACCCTTACAGATACTTGCGCAGGCCGACAGCACAGCGAGACAAAAGTTGGTTTCAACACCGGGTGAGATATACAGGGTGAGATGGATGTAGTGCCCCTCATGGGTACAGGTTTTACCCGGGTATTTGGGTACAGGTTCAGGTACAGGTACGTATCAGGTACATACTTTTTGTACCCATCCAATTTGGGTACAGGTTCAGGTTCAGTTGTTAGATACCTGAAAATTCAGGTTCAGGTTCAGGTATGGGTACAGGTACAAAAACTACTCTTTTGGGTATAAACCCATCAGGTACGGGTACGCACTGGGTAAATACCTGAACCTGAATGTAAAATACCTGAACTTTCAGGTATTTCTCAGTCAATAATAATTTTCCATGTTACACCTGTAAAGGTGTTGTTGAGCTTTAAAAACTCATTTCGAATTTTTGACTTTGAAACATGTTGCATTAAAATTTATATGCAGAGGTGTGGAATATTTTGAAATATTGTATTTGAAATAGTATTTGAAATACATTTAGTATTTCGTATTTGGTATTTTTCTAGCCGTAAATTGTTTAAAGTATTTTGTATTTCGTATTTTGTCAGCACCAACATGTATACTGTATTTTATATTTCGTATTTTGAAGATTACGAACGTGATAGTATTTAGTATGTATTTATCTTCTAAAATTTAGCCAGTCAGTATTTCAAATACAAAATATAGTTTTAAAATACATGACTCTGGAAATTGTTAAGGTCGTCTATAAAACGATTTTTTGAAACCTGTTGGACGGGTTTGAAGAAATTACTGCATAAATACATAAAATTCAATGTATCTGAGAACTACAAAGCTAGCTAAATTAGTGACGCGAATATAAATATATTACCCAGGAGTTATATGATTATTTGTTTAAAGGAAAAATATTCTGTACCTAGGGCCATGTTAATTTACTTTGATACACAAATGCACAACTCTAAAGTCTAATAACATGCAGTTACCTTTATTAAGTTGATTTATTTTTAAATATCGTATTATTTGGCCTAATTATACAAAATATTTTTGGAGAATAAACTTTAGATACATCTCAGATATGTGCTTTGAGATAAATATGAGAGTATTTTCAATATGTATTTCGTATTTCAAATACGGTATTTTTATTTCATATTTTCTCTTTTTGTTGGAAGGAAAGTATTTTATTTTGTATCTTGTCCAATGACTCTGGATATTTGTATTTTATATTGTATCTTCACTAAGTTACACCTGGTATTTGTAGTTTATATTTGTATTTTAAGTATTCTGAAAATGTATTTGTATTTTGTATTTCAATAATAAATTTCATGTATTTTCCACACCTCTGTTTATATGTATAAACTCAGTCATGAAAACTAATTCCACCATATAGGAACACGTGGCTAGTTACCTAGCATTAGTTGGAATGACCAGAGATCTTTTAGCACTTCCTGGAACTGGAGTTTAGATAGACTTCTCCAGATCTTCTGACGCTTAAACGCTTATATAAGAGTGGGGATACGTTAGGAAATATATTTGTCTCAAAGCTTGGCTGAAGTTAAAATCTGGGGAGTCTGAATATGAAAAAATGTTTTCCATTGCGAAAGCAGATTGCAAAACAAATCCTTCATTATTTAATTTCTCGGCATTATTGAACGTTTAGAAATAATTTTATTGCAGTTGTATTGTTGCAATGAACTTAGTTATCATATCGGAGATCTTGCTATCTGTTACCTTTTCAACCTTTTTGTAATCATTTATAAAACTGTTGATAATTCCAGTACTTAGTCATACTTTCGAAGAATAAACAATAAAAATAAATCTAATATGATAAATACATTTATAAAGTCAAAACGTCATGGTCACAGATATTTTAATTTGTTTTTTCTGTAATATCTTTAGTAATCCTTTAAATTAGTACAACCGAAAATACCCGGGTAGGTTCAGGTACTTTTAAAATATACCCGGGTACAGGTACTTTTTTGGGTACTTTTTGGGTTCAGGTACTTTTCAGGTACAGGTACTCCTGATTTAGTTTAACTACAGGTACAGGTTCAGGAAAATTGAACCCAGGTATTCAGGTACAGGTACGGGTACAGGTTCAAAAAATCCATGTACCCATGATTCAGGTACAGGTTCAGGTCCAGGTACAACATTTTTGTACCCATGCGGGGCACTAGATGGATGAATACTACAACAAATTTAAAAATTAAATTTCTTTATTCAGGATTCATTTTAGGTTGAGCCCATATCATCCATACATTTCCAGATATATTTTTTAACAACTAATTAGCTTAATTTACTTAATCTACGGAAATGAGAATGGAAGGCAACATGGAAGATTATATCCCATGACGAACTGACAACTGACAGAGTACAGCCTTGCGTAGTCAGATAATAAAGGTCACAATCAGACCCAGCTGAGCAGAGGCAACCTAACTCTAAGACGATGAACGTGAAAAACGTTGTGGCAGTTGCCTTTGAAAGTCAGGTGGCTAGAATTTTAACTATCGTAATCATAGCTAACATTTAACAGTAAATAACTTACAATACATCTACAGTAAAGATTGTTATGCTTAACTTCACTAATTTAGATTAATGAGTAACCTAAGCATTAATATTAAAAAATATTTAGCACCGAATAGTATGAGTTTGAATTACAAGTTTACAATTACTTACGCATATATTTTAAAACCGTTGAGACGTTAGACCCTCTGGTATTGTCACAAGTTGACGCTGGAAATTTTAGCGCATTCAGTCAGGTTGATATTCACCAACGCAGAAATAATTAATAGTAAAAAGATTAGACAATTTAGAAAATGAAATAAAGTGCTTAAAATATAATATTTTCTGCTGAGGTAATTAATTGAATGTGAAAAACAATCCATACATTATTACTGCATATTTAAATTAAACATTGTATGCTCTCCCCATCAGAGACTCTCTCATAACGGCCCAATATAAATTTACGCCAGCGTGTACGTCCTACATTTGGGGTTTGGGTGTCGCATTCTCTCTATATGAATCGATAAGACGAGAGTTTCCCTGCTTAATTATTCTATTTAGAGAGCGTTTGCCCGCAGTATGTGCATATATTTACAAAATCAATCTACGGTCACTAAATTAAAAATAAACAGCGTACAAGAGGTTCAAATTATAAATTATACCCAAGCGCTTGGTCGTTACTGTTAAAAGCGGCTGTACTTTCGAACAATAGCCAATGAATTTCTCCAGCTAAAAACAAGACTACGCAGTACGCTGTAGCTGAAAAGGCACCCCCTCATACCATTCTCTCCTTTTGGGACAAAAATGTTTGTAAAAACTTTGTATAGATTTTCAAGTGTCAACTTTTCTTTATGTCTTATATACGTTAAAAGAACTTCAATATAATTCGAGTGTACTGTATTCAGTTATGCATATCAACACAAGGACCAAAATTAATAAACTTATAAAAGTAATTAAAGTTTTCATACTGAAGGAACTTCTATTCCAAGCTACGCACTAAGGAAGGAAAATCAATTTCGGAAATGTGATTAATTATGTAATTACTTATTTAACTCAAGGTAAGTTGCTGTAACTCCAGGAAAATTTTGGATTGACAAAAACTTTTAACAATTCTTACCTGAAACTATGTTCACGAAAAGATCTACGGCAGCTCTAGAGTTATATCTTCGCGTTGGTTGCAGGTGTGGATTTATTCCATTTGAATGGTCCAAGGAAAAGAAACGTTTGCTGCGTGGGAGTTTCTCTAAAAAATTGTGGTGGAGAGCTGTCGTCGTTTGTGCCTTTCTCAAAGCCCTGCATCAAGTATTCAGTTGTGGATATTCCTTCGTAATACTTAAATTTACGAATGCAGTCCACTTGCCAATTTATGCACTAGTGGGTATAGTCATGTTGGCAGGTGTGGTTGTGAATTTCAATATGTTTCTATACTCGGAGGATATTTTGGCCTGCTATGAAACCTTTACGAATTTCTTTACAAAGTTTAATTGTGGTAAGCTATTTTAGTATGTAGTCTTATTTTAACAGATCAAAGATCCACTTATTGCGTTTCGAAATGATTCACCAAACCGATGATATTCTTTTACACATTCTTGAACATATTTCCGGCTAATGTTACCATCATGTTGTATTGTCTTAATATAAGACCAATTCATATTTTATAATTTTTATTTGCAATATTATATTTTGCCCCACAGAGAAAAGGATCGTACAAGGCAGTCCCTAGAGAAAGAGTATACTTTAAATGCATTGGTGTATATATTACAATATTATGGTTACATTTATTTATTTTAACTACATTTTTATTTTTAGGAATATTAACCAAACCACCGATGGAGCGAAAACTCAAATTAGAAAATTTTATTCTGGAGATAATGTATGAAAGCCTAATCACAATAGTCATATCTATTGTCATGTCATACACGGCTATAGCTATTAAAGCCCCAAATTCTGCGGATCGACTTTACTACTGGATCCCCGCCACTCAGAAAAATATGCTTGTCTTTATTCTTCTCACGGGCTTTGAATCCTTTATTTATTTGCCTATTGTGTATGAACTCATACTCTCTATTGTATTTTGCGCAACTTACACGCTGTCACTTCAGAGAGCTCTACATACTTTGAAACCCGCCAAGATGAGAAATGTGATTGAGCAAAGTGACCCTTACGGACGAAAGCAGGTATTGGCAAATTTAAAGTGGTATAAGCAAATTCAAGTTTTAAATGCCTTTGTTCAGGGTACAATGACTTCTACATTGTTCACAACAGTTTTCACAAGCTCCGTTATAACACATTCAATTGCTATTTATGTAGCGGTCTCGCTTCATAACTCCTCAGTGGTCTTGACAGTTGTTTGTGTTTATTTCTCTGCTATTGTGTACCCTTTGATGGAAATCATTATTCTGGGAAGGATGGGCGAGGTTTTGGAGACTTCAAAAGGGTTGCTGTCCACCTGGAAGAATGGTTGCTCAAAAGAGCACAAGTCTTCTTTTAATGCCCTGCCAATTCATATGACAATGTGGTTGAGGATAACTAAGAGAAAATCCCTGAGTTGTGTTTTAAATGTTTGTAAAAGTGCCCGGTATTTGCTTATTGCTGGCTGAATGTTCAATGGGCATTTTCAAAGAGTACGCACGTATTTAAATAGTTGATGTATGGGCGTATTGAAAAAATAGGAGACATTTATTTATTAAGTAAACAGCTCGGGGTGAGATAAATATTGGAGGGGGGTTGTGATTTTTTTTGCGAATTATTGCTGTACAATAAATGTCACAGGGTGGTCAGAATAGTCTCCCTCTCTAGTCAATAGTGGAGTAGCTTGGAAAATATTTGAATAAAAATAAATGCTAATTTATATAATTAATTACTTATACTGCAACGATGAAGGCTATCAAAATTATAATTAAAATATTTAGCTTATTTCGCTATTACTGTGACGAGAGCACCTGCAGACACAGGCAATGAAAATAACGAAGATACTCAGATTGTTCATAATGTTTAATTCTATTGATCAGAATGAAGACAGCGGGACAATTAAATTGAACTTTGAAAGTTCAAATTATCATGACAATTTACATTAAATTGCTTTTCCAAAGGATTCCAATTCTCCGCCTTCTTCATTAATCAAATGGGTTCCTGTGTTCCCAATAAATCGATTCGGGGTTGCTCTAAGAAAAAGTAGAGTTAAAGAAATAAGAACAGCCTTAATTATTAATAACATCGGGTGAATGTTGTGACGAAATTTAACAGCACTTGGAAAATGTGCAAGTTCTGTCCATATTTTGGAATTAATTACACATAAATACAGAATGAACCTTTTGCAATACAATACTTATAATATCACCAGCATAAACTTATTAATCCTGCTTAACCTTTTCAGTAAAATTCAGCGAAGTACTACTTGAAAGCCGTAATAGAAGAGATTTTTAAAAGGAACAAAAGTATGAGTGCACCATATATTCTATTTACCATGGAGTGCACGAGAAATACGTTGAAGTAGATAAAAATTAGTGCTCGGCACGGGTACGAAAAATCGGTACCCGTACCCGTATCCGTACCCGAAGTGCGGGTATTTCAATAACTGGTATCTATACCCGTACCCATACCCGAGTATCCGGGTACAAATTTTTCGTACCCGTACCCGCAATGTAATCTCAATTCATGTACCTGTACCCGTATTGTACCCGTACCCGAAAATAAGCGAAAATTGTACCCATACTCGGGTATCTCAGTGTCGTACCCGTACTCGTACCCGGGTACTTTATCCAGATTTGTTTTAATGTAATAGATAGTACGTTATATGTAATAATGTATGCCACCTGAGTGGGTAATTTTGACTAGCTAGAGAGGTATTTGACATTGTATATTTTTATTGAAGAGTAGAAAACTATAAGCGTTTTTGATTAGAAGTAAAATTATCCCCATTTGATTGTTTATGGGCTGATGGGCGAAGTATTTTATAGCACCCAGTCCATATGTACATGCATTTTTGGCTTGGGACTTGGCTACTCGATTTTTCACTTTTTGATTTATTCGGCCTTTTACATTAATTTTCTCATCTCAGTAGTTCTGTGTACATGTAACTCATTAATACCTTGTTACAAATATCCGCCTTTTCCTAATCAACTACCAATTACAAAAAATATCTTGCCATCCAACTCATCGGAACTCTAATTTTTAAATTGTATTCATTGTGGCTAATGAAGTATCGTGTGCATACGTGTCAATCAGACTATTTATGCAATTAGTGACAAAATACTACATTATGAAGACGTTTTGTATAAAATTTCGTTGAATCCTATTCTCCACTTCTATTTTGATATTATTCCTCTACTGTTTATTAATTATTCTTCCTAAAACATGTTTCCATAAAAATATATATTATAGATATAAATATATATTTTAGCAACACAGTCTGAAATACAGTTACTGCATGTTGTAAGGTTAAAAGGGTATTAACAATAAGCTATATGTATTCAGAATTACTAAAAATACCGACAGAATTTTCCAACGGAAGTTCCATTATTTTCATAAAATTCATCAAAATGTCTCAAATCTCAACATATCCAAATACTCGGGTACAATGGTCGCGGGTACGGGTAAATGACACCATTATACCCGTACCCGGTGGGTATATACCCATTTTGAAATCCTTGTACCCGTACCCATACCCGTATCCGTACCCGAAATTTTGAGCCGACCAAAGTGTACCCGGGTAGTACCCGGAATTGTTCGGGTACACAAAATCCGTACCCGGGTAGTACCCATATCCGTACCCATACCCGTTTACCCGAGTATTACCCATACCCGTGCCGAGCACTGATAAAAATACATGAGTCATATATCTATCATTTGAAGTAATCTTTCTAAAAAAATATTCCTGCATAATGAATTGGTTCCATGAAACTTATTTATAACATAAAGTTCAGAATTACAACTTTAACGCTGACGTCAACATTTTCATATTACTTTAATAAATTATAGTAAGTTTAAGAAAAACCCCTTTAAGTGATCACCGTAATTGGGGCAAATGAAATAGACACATTCTCATTTACCCAAATATTGTACTATAAAAGTTTCCAACATCGCTTCATTTGGAATTGGTCTTCATGTGTATTTACAATTCTCAAAATTCATTATACTCTCACCCTCTCTCTAAATCTACAATGTAAATAGTCGTATTTAATTTTGTTCTGTTATACGGGAAATGTTCGAGCTACTGTATAATTTATTATACAAATATGTAATAATTATATATCTATAATTATTTGTTTCTTAATGTGTCATCCAAGATGGAATTTCCTTACAGGACGAGTCCTAACACGGAGGGGCAACTACAAGCGTCTTCGAAACATGTGTTTGTTACTGGAAAATACAAATTATTGTAGAAATAAATATTTAAGCATAACTGCATTAATTATTTTAGACTAGCGGTCAAGGTAATGATTTAGTGAATTTTCTATATAGTGGTTTCCTCTTGGCATTCCATATATATTGACATCCTTAAATTTACCCCAGGACTACAAATAATTACATTTTATAGTACTAAAATACAGCGGCATCTCTATATATTGGCAGGCATTTTGCCATCCCTTGGGAACCACTATATAGGAAATTCATTGTAATTCGTGCAATTAGGTGGTCCACAGTTATGTACATACATAGGCACTTTTTAATTTAATTGACTTGGTGTTTACTGCCTGACCATGTTAGCAGATTGCAACCGAATGCTCCCAAAACTAAAAAGCCTAAATATTCCAATAAACATTAAATGCGTAATTACAATCATATATGAACTATCCACAAATAAATCTAAATCTAATCCAATCGGTATATCAATAAACCAAAGTGGAATGTCTTTACAGTAGTAACACTGGACTCCTATAATGACAACCTTGCACAAAGGAAACAATTAACATTAGTGTCAAATGAGGACGTCTCCAAATATTAATGCGTTTGCGTATAGAATAAGTGCTATTAAAGGAAGGTCTCACTAAGTAGTATACTGTCTGTATGATTATAACCAATGAAAGTTAGCCACGGTAAGTCTTTCCTATGGGATCATTAATTTTGCTACAGTAATTATCCAAATGCCCTGAATATGTTTGTCTGTAGTGTAATAGTAGCCTCTCCATTAAATGAAATTTAAATGCACAACAAAAATGATGGTTAATTTGTCCCTAAAAGTAAAATAATTAATATTTGATTACACTGTCCATTGTCAATTACATTTCAAACACGAATATTCGAAAGCCATACAAGTTTAAGGCAGTGGAACTGATACAGCTTCGACCTGTCCAACCATTTAAAATCATATTTGTGTCAAGATTTTTAAAGAAAACTTGCAGATTTGACAGCTTTAAATAATTATTTGACTACAAATAAAAACTAGATCATAAAAAATATACGATTTTTAAAAATTTTGAATCATGTTCACAAAACGATCAGCAAAAGCCCTTGAAATTTTTTTCCGGTTAGGTACCACTTGTTCATTCGTCCCGTTTGAGTGGTCTCAAAGGAACAAATGCTTTTCATGTGGAACGCCTTCAAAATTATTTTGGTGGAAGCTTTTCGGAATATTGGCATTTTTAAAAACGATGCAGCAGTTGCTGAGCTGTGCTTATTCTCTTATAATCCTCAAGTTATCTAATGCCCCTCAGCTGCCAATTCACGTTATTTTCTTAGTCGTTATGTTAACAGGAGTTATGCTACATATTTGTATTCATTTGCACTACCAGGAAGTTGCAACCTGTCATACAACATTTACGAAATTCTTCGCCGAGTTCAAATCCGGTTAGTTTCTAAAATTCATCTTTTTAAGAAGGGCACCCTTAAAATAACATTATCCTGCAAAGGGATTTGTCTTGTACAGTAATGTATTCTTTCGATAAAGTATTATTTAAAAAAGTAATTATAGGGTTCAAAACCCGGGAAAAAGATACTTTTTTTATGTAAGAGCTCACACTTTATACATTATATCCAGGAATTTTAATGGAATCACCAACAGAGAAAAAACAGAGGCTGGAAAATATTTTGCTGGAACACATCTTTGAGAGCCTGATTTTTATATTCGTATCCGCCTTCATGGCATATGTTGCTCTGGCCATTAAAACACCTGACACACCTGACCGGCTGTACTATTGGTTACCTCAGGTCTGGAAAAACATGTATACATGTATATTTCTGACCAGCTTTGAATCCTTCATTTACGTCACAATTGCGTACAAAGTAGTACTTTGTCAGGTTTTCTGCGTCACGTTTACACTGTCCTTGCATCGGGCTATTACAACCCTGAAGCACAGCATGCGGGATAATTCGATTCAAGAAAGTCTGACCTACAAAAGGGCCCAAGTATCAAAAAATGTAAATTGGTATAAGCAGCTTCAAATTTTAACAACCTTCGTCCAGGAAACTTTGGCAGCAACACTTTTTACCTTAATTTTTAACCTTGTAATCGTCACCCATTCCACGGCAATTTACATTGCAGTAGCGCATCATAGTGTGTCCGTTGTCCTAAATTTTGTTTGCTACAATTACTCTATTTTTATTTACCCTCTCATGGAAATCATTCTTCTTGGGAGGATGGGGGAAGTAATGACAACTTCAAAGGGGCTGACTACCTCCTGGAGAAATTTATTTCCGAAAAATCGAAGGGCGCATTTCAACTTGGCTCCTATACACGTCAGAATGGTCTCAAAAATTACTAAACAAAAATCTCTAACCTGTATTTTACAGGTTCTTCTTATTGCGTTTTGAAATCATTGGATCTAACACAACTGTGTGTTTGCGTGAGCTGGTAAGTCCACCGTAGAAACATAAAATTCGACAATGACACCGTTGAAAATAAGAATATTTTTCAAAACATTGCAATTTCATAAATTCATAGCAAGCATGTTTGAGCAAGTTGTAAAGAGTGGTTCATATTTTTAGTTGCATCTTCTTTCAGCCCATCAAAGAGAAACTACAAAACATTTAGGTGCTCATAAATTTAAAATTCATGCCTTGAAAAATTTCAGAGAAAATGGATCGTTTCATATACTCTGTATTTACCAAACTACCTTAGTATCCGATTTATGATTTACATAGCTGCTCTTCCTAAATATTCAAAATTTGGAAAGCTAACTTTTTAACATAAAGAAAATTTATTTATACGCATTTCGTTGTCAGCGTGGAGGGCCCAGTTGAGATTTCCCGATACGGAAGGTCCTGACACAAAGTTCCTGAGCATTTTCCAATCCAAGGATAAAAATTGTTGCACAAAATATCTTAAAATCCAATGGCTTTTGTTTTCTCGAAAGCATAAAACATGATTCAGCTCAGTTGGATAGAACATTTTTGTACAAATATGTTAACATTGCTGGATAAATAATTAGTTTCGACCAAAATCAAGCACATTATTTTAAAAATCACATTTATATTAAGTATAAAATAAAATACTTTACTTATATTAGCTAATAAAGTGCCCATGTGTAAATTCTACTCGGAAAATGTTATTTTTATGTAGATACGTTTTCGTAATTTTAATGAAAATCTATCGGGGGGTACATCTTTAAAAACACTTAATATGTTGTAAATGACAGTTAGTTAATCCATAGCCCCAGACTACAGAGTACAACTAGAAACATCCTAAAAAAATTGTTTATTATAGTCCGTATCCTTGGAACTCTCAAATACTTAAAGGTTGAGAAATTTAACAAGATGCCGTAAGCATGCCATTTACTTTAAGGCTTTTAAAATCAGTTCTGTTAAGGCGGATTTGACCGTAATATTATTATTGATTTCGCTAGTACACTCTTGAAACGTTAGAGAGTAGATCAGTCTTGCCACATCTATTGTAAGCCACAAGTTAACTCCGATTAAAGTAAAATATATAAAACCACTCATTGTAAAATTGAATTATTTAGCAAAACATACATGGCTAGTTAGTTTAACATGCACGGTTAGCTAGTTTGTTTTGTATTGGACAATGGAGGATATATAGTACCAGATTTGGGTGCGTGATTTTGGACGTAGATCAGATTATTGGGAGGAAATCAAGTCCTATATTCTTATTCATAAAAATCAGCCGACATTAGGCATTAACGCAATTAATATTTGATTCCCCCAAGATTTTTAGAAAATCATTTTCCACATTTTACAAAATTAATTTTATTGACCACGGTAAATTTTTTCAGTTCATTTCAGCACATTTTTCGAAAATATTTTTTGACACTGAGTTGTAGGAAATTTAGAGGGCTTTGTAGGGAGCTATCATTTTGGTCTCTACGTGAAGAATTGTGCTCATGAACCGTAAGAAGAGACTTTGGTCCACATCCGTGAACTCTATGACTTTAAAAATTGATCGAGTTCAATTAAATAAGTTTTATAAACTGTGGAAACGAATCTTCTACAAACTGGGGGAATCAAATATTTTGAATCACTCCCATATATCGGCTAGGGGGAGAAAAATATATGAAGTACCTTGCAAATATTGTAGTACCCAGTATTTCTAGTTGGTCGTGGTCGGAAAAATGTATTAACACTGACTCTCAGACTTCAATAATATTACTTCAAAAGTAATATTTTTTAAACACAATTTTGAAGACTTTACAATAAAGAATAAAATGGAGAAATGAGAAAAACGGCATTGACGTTGGATATTTTCTGTTATTCTTATTCCTTCCAAATTTTAAAAATCAGACTTAAAAAGTTTAGGGCATTAATATTTGACTCCAAAACTGAATCAAATTCGTTTCTTATTTTGCATAATGCTCAAATAATAAAATGTTGCGCTAATAAAATAGACTATTGCACTCATTTTTCTTAATTCCTTTAAATTCCTTCACAAACATGTAATGCAACACGCGAGATTTAGCTCCTTTTTTCTACTGGTGAGTGGACTTAAGTTGCAAAATAATTTTAATATCCCATTTCCAGGCGAATTATGTTTCCAGTTTATATAAAAAAGGAAGTGAGTCGGAAAGAGCCAACACAACCCATTTGTTCCTTTCCCTTGTATATTGTGGTGACTGTTGCAGTTTTAAAAGAACCAATTATAATGCTAAATGGTCAGATTACTATTTAACAATATTAAGATAAAAAGCCTCATTATTCGGGCAATAATAAGACCTGTTGGAAAAGCTTATAATCTATCACATCATGGCTACTATACTGGCACTTAACTACCCTATGCACATTCCAGATTTTTAAATTGGTGTATGGGTGTCGGTAAGCATAATTGAATTTCAAAAATCAAATAGATCCGAGTCACTATAATTATTACAACTAACGGTAAAAGAGTTGGCCATTTCATTAAAAATATCATCCGTTGTATGTACGCACTTGTCTTTTGAGAATAATTTGGGAAACAGGTATTTGAAGGTTTGTTTAAAGGTTTTTTGAAAGTTTGACAGGGCATATACTTACTTGAATTTTTGCATGTTAAATCCCATAAGAAAAATCAATTTTCGCAACTAGAGCAAAATCCAAACCAATGTTCAGACATAGAACGTTTGTACGAACACTATTAGTAGTGTCTGCAATTCCACCAAGTTTCATTTAGTTCTGCGTTTTACATCGGAAGACTTGTGAGTATCAAGACTTACATATGTATATAATTCCCTTTTACATATACACATGTCCTTGTTTATACAAGACTTAGTATTAACATTACTAGGCTCCAGTTTGAAAGGTATCCAGAAGTAGTGGTGATTACGTTCAAAACGGTCATACTATAAAAAGCTTTGCATATTTATCCACGTTTTAAAACTAAAATTAAATTGCATGTACCAACTTTACATGCAAGGTATTACACATTACTGTTAGAAAGCAGAACTTCGAAATCTATTATACCATCACGAATAGAATTGTGTAAATACAGGAGCAAGTCTTCACCTTTTCTAATAAAGCTTGCTTCAGATGAATGTTATCATGAAAGAAACTCAACAGCAACTGCAATGTCAATTGTATTGCAATTCATAAACTTCTAAACTTCGTAGTGTAACGTTGCAATCTAAATGGCCGGTTACATTTAATAATATTTGTAATAATAATAATTTTAAAAATGGTCAATTACATGCAAATATCGGACAATTATATATGTTATGTAACAAAATTTTGACAGGTTTGGCTAATGTTAATAAATTTTGTGCTTTTAATCACTAAAAATGATAAATAATGAGTATTGCAAGCATTTTCCTGCCATCATCATATGGCCTAAATTTGTGTAGGCATTAATTAAATTGATTTAAAAAAAATATTGACCAACATTTTAACTTGTATAGTAAGTATTTATAATAGTCCATAGGACAAAAATATTCAAAAGTAATACTGAAAACGGGTATGGCGGTGTGAGTCAGTTAGCATCTTTGCATTATTTAAATGCCACTCTTCGATCTGCTGAACAATTCACATTTTCAGTCTGATAGAGACCAAAATAGAATTTCTCCCCCTAAAGAAATAGCTTCAAGTCTAGTTTGTAAGAATCATATCATAAGAAGACTGCTAATTGTTAATTCATTTACAATTATGCAAAATATAATGGGGTAATTTTAATATGTTAACATCTGTGAATCTTTTAATCTTGTATGTTTAATCAAGTATGGCTATATGTACCTAAAAGTAATTTTACTCGCGTGCGTCAACCAAATCAATCTCTAAAGTATCGTCGGTACGGTTTAAAACAGCATTTTCTCTCGAGTATTTATTCGTAATTACGAAGGCTATTTCTGTAAATAGTAAATAGTTCGGTAGTTTCTTATACACCTTAATTATTTGTAATTGTTGTCTCTTCTTAATACCACGGTAATATAAGCGTCAAATTATCGTCCTTGTAATGTTGCTCTTATAAGTCATTACATGTAATTACTTACAGATTACACTGGATACGCAAACGATCTTATGGTAGTATTTTATGATATTTCTGGAATTAATTTCCCCTTAAGATTATAGTATTTTCAGTGAGCGCAACACAGTGCCCTCACACTCCAAGGGCATCGCTGAGATTTGCCTGTTACAGTGTCATAATCATTTCTAAAAAATTTACAGTGAGATAACTGGAAATGTATCAACATTTTTGATCACATGATACAATTGTATCACTTTTTAAGGATTTTTTCTAGCTGAAGTTTGCTGTACCTTCCTTAAGTCCTTAATCCTTAACCCTCGGAATACCTTACGAGCAAAAATAATTTATTAATAGCAAAGTACTAGACAGCGAGAATGTTTTTCTCACTATAAAGAATCTTTTTAATTTTGATAAAATAGGTTTCTTGCGAGAGTATCGTTTTTAATAATCATTAAAACTCTTTGAAGGGGGAGTATCAAGATGTTACGGTATGATTCCATTTTGCATTAACCGTTATTCCATAGAAATGACAATTGGGATAATAGGAACTGAGTGCAAAAAGGTTTGGTTACTAGAGGCATTGCCCTTCAAAAGAAAGTATTTGATGGAGAGAGTACATTGCAATTTTTCTAAAACGTAGTATGTATAAAGTTTCGAAACCCTAGAATTAACCGGGGATGAAAATAATTACAAGCCTTTCTTTAGTGCGTTTGTTTCTCTGTTTTCAATAATGATATCTATACAATTGCACATAATGCTTACAAATAATTTTTTGCGTAGAATTTTACCTCTACCACTTGTAATATTTGATTAATTTGATTATTAATGAAATTAGTCTTGTGAATAAATTAAGGTAAATATTCTTTCAAAAAGCTCGGTACAATTCATTGGTAAGTATACCCGAAAATAATCGATCTTCACTTACAAGTCCAACCAGGGCAAGAATTATTATAGAAATATATATTTGCGTAAAACATTTACGGAAGACGCAAACCGTGTGGGGATAAAATATCATCCGCTCTCTATTTCAGCATCTCTGCAATGAGGATAAATTGGCATGTCAAATAAAATACCTTACACAAGAAAGACTCAAAACTATAGTAATTTCATTAAACTGGTCCAGTCATTTTTGGGAGAAAATCAAAATAGCTGTAACTGAAATGCAGTGTACGCTCCTTTTAGCACCTCAACAAGCTTCAACATTTGTCTACTTTATGTACCTATACTATAAATATTGGGATAAAAATAATTATTATCACTGTGGCTCAACCAGAAATGTATCCAAATAATTTGTTCCTTTACAGATAATACTGTTATAATGGGGACCCTAATAGCTAGAGTATACTTGCACTTAATGGGGATTAATTTGCTCGAAATATTACAATAATAATCGTCAAGTACATCTCTCCACCTTGGACATTTAAGTTCCACTCGAGCAAAAAAATTCTCAACCGCCAAGCACGACTGACGTATTATTAATAATTACTTATTTCTTAATTCATGTACAAAGAATAGTTCTTACAAGAAATGACGTGTCTGTGAGGTAAATCGGAATCTTTAAATCGGAGAGTTTGTTACATGTGTCTTCCCAAAAACAATTAATTCCAAACTGTGTGTTCAGACCAATTAAGAGCAGCTAAAAACAGCTTGTAAAGACGTCACAAGAACGTGACGTTCCTTTACTATTCTCAAGGAAACGATCACAAATGCTGGTAAATTACAACAATATGAGGGAATCGACACGAAGATTCAGTACAAAATATGGAGGGTTGTCCTTAGCAATTTCCAAATAATTATTACCTATGTACATATTTGACAAAGCGATATAACCTACCAATTTTTCTCAAGAAATAAAGTGTCACCACTTGTGCATGCTAATTAATTACATTGACAATTATGACAGTGCATATTTGCTACAACACTGTTCAATTTTGGTATAATTATATGTAACTGATTCCATTGTGGGAATGTAAGACCCGGAACATACTTTGAAATTAATTCCGGCTTCATTCATACTAGGGTAACAAATTATTTATTCAGTGTAATCCTCTGTATTTTCTGCTGTTATCAAAACGAGTCCGAAACCTCATGGCTACTTAAACATGTACAATGGCAATTAATATATCTATTTGTACAGTGTAGATGCACAAATTGTCAAAATACATATTTATTACGTACTTTGAGCATATGTTGTCGCACTGAGAGGAACTCTGGAACAAATTAATGTGAATTGAAATTTATGTACACAGTAATGTAAAATATGTATAGCATATACAAATGTGTGTAATAAAATCAATTATCTTACATAGCAAGCGTTTCAAGGCTATTTCTGTAGTTTGTAAAATTCCTGAACGTTTGATTTGTAGCCGTAGATAATATTACAGATACAGGATTCATAACCAATATCCCCCTCTAGTCCACGTGGGAGTTATACCATATTCAATTCATCTCAATTGTAGCAATTTTTCTTTCAGATTTACGAAAATTTGTTTTACTTAAGATACATACCTCGCACAGTATACTAGTGCGAGTTATATATCTATGCATTCATGGGTATAGACGAAGATACCTGCAAATAAAAGTATGTCAGGGATCCATCGAAAATTTGAACATGGGTCAAATATATTCTGGGTTGATTATTGGATGTACCGGAAAAAACTGCATCATGTTTGCTACAAAAATCAGATTTCACTGTTGGTGTCAGTATTACACCACTTTTTGCAAAGCTAAATAGTGCAATGTATGTAAGACGGTAATATTTTGCAAAAACATGTTTTATGGCTTAATTTAGAAAATACGTGCAACCTTTTCAAAGCCAGTACTTTGAGTTTGGTTGAAAATTTAAATGTTAGAATTTTTTCATTCTGCCTACTGGGGGCCGGTCAATTTGTTTGATATAAAAACGTCTCCACTTTAATACATTACAATATTTTTCGATTAACATTATTATTCTAATTTCAGGAATGCCATTTAAATATACCTTTTGTATTATACGCTTATATGGAATATTTATCCTAAAGACTTCCTTATACCTCTTGGAGTTTGTCTGAGTGTTGGAATTATTATTATCAATCCGAAAAATTAAAGGTACAGGAAGGTCGCACCAGGCGCATTATTTTCCAATCCTTCCCCCGAGCAATTATTTCCAGGTTGTATTAATGAAAGCGCCTATTTATTAATAAATAATGATGAAGGCTATTTGCAGTGACGAAATGACTACTAATTTCCAGGCAATTAATTAAATACTGTCTTTCCACGGACTCACACCAGTCAGTACACCCTGGAATCTTTGCAGTTTCGTTTGACTTTAGTTAGTAGAATAAAATGTTTACAAAAAGATCTACGAAAAGTCTCCGGGTGTTTTGGAAGCTTGGCTGCACTTTTGGGTTTCTTCCCTATGACTGGTGTCAAGAAGAGAACATTTTTAAGACTGGGAAAGATTCTAAACTACGTGTTTGGAGACTTATAGCAATTTCAGTGGTTTTAAAAACCACTCATCAAGTATTCAGTTGCATTTATTCCATGATAAATTCCCAAGTAGTTAGTACCAAGCATTTGCCCATACATATTCTCATCGCAGGAACCATGGCCGGTGGGGTTTTGGCAAATTTTCACCTCTACCGAAGATCCAAGGATATTGCTAACGGCTTTGCTTCCTATTCTAAATACTTTGCTCAATTCAAATCAGGTAACGGGTATAAATTAGACATAATTTTTCAATCTCTACAATGGCACCCAAAATACATGAAATAATATAATAATAAAATATTATTATAATTATATGTATTATATTAAATAATAAAATAAAATACAATACTGTAAAAGGTTAAGGAAAAAGGATACAAAATACTTACTATACTCAATACTCCTCGCAGTATTATACATTATCCTTTCTCTATAGTGCAATTTTGGTCTATTATGTTTTCTCTCTATATCAAAAACTCACACTATATAGTGACAATAATGCTTTTGTCACAACAACAAAATTTAGGGGTCAAAGTTTGCTATATTTTGGGATGCCTTTGTAGGGATGATGTACATTTTACTATGAAGAACTACTATTCTAAATTTATACAATCCTAATGAAAACCTTGCCTTTAAGGCTGGTGATAATACTGGACTTCTTTTTAGCTAATTTCTTGTATCTTCAATTATTAAGGAATACTAACGAAGCCAACGAGAAGAAAAAAACACAAGATTGAAAATTTTTTGCTTGAACGACTATTTGAAGTTCTAATCCCATCTTTGGGAACAATATCAATAGCTTATGCCTCAATCGCAGTCCAAGCACGCGGCTCACCAGACCGACTCTACTATTGGTTACCTGTTGGCTTAAAAAATCCTTTATCGTTTATCATTTTAACCCTAATAGAGACATCCATCTTTAACGTCATTGTGTATCAAATGTTAGTTTGTATCATGTTGTGCATCAGCTACATTTTCCCTTTACACAGAGCCCTGGAAGCTCTCAAGCCCAATTTGGGCTTCTCTACTAATAACAATGTTTTCCAACGCGTTCAAATTCTATCCTTCCTCGCCCTCTTCAAACAACTACAAATTCTAAATATATTTGTACAGGACACTGTAACAAATACAATGGCCACAGCAACGTTCATCTGTTCAGTCACGACGCATGCATTTGCAATTTATGTGGCCGTAGCACTCTATTCCGTGTCTATATTAGCTACCTTTGTATGCGCTTCTTTCGGGTTTTTTATCTACCCTTTGATGGAAATATTACTGCTGGGACGAATGGCGGATATTATGAAAACTTCAAAGAGTCTCATTACAGCGTGGAAAGGGGCATTCCCGAAGAAGCAAAAGAAGATTTTTAGTGTGGCCCCAATTCATATTATAATTTTAGCACGTATTACCAAGCGGAAACCCTTGACCTGTGTCCTGTTGGTTTGTAAAGCGGCGAGATATCTCCTTATAACATTATGAGTTTTTATGTTTAGTGCATATTGGGCATATGTAATTATATGTAGCTATGTGTAAATTATTCGAGACTCAACCTTGCCAGCCAATTATTATATTTAATAATATGCACTGCTAATGATGATAGTCTGGTATGTATAGTCACATAAGCATTAAACACTGACGCATTTTTTATTCGTCCTTATAGATGACGAATAAAGAAGAGATTGTAGAATAAAGTGATATACGATAGATATGTAGGTAATAGTTTTTATGTCAAATTAAATCATATTAAGTAAGTAATGTCATAGGATATAACTTATTAGCTTCAACCTGAATTTGAGCTGCCAATTTTCTGCGTATTGTAGTAGTATGAGCAGAAAAAAATAAAAAGGGTTCACGTGCAAATAAGAAATAATAATATTATTGTTACTATAAATTTCTCCAGGTTATAGTATTCATTTACCTTCTCGCAATTAGTGATCAAGCCCATAAATATGTATGGAAGTCGTTGCTACTTTGAAGCTTTTAAGAGTGACCTTGTGTTTGTACTGACTGATAACATTTGCAGTTTGAATTTAGGGAACAAGTTGCAAAATGATTTATACGTACAGCAATTGGGCCAGCACTTAAACTTGACTGTTAAGCTACAATTATTAGTTTTATTTAGTGCTTCTTTATTTTTGAATGAGTTTTTGGTTTAGGGCTTATAGTATTGTATGGTTTGAATAAATGTTTTAGATTGTTTAGTTGTGCATTTATTTACCCTGGAAATAGATTCGTTTATTCAGCAATCAGTTACAGTATTACTAGATGAGTGGGGGAATCTGCCAGAACTTTTTAATTAGAACAGAATAATAATTAACAAAACATTAGTACAATGAATATTCATTTTTTTAAATAATTAAAAACTAATTAAAATTATAAATTGCCAGTGATTGGGAATTTGACTTGGAAATACTACCTGGACCTAGAATAGTGCAAATGCAATTTGGTAGAATTATCCTCTAATAAATAGGAAGTTTTATTTAAGCCTATAACATTCCATGGAAAGCTTGAGCATGAGTTTAGGGTCCTATCAAAGCATTTAAATATAATTTAACTTAAATTAACATCAACAACATTACTACAGTACACGTGGTTACAGGAAACGTATCGTAGTTACAGTAAATTAGCAATGTGCTCTTATTTTAAAATGCATATACTATATCAGAGGCGTAAGTTGGATTTTACGTATTTGGACAAGACTATAGTTCCATCTTCGTGGATTGCTTACATGAATTTTTCCCTTATGGTGATGGCTGTGAGGGTTTCCAATATCAATGTAGTGTTGTTATTTACTGTTTGTAACAAGCTTGTTAGGAAAATAAAGGTACTTCGAAAATATTGAAGCCACAATTGACGTCCCAGAGCTAAAAAAATATACTCCCTTTTTAAATTTCCTAAATATTCTGGTATAGTCATTTGCCTCAACAAGTATTGATATTTGCAAAGCTTTGTTTGTTTGCATTTGTTTACTACACAAAGAGCAATGTCTGAAACACTATTATTAATGATCTATAATCGAGGATTTTGGTCCCTGTAATAATACAGTAATAGCAAATAATATACTAATACAACGGGTTAAATGTCCACCCCATAATTTGATCTGTAAATTTACTGGGAGCCAGGCAACGCAGAGCAAAACAACAGAAAAAGTGGTATTTATCTGTATATTGTATTAAATTATAAAAATAAAGGAGGATAGCGAAAGCTACTTATACCTTCTCTTCAGGTTTGATTTCAAGGCTCACTTACCTACATATTGTCTGGAGTTCAGATCGACAATGTTTACGAAAAGGTGTGGAAAAGCTATTGACTTGTTCTTCCATTTTGGGTGCAATTTCGCCCTTATTCCATTTGACTGGTGTAAGAAGGAAAAAATGTTTTTTCCAGGAAAACCCTCAAAAATATTCCTTTGGCAACTTCTTGGAGTATTTATCATTTTAAAAACTGTACATCAGATTTTTAGTTGTGCTTACTCTTTGAAGTATAGGAAATCCGGTAATTCGGATCACTTTCCTATGCATTTTCTCATTGGGGCTTTGATGTTTGGAGGTATTGTGGCAAATTTCCACTTTTACTTGTCACACCGGTATATTTGGTCTTGCTATACAATGTACTCTAAATTCTTTCCCCGGTTTCAATCAGGTGAGCAAATTTTATATTCTAGCAGAGCATTTTTGCTGTAAAAATTTCACGAAATCATAAGTATTTGTAGATAAACAAATACGTTCATACATAGGTAAACAGAGGTGCAAAAATATGGACGCATGTTTTTGTAATCAAATTTTTTGGGTTGCAGTTTTGCTTCGAAAATTTTATAGATGTTTTCAGGAATAAGAATGTAGGAATTTATTTTGAGTTCTAATTTTTTGCATTGAAATTAAGGGCCTTGAAAGAAAATAAGGGAAAATTATGGTTTCTCGATTTTATGCTTGCAAACTACTGTATCAGGGATTCATGGCACTGAAAAAATGCATATATAAAAAATTTTAAAAATATACTGTAAATACCTTGGAATTTAAAAAAATTGAATGCTTGTTATGAACTTGTATTATTTTTCTACCCCAACAGGAGCGTTGACCAAACCAGCAACTGAACATAAAGAGAAGCTGGAAAATTTCCTCCTGGAAATATTCTTTGAAAATTTGATTCCTGTGATTCTCTGTGTTGTGATAGCATACGCTTCTATTGCCATTAAAGTCCCAAATTCACCAGACCGACTCTATTACTGGCTTCCTGTACGCAGAAAAAACACTGCTACATTTATAATTTTAACTGCGTTCGAGTCCATTATTTTCCTAGCGATTTCCTACATCCTTGTTCTATGCATTGTGATCTGCGTCACCTACATACTTCCCCTTCACAGGGCTCTGAAAGCTCTGGATACAATCTCAAGGGTTCCAGTTGCAAAAACTGATATACTATTTAATTGGGCTCAAGTCTTAAAAAATCTACGGCTCTATAGACAATTACAAGTCTTAAATGCTATCGTCCAGGAGACAATATCCTCTACTTTATTTATGAACACCTTTGCAGTCGCCATCTACACGCATTCGTTCGTTGTTTATGTGGCTGTCGCTCTTCATGACTTGGACGGATTTGTAACAATTGTTTGCTCCACTTTCTCTATCGTTTTTTACCCAATCATGGAAATCATCATACTTGGGCGAATGGGGGAGATTCTGAGTATTTCCAAGAGTTTAGTAACTAAGTGGAAGAGCAACCTCCCGATCAGAAATCAATCCATATGTGGAGTTGCCCCAATTTATATTTTCATATTGGTTCGAATCACAAAAAGTAAATCCCTAAGTTGTGTTTTGTATGTAAGTAAAACCGCAAGGTACTTGCTCATAGCCTTTTAAATTCAATTCTGACGTGTAAACGTTATATGTAAGTATGCACTGAAAATGTGAAAGAAGAATTGATTTGGTAGTGCTAGTCCTCGCGTGAGAATGACAACGAGGAATAATTGCTCCACATAAACTAATACTAAAAACGTTTTTATTACTGATTTTATAAACAGTCCTTATCCCCAACACATTCTGCATGACATCCAAGATCTTCCTTGTCATTGACCGTTTTTTAACTCCAAATCAGACCGGATTATATCTATTTATATTTATTCCTCCACATACATATGTGTTCACCCATGGTTGTATTCGATCGGACATTTGTTTAATGTATTCATCCTTGAATGTTGGAATAAAAACAGTATTTTTTTTATTGATGGTCAAAATTCATTTAATACAATAATTATTACAAAATTGTTCTGAATCACTGAAGTTAGGCATTGGTTTTTGAACTTTAAAATGTATAGTCAGATATTTAATTTTTTTTACTCTTGGCTATAAAGTCTTTTTATCTCGTGTTTTCAGTGGGCAGGGGAGTATCTTTTTTTATTAACTTTCCATGGGGCTTCACCCAATTGTGCTCACGTCTCGTGCGGGACATAACCCGAATCCCACCCTTTACCTAATGCCTAAGTTCCCCTATCCTTAACATATAAAGTCTCCCTATCCCCAACATATAAAGTTCCCCTATACACCTAATGCATAATTTGCACAGAACATGAAGGCGTAATTTCTCCCTAAGTCATAATCGTCCCCTGTTGCTAACACATAATTTCTTCCATACTCCCAATTGTTAAGTATAATCAAAAAGTTCGCCCAACCCTAACGGATAAAGATCTCCCTATCTTAACGCATCAAGTACGTTTTATCCTTAAGCTAAAATATCTTGGGCCAATCATCATCAGTACTAAGCGGCTGCAAATTCTACGTTTTCCTTCATACTACAACCAATTCTTACTTTTGCATAAACACTATGTACTCAGTTTGCTCTCGAATTACGAATCTTATATGAGAATTTTTTAGCAGTGGCAAAAGTAATTGCGTAATTATCCATAACCCAGAATAATAATTTATATTGTCATTATTATAGCTTACTAATTATACTGTAAGAGCCTGTCATTGTCCCGTGGGAGAGAGTACACTGTAGTTAATTTACCCCAATCAATAGTATATAAAAACTCGTGTATAGGACAGTTAGCTAAGTACAAAGTGAATATAAAGTACATAAACTTTTAACTACTCAAATTCAAATTCGGTAAATTACTGGGCTTTCTTAATTCAATACGGACAAATCGCAAGTCCTATTTTTCCCAAAACGTTTTATAACAACTGATGCCGTTGCATCGAAACCAAATTTTTTGAGTGAGAATAGTTTCGCCTCTTCTGTAAATTTTTACGTATGTACCTCAACCGTTTTGCATTTTTTATAGTTCTTCAATTTGTGCATCTTAATTCAAACCCCAATTTGAACACTGAAAAAATCGTATTAGGCAGTTAAAAGGAACATTTATTTTTAGGGTTCATTGATGTTCCGATGGGGCAGCCCCAATCTTTCCCAAAATATTGGCTGTTGCCTATAACCCCCCAGACACGAACCTTATCCGGGCTGTGAACACTCTTCCACAAAACTAAGTCATCCTTTGTATTTGCACACCAAACCTATTGACGTGAATAAATATTTGAGCCCTTATCCCATATTAAACTTAAACATTTACACAATATTTTAAACGTTCTCACTTGTGCGTAGGATAAATAAAATTGTTGGTCATTTTCGGTATTGTCTTTAGCTTCTTGGCCCTTGCTGATCTTGTTTTCCTTCCAAGCCCTGTAGGCGGAATATGCAGCCGCAAAACCCAAGTTATCAGAGATATCTTCCTCTAAAGTTGTTCCAGTGGAAACAACATTTGCATCAAGGGCGAGATTACGATACAGGTCAGAATAGCAATTAAAGTTGTCGTTGGCAGTTGTTGCAGATTCGTTACTCCAAACTTGAATGTCACCCGATCTACTTACATTCCCTGAAAAAACAACCCGAGGTCAATTTATTGTAACACAGTAATAGCAGTCGTAAAATGGACTTTGTTTCTCTCTATATGAAAAATAATATATTAAATAAAATCAATACAATCCTATGTTTTTTTTCGGTTAAAAAAATACCCAAGGAAGTTATGATAATGTGGGACATCTCGTGGCCAATAAGACTCCCGATTGATCCGAAATTTGCTGCACTGTTAAAATTGTAAAGGTCTTAGGAACTTAAAAATCTGGAAGATCATTCCAAATAGCCTCAACTAACAGTGTAAACAAAAAAACTATGTAAAATAGCACAAATTAATAAGTTACCTTAAACCAGCCTCCTGGTTGTAATAAGGGTCACCCAGTTGACCAGCAGGGACAGCTAGTATAATAAAAGGATAGTTAAACTGTTACACAGTAAATATTAATATGCATTAAAAGAAGGTCAGAATTTGTATGAATGAATTTTAAAACAAAATTCAGTCGACTCTGCCTATAACGCCCCTCTTTTCTTACCAAGCACGTTAGCAATCGGATCGTAAGATGGTGAAACAGATAGAAACTCCGATGTCCTGTAATGAAATTATAAGCGTTCCTTATAATTATTCAAGGCACTTGCACTCGGCAGTGCCCCAACATAATATCAAATGAAACTTACTGGGAAGAATCCGAGAATTTCCGGACATTTGGTGGCCGCAGAGTTGCTTGGAAATTAACTAGAGCCAGGTAGTTTTCAAAATGTTTCCCCTTCTCTATGATAAGCTGAAAAGTAAATATATAAGTTGCTATGTGCATCTGAAATTCTTATAAGGTCCAAACAATTTTCAAGAAAAAATCAAATAAATTAAAAAATATTGGTAGCAGCATTTTGAAGCAAAAAGAAATAAGTTACCCCTTCATAGTATTTCGTTAGCAAATCCTTGTTCAATATCCAGTCTGGGTAGGCAACTTCAATTTGAAAACTTCGCAGTCTTGCTTCAAGATTTGTTTTTGTAAACTCATCCATCCAGGTATTATTAAAGATGAGTTTTATGAAGGCCTCTCGTATATCCTCCAGCAACATTGAAACCTTGAAATGGGCAATAGCATCAATTAGGCATGAATGGTAGCAAACTTTTAGAACTTCCGACGTGGAAATACTTCTCTAAAATTTCATTATTCTATAGAGACAAAGTAATAATTTACAAATAATTTTTCTTCCGGAGGAACCAGTCGTTTCGCGTATTCATAGCCTACAGCATTTATTAAAGCATAAAAGGGCCCCTTTGTGTCCGTTAGCAGAATTCTGGAGCAAATATTTTCCCTGAAAAATATAACATTTTCCAGGAATTTATTTTACTAAATTCAAAACATTTTTCTCTTGAAATGAAATGTGGATGTTGTAATGACGAAAATGAGTGCTTTACAGGATTGAAGCCAAATAATTTTGTATTAAAATCCTCTCTGATGGAATCTATTATAGGAAGTTGTTGTATTGAATAATTGCATCTCGTATACCTTGTGGCGTCAGTAGTTTGATTGCTGTCCCTCTGAATTTTTCTCATTCTGGTCGTTGTTTCCGACAACATTGGCGATACAGCAGTCCATATCATAAAATTTCGCACAGTAACAGCATCCACTTTAGATTTATGGAGCAAACTCCCCAATTCTTGGAAAAAGTAGGGGAATCCAACGGAAATATAGGTATTTTCATTGACCTCCACCGCTGGACTAATCTCTTTCAGCACAGTTAACCAATCAACCTGGAATATAAACACAAAAAAAAACACTCCCAAGGATACACAAATAGGTATAATGTTTTTTCTTTCTAACATTCAATGAGAAATACGATTCGCTTACCCTGGTCACGTGATTCATTTCATTGACCGGACAGTTATCGAAAAACGACTGGAATTCCTTTACAGTGAATAGCCTGTTATGCTTGCTTTCAAAGTTTTCCTCATTCAATGACCGGACGAGCCTCGTCTCGAATTTAATCATATTATTTATTGAAACCAATATATCCTTGTACAAGTACGGGAAAGATTCTTCGGATTGAATTTCGAATAAGACCTCGTTCAGGAAACTGCTGTACGATTTGTAAGGGTTGGTTTTACCAAATGGCTCCAAGTTCAAGTGATCCCACAGAATAAAAGGGGGGTAGAGCTGCGCAAATAGAAATTTGGCATACCATCACAGTAATAAAATGTTTAAAACAAATTTTGTGCCTACAAATTAATAAAAAATCTATAATAATTGTAAAACAAATCTTTGCTTATAAAGTACAAATCTTGCAAAATACTTCAATATATAATTTGTACTTTTTTAACTATAACTGCAAACACAAATAAGATTGATACAGCCATTGCCGTACCGTAAAATTTGTGTCTATATCTGGAAGCTGATTTTCTCGTATATGGAAGAGTCCTCTATTGTGAAAAAACCCAACGTCCTTATCCCAGATGGAATTATTTTTAAACCTCATGATGGCTTCCATTACAGTAATGTTTTCCAAGGGCTTGTTATTAAGCATAGGCCATCCTCCTAAATTCTCGGTGAGTTGTACAAGTGGGTCGTAGCCCCGTTTATCAAGTTTATCTAGTCAAATAAATGTATGTACTTCGAATTTTTGGAAAGTAATTGGTTCAACTCTCTTGGAAACATTTCACAAATGAGTTAAGTACATCAAGTAGATTTAGAAGATTATTTATGTCCGACCTGTATTTATACAATCTGAATAGAATTGTCTTGCTTGATTAAGTGGCTCCGGATCGTCTGCGTTGGGTCTTGAGGCTAAAATATCTAAACAAAAAACAAGAATCTCAACGTGCTGTTTGGGTTTATCTTGTACATTTGCTGGTTTGAAAACTATTTTCCAGTAAAGAAGACCTACTTAAAATATTTTGTCTGACGATACTCCCCTGCTTTATAAATACACTATACTTATATTCATCTTCCACTGGTGCTCTTTCACTGTTCGTCCAACGTAGGCAGGCAAACTTGTAAAAATCTTGACACGGGTTTAATCTACTTAATTGGCTTCGAAAGTCGTCGTCATCCGATTTTAAACTTTCTCGTGGAAATGCATGGTTGTATTCAAATAAATCGCTGGAATGTAAAAGAATCAAGGCTATAGGAATGCAATTTTTAAAATGTTTCAAGAAATACTCAGATTTTTCCTATGTTTTGAAATAAATGCTTAAGTACATGCTTAGAATATATGCGAATAGATAAAAAAAAAAAGAACACCGGTTAGGCTGCGCTTACTTACCCAAGGAGATAAACAATAAATAATGCTGAAAAATACTTCAACATTTTCCTGGCTTCCTCTGGTTATTTCGAATTTGATGGGATCTGTAACTAATAAGCTTCTGAGACAATTTTGCAAAGTAAAGAAATATTTAACCGAAGGTTGCTTATCGAGTCTGGATTTCTACATGAGTGAGATTTATTTGATCATGTCTCGTAAGGAAGTTGTCTGTTAGAAATGAGCCAAGGTAGGGACTCGCTCCAGGCCCATATAGAGTTATTATTATATTTGGCAAAATCTCATTAAATACTCCGGTCTTAGTCATTTGTTTCTGAAGAATTGTTTCACTTAAGGTTTTCTGAAACGGTTCCAAAGAGTCGCCCTTCGGTGACATCATATAATGTACTGCCCGTGTTAAATCACTATGTAATTTAGATGCAAATTGAATATTGTCTGAGTATCAAACTAATGTTACATTGGATTTCACTTGCATGTCTAAAATGTATAGTTATAATATGAAGGTTACTATATAATTAATCTAATGTTAATCGCTCCTCGTCCATAGCATCCTGTAAATCATAAATTGTATTAAGCAATGCACTAATCATGGGTGCAAATACATACATCTGAATAATTCTGAGCCAGTGCTTAGTACATGTGTGAATGGAATTTTCGATAATATTTGTGAGTAAAAAAAGACAGTTGTTAATTTAACAACGCGCTAATGAATTCGTAGTTTGTGAGGGAGTCGAGTTTACAGATGAATATTGTGAGTCTGAGAGGAATTGAATGTACCACTTCTTGTGTAAATAAGCTTACGAACGTTCTAATATGTACAGAAGAAAAATGAATAATATGTATACATACGACTTTGAGCACTAATAATTTCCATATGTGCGTCTGTGTTTATAATTTTTGAAATGACCCTTGAAATATGGGGGTTTTGGAACGCATGATGTCGGAAAATGGTCTTACACATACATATTTTTAATGTTAAAATTCAGGGCACCGCAAAACCTTTTTCTCCCCCTTGGCCCGTAGAAGGGGCAATGGTAAAAACAAATATTCGATTCTCCCATTTGTTACTTAAATTCCCGAACGTTTTCAAAATATTATAGTGTGTGTAAGGAATTATTGTTTGAATTTATAAGTGTTAGGAATTAAGGTTCGTAGAGAATTTAAGTAGCTTTAGGGTAAGGTATCAGGGAACGAAATACAGCAACTCAGTGAAACGTTATCGCAATTTTTTGAGAGTCTCAAGGCGCCCCAAAATCTATTTTTCACCATTGAAAATTAAATTACATTTTTTAAATTTAATCGTCAATAAAATTTCAATCTCCTTCTACAGACATTTGTCCTGGGGGAGGACTATATTGAGTAGCTATAGAATCAAGATTAATTATATGCATTTATGTCAAATAATTGCTCCTGTTTTGTCGGCGAATTCACTCAAAAATTGTAATAAACCCGCATCGCTATTAACACCGGTCAGGGCGTCCAGGTTTCAGAAACTGCTCGTGCATATGAGTCAAATACGAAAATAAGTTTGCAGAGCAAAGATTGAGCGTAAACAAAATTGTAATATTGGATCAAAGGGTGAAGTGAGTGAAAAAAATGAAACTACTTTATACAATTCCCAATAATGGCAGAAAGGACACGTTACTATTCACAATCAAATATTTTGAGCCCAATAAACCTCTGAATACATCACATATTACCTCGTGTGTTTGATTAAAAATCTGAAAATAGCCACTCCTCCAACTAAAAGGATTTTGGCCTAACATCAGATAATGCCTAAAGTGCAACGGATGCATGAACTTCAGCATGCATCCCTGTTCGTTGGGTGGTTCAAACATTATAGTAACGATCCCTGGTACAGAAAATTTCAAAGGATTTACTCATTTTTGAAATCAGTATGAAAGGTATTTTACTACTCTTTATTACAATTGTGCCTGGATTAGTACATTCAGTGTCTACATTTAAAATTAGTTTAGTACCTGTTTTAAAATTAATCCTTCAGGCGAATCACCTCAATTTTGACATCATATTTATTTTTGATCATCCGCATCGGGATTTATTAGAAAACTTCTCAGAATCTACTCCTTCCCAAGCTTTTTATTTCAATAATTACAATGAAGGATCCCGTAAGGTAACAATTGTGCCCAAGTATCATAATTCAAAGACCTTACTGCTCACTCAATTGATGCCCTCAAATATCAACTTTTTTAGTACTGTTCGAAAGCTCTGGAAAATATCAACCATTTCATACAATGTGTTTTTGATTACAACTATGCAGGAAAGTTTGGTCGCGGGAAATTTAAAGGAGACGCTGGCAAAAACATTTCAAAAACTCCCAAATGCTTATTTCGTATTCCCAAGAACTAAAATGGAATGGGAAATTTATTTACGAAATGCTAATAGTGACAGCCTTGTTCTATCAAAAGTAGTGCCAGAAGGGAAACCCATGTCAAGTGAACAAAGTCCTTTAAGGAAGGTTCCTAATTTTGAACTTGAAACGATAGTATGTGCTGATTGCCCCATTTGCGGCGATGCGCTAGACGTGTTCCATGAAATCGGGAAATGGACCGACCCCTCCACAGCATTTTTGTACGAACTATCTCAAGTAGTAAATGCAACTCTGGAAACGGTTCCAACTTTAGGGATGGTTCGTAGTGGCAAAGATGAAGATGGACAGTGGGATGAGTACACTCAATCTTTATTGGATGGATCCACCATTGTAAGTGCATATGCCCAAGCAACCCCAGAGACTTATGACTATATTCTAATAACCCATCCATACTTTTTTGACTCAATATGCTTCGTTTATGCCGCACCTCAACCCGTACAGTTCAATCCATTGGGTAGGCTGCTGAGTCCGTTTAATACCCAAGTGTGGGTTTCTTTAATTGTTTCCGTCCTGGCAACATCCGCCACATTACATCTTATTTTGAGCCACAAAAACTCTAAAAGTTTGCAAAAATTGTCTGCTCTTGCCGCAATTTTAAAACCCCTATTTGATCAAAGTCCGATTGACACAAAATCCTTTGTGAAATGTGTTTCGAACAGTCTCAGTAGATCCGTGATAGCCGTCTGGTTACTACTGTTGATATCATTAGGGTGCGCGTACAAATCTAAAATGGTGGAGCTCATTGCTTTGCCCAAATTCAAAAGCGTTCCAACCACATTTGAGGACCTGGCAAATTCAAACTACCAAATCATGTCAATATTTTTCTCTGATCAAGTTGAAGTGAATCTACGGTTTAAAAATTCAACGGCATCGATGAAAATATTAGAAAGGACTGTGGCAAAGAACTTTGTGGATCCGGATGTAAGGTTTAACAACAGGGGTTAAAATTCCCTCAAATGTCTTTTCTAATCCATACTGGAATATTTCTAGTCAAATGTCTTTGCTATAATCAATACTGGTTAATTTCTAGTGCTACCAAGGAATTTTCGAGGCGGAGGCCGCTTGTATAGGATTTTTTATTGCCATCATGAGCATCGGGACTCCATTTATGGTGGACATTAACAAACAGCCAATATTTAGGAAATCGGCGGAGACATGGTATCTGGGATACGTTTCCATGGGAATAAGTCTAAATTATCCAGAACTACTAGGTTGCACTTGATTCATTCACAAAGATCTTTTCCTTTTGTTTTTATGCGTGTTTCAAATCAAATAATCAAAACGTTACTGGATTCTAGAACCCATGGATACCATTTTTCGACGCGTTGAAAACGCTGGATTATTAAGACAATGGCAGGAAGAACGCCACCGGATCAATCTAAATGCTGGCCAGAAAAATGCAATTCGTTTTGCGGAAAAAAATATTTTGTACAAAGGAGAAAATGGCTCTGTGAATAGTTTAAATAATTTTTCATTTCTCCTACTACAAATCCTCATGTTTTCTGTTTTAATAGGCAGTATGATTTTCACCTTTGAAATTGCTTCTAATAAGCGGCGTGGAAATAGGCAGTTTCATTCATGCATATTTCGGAAAATGACGTCATCATCCACACCTGTGATTTTTATTTCGTAGTGACTCCACTGTGTATTTTTATCCTTTAAATTTTGCACAGGTTTAAAAACCTAGAATCCCTGTATAAATTTCAATATACCTTCTACAAAAACTATTCCAGTATTAAACGTTCCCTGTATTGGTTCGAAGTGTTATAACAAATTTGATCAATGGATATGGTTTCAATGACCTTGACAAATCTCCGTCATGGGGAACATGTCTATGTAAATATATTGTGGAATTTTACGAGTCCCTTTGGCTAGACCCGATATTTTTACTGTAGTGAATTAACTTTATGCATTCCTTTTATCAGAGGGAGATTTGAATTTGATCATACAGCATATCTGTTTTTTGCTCTTCAATACTTTACCAAATAACTCAATTGTTTTGAGTCACGAAAGTTTCTTTTGGAGCGGTTTTTTCTTGCATTCCTGACCAAGCACTAAGGAGGGAAGAAATCCGATCAAAATCCGAGGGAGGACAGCGTGCATGTAACCCGTACCTGGCTGCCGCACTGACTACCATAACACGCAACCCAAGTCCATCCAAAAGGAGATACTCAAAATATAGCTAAGTGAATAAATAACAACGTATACGTGGTGCCAAGCCACGCCTATCTGTCTATACTTAGTAGTGTGTGGTGATACTATCACTGGACTCGATATATATGTAGATATTTGGGCTGCCGAGTTACTGCACTCTTACTAACTTTATGCCAACGGGGAAGGGATCAAAAAGGATAGAACTTAGTATGGATGCAATTCTAGAAGAGCTGAAAAAAATCAACGGAAGACTTAACGACTTCAACACCCGGTTTTCAAATATTGAAAAAAGATTCAAGGTTCTGGAAAAATTAGATGACTCTGTGAAAAAATGTGAATCCAAGCTGGATGAGGTAACGGAACGTATTGAACTACTGGAGATACGAGACCGAAGAAGAAATGTGATTGTACATGGAATGGACTGCAACAAATCCGAAACCGAAAGTGAGCTTTTCCAAAAAGTCGACTCGTTCTTTCAAACAACACTAGGACTGCAATCCTGCAAAGTGTACCTACAGAGATGCAGACGTCTTGGGGATCCCAGCAAGGTGAACCGACCCGTTCTTCTGTCGCTTCAACAAGACTGGCACCGACAAGAAATTTTCAGTAACGTGAGGAAACTTAAAGGGACAAAGTTCAAGATAAGTGATGACCTGCCAACACACATAAGAAAAAAACAGTCAATTCTACTCTTTGCGAGGAAACTAGCCAGGGACAATGGGGATAAGGTAGTTATGAGGCCGACAGAGCTTATCATCAATGGCATCTCCCACATTGTTAACTCAGAGAACAAAGGGGCGCCCAGGCCAGCAAAGATCATCCTCATATTAACACATTTTCTGCTTATCCGAGACTTTGTGCACGAAGGAATCTGTGACTGTAATTTGCAACTACCACACCAAAGTGATTGATGCAATCAAAGACAAATATTACGAAAGGAAGAATGAAAGGTGGTCTGCTAATAGGAATCAAACGAGAAATTAAATTCAAAATTCTTCACAAGCGTAGCTGCTTGTCTCCGGACATATTAAAACACTTATGGACTACATACGAGACTTGGTCATGAAAACTATACAAACTACAGGCTACCAATTAGTGTTTCCAGGCTCATTGCTCGCATTCGTCTAAATAGAAAAGTAATTAATAAAAGAAACACCACTATAACCCGAAGTGAACAGTGTCAATTATGTTTTTCACCCTGTAAGTGAAAAGTTCTTCCACCTAATATTTACCTGTTGTAAGACAAAACATTCGCGAATCCATTTTTGGGACTAACATGAGTGAAGCGGGCCGCAAGTTCTTTTGGTTTAATAGTCTTAAAAAGAATGAGTATGATTTCTGTAAAACACTGTAAAATTTTTTTCAATTACATAGCAAAACATTTTTAGGAAAAAAGAAAAATGCAGTATTACAATACATATTGAAGGGGCTCAGTCCCAGATCAATAAAAACTTACTACTACTACATTCCTTTTATCATCTCACTTCACCGCCTTTTAAATCTATAAGGACAAATAGTTTGTACAAAACTAGTTTTTTTGCACAAACTTCTAAATGATTTATTATGTAAATTGGGATCTACAGTTTTGGATCCTTAGCAAGTATGTATGTGCATACTTTACGTATCCTCTGAAGTGCTCGCAGACCAGGTCGGCTATGTTAGTTTTAAACCAAAAAGTAGTACAAATACCAGAACACTGTATTGAAATAAATTTTTTTAAACAATATATTATTATGCAGAATACTTTATTGAAATAGAGTTTAATAATTCATTGAGACTGTTAAAAACTTCAAAAGGTAAAATTCCGGGCAACAAAATAGGATGCGTGTCACCCCAGAAATTAATATGATAAGTAGACCGAAACCATTAATAGTATGATCCTTTGAATATGTTTTAAATGCTTATTTAATCCAATTGTGTACAAATATTCAAGAGGTAGGCTATACTGCATACACATCAATAAAGGGAAATTAATATCTTAATATTTTGGGCGTAGGAAGTGAAAACGATGTGATACAATACTTCCCAATAGATGACACCATCTGTAATCAACAACATTAATTGAAGGAAATAAATGATTATATGGTCCTTAAAAAAACAACATTAAAGTGAAACTTTTAATTTGATTCATCGGAGTGGCGGATGAAATTTCAAGTCTGAGCAAGTTCTCTGTTGTTGGACATATTTATTTGCATGTGCTTATATGTCATTAACCTGGTGATAATCCAGAAATCTTTTTGAAGAAGCAATAAACGTTTCTTAGTGCTAGCATCAAAAATAGCTCAAAATGGTAATACAAAAACTATTAAAACAATTTACTGCTGCACTATTTCCTAGTAGTTGCGTTTATTGTTAACTGGAATTTTCCATACATTTGGTAGATTTTGCCAAATAAAACATTAACAAATTCGATACTTAGAGCAAAATTTAATTATATCTACAATCCGATGAAGTTAAAGTGAATACGTAAAGTTTAATGTTGATTTATCAGTACACCTTAAAATTATCCATTTAAAAAAAACACAACGTCGCTTCTCAATGATTTTAAACACTCTTTTACGGCTTCCATCCGACCGGATAAATCGAATATCCGATCCGAATCCGATCCGAACCGAAATTTTCAGATACATTTTCTTATTATCCGATCCGACCGTTACGGATCGGATCAAAATTGTATTCATCCGTATCCGATCCAAAAATTTCGGATCGGATAAGTACATTATCCGATCCGACCCGCGGATATCCGAAATTATCCGAATTGATACCATTGGATGATAAAAAAAAGTATTAGGAATTTAGACTGCAAAAATGCATTAGCTTTTTACTACATCACAATATTACTCAATTTTGCATACATTACGTCATACGTACAAACTAAAAAAAAACTTTACAAACACTGCTGTAAATGTGAAGCACAGAATTAATAAGAAAACACGTAAAAAGCGGCACAGTTAATCCTTGGACCAATTGTTGTTGCACACTTCGTTCCTATTGGTCGCTCGAACGCGATAAAAATTTGATTTTCGGATATCCGTCGGATTATCCGATATTTACTATTTGTGATCCGAACCGATCGAAGTCGTTTCCAAATCCGATCCGATCCGAATCCGATGACCGGATAAGGGGTACGTATCCGATCCGATCGGATTGTGTTCGGATCGGATAAGTAGTGTATCCGATCCCGTCGGATATCCGAGGATCATCCGATCGGATGGAAGCCTTACACTCTTTGATGATACCGCTGCGCAACAGTAGTGATATTTTTATTTTGTTGAGACATTAAAATGGAATAAAAATGCATGGTGTATTAATATGCATTGTTTACAATATGCACATGTTGAAAATCTTTTCTAAATCATTGAAATACATTTGCTAAAAACTTTAAGAGTTCCTGCTGTATTTATCTACTTAGCAATATTTAAAGCCTATTTGATGTCATAATCATCACATGTACACGCTTTGAACAAATAATGAACTTTGAACTTTACTAATCGTCCCACTCTCCTTGAAACTTAAGTGCTATCATATTTCAAAAGGCTGGAGAACTACAATTTGAAGCTGAAACTCTGGCTTCTTCTTCGCTTGCTCGAAACTGGATGAGAATGATTATGTAAGTTGTTACCGCAGCTAGAATCTGAAAGCAAGATCACAGAACGTCCACTTAAAAACAATCTGTACCCACAAGCACATAGACAAAATACCTGTATTGCGTAGTTTTATATTACCGATGTTACCAAATGCCGATCAACCTTAAAGAATTGTCCAGGACGTATTGCAGGAGCATTTGTTGATAGTTTCAAAGTCAATGTACTGACCTGGAGAATCAGAAATAACCTGTTCATAATTATATACATACATGGGCATACAAACAAAATAGAATCATTGACCCCGTAGTTTATTGATTATTTAAAATTAAATGTTCCGAACCTTGATAAAAAGATGCTTGGAAATCTGTTGAGAATCAATGCAATACAATTTCGCTAGGACAGCTTTCAGAGCTCGATCCAAAGCAGAACAGACAGAAGCTAAATGGTATACTTGAAATAAATGGACATTCACGTACAGCGCAATCCAAATAACGTTGAAGTAATTACCAGATATGTAGAAAAACATTGCAATGAAAATTTGCAAGGTCACTACAACAAGCATCAATAAAATTTGCAAAATAATTTCCAGACCAAACTGCAGATCGTATCGTGAAATTAAATCATCCATGACTTCATAAGCTCTAACACATCCAGCAGTAAGGCTTTCTGAACTGTTTGGATCTCCATAAGCTGTCGTATCTCTAATTGAATCCTTCGGTTCGTCCTTTTGAACTACGTTCTGCAGCTCCAAGGCAATGATACTGAGACAAAAGATGTAAACACGTAGGAAATAAGTGACAAATAAAGTGAATAAAAAATTGGTAAGGGTTCCCCACATCCAAAAAACAGCTATTAAAAAAGAATAACTCGATTTGAAGGAAATCTCTTCTTCTTGACGGAAGTTTGTGAACGGACTGACAGCCATAATAAGAACCAAGTAAGCAATTCCAGCTATGATGGAGTACTTTAACGTTGATTCAATTTTCCTAAAATACCCATCGTAGTTCATACGTTGATCGGAGCAAAAGTCAAAGTTGGGGTGAATAAAAGCAAATTTTGTTAGTCTTGTAGTATTGTAATCCCAAAATTCAACTATTGATCTGTTTTTAATCAGCATGATGATCCTGAAACCAACGGAACTCAGAGACATTATTGAAGATAGTAATGTGTAAGTTATTCTCTCCGTTTGACCCATATAAACGTAGTTCCTGGTGAATTCCTGTAAATATCGAATATTTTCTGCCATTATGAGAATTATAAAAATAATGGTCCAGCAGAAATTGAAGGAAAATATTTGGAGGGAAAGTCGTAATGTTGTGTGTTTGAACACTAAAGGAAATAATCCAAAGACCCGAAGACTAGTAATCAGCAGTTTGCAGTTGTGATATAATTTCTCTGCCATTGTTACTTTGATTGGTGGCAGTCTTACTGTTGTGAAAACATTAGGTGTTTTGAGAGGTTTGATCCTGTCACCAACACTTTTGCAAAATATTTCAGACATTATGAGTAGACTCTGAGTGCGGGGAATATTTAAATTGAAGATGTTTTAATTTATTTTATTTTTATATTAGATATCAAGATTCTCACAGAATGAAAACAATGCTTTTGTTCAATGGGGAAAAAGAAGTCTTTCCACGTATGTTGAGAAAATTCATATTTTCTCACCTAATTGCGCTCTCTGATGGCAACATTTTATAAGTTGATTGACTGCATGTACAATATATGTATGTGAATGAACATATTTACCTAATTTATTATCTGTCATCAAATGTTAGTGTGGCGGTACAAACAACTATCAAAGCAGTTTGAAGGTAAAGGCGTGGCCCGCAGGTCATTTCCCCACCTAACCCGTCTTACCTGCAAATATGTAACCCGAACTCGCCGGACCCGGAAATAAATTTCTGCAACATTGGCCCGCCCCGTCCCGACAATATTTTTTTAGGCCCGCACCAGAACGCAGCCAGCTGGGTTTCAGTTGACGCGTCCCAACTCAGCTTGGGGGCCCGCAAATGCTTTATAGGATTTTAATTTATGTAAAATTATTACTGAATAGGAACAACCAACACTTACAAATGAACAAAGATGTTAGCAAGCCCAAAGCCATATAATTCTAATCCAAAAATCCTAAACATTGTTGCGGGCTGCTATATTTAGATCAAGCCCAAACTCGCCCGCAACCAGCACTATGTGCATAAAGTACGACCCCCGCTCTGTTGAAATACGATAACAACCCTGCCCGAATTGCAACGTGCAACATGAATAATCATTAAGCCCGAACCCGCCCATAACCCGCACCAGCGGGCCACGCCTTTATTTGAAGGTAAACAGTAGATATTAGAATTGTTCGTTTGTAGATGAAGACATTAATATGGCATAAACGGGAATTTATCCTTAATACATCTGTGTACTGACACTCCTTAATTATTATACTAGTCTTTTTAGGTATGCTGGGATGGATAGTATAGAACAAGTAAAAGCCCCTGTGCGAAGCACAGGGGCAATTACTTAAGAATTGTGAGAGTATACAAAACCGTAAATTGCTATAGATCCCGTATCATGGCATGTCGAGAAGGCTAAATATTAATAGCCCGCTTCGCTGGGCAAAGTAATCTCATATAAGACATTTGAACTATTAATTGTAAGACTAATAATTCGTTTCAAATTGCTAGTTGGCAATTCTTCATCAAAAAATTATGTTACAACGCTCCAGCCCATTAAAGTTCTCTCCCTAACTCAATATTTGGCTATACACGGGGAATTTAACTAATCTCTTGATCAACTTAATACCAACCAAATTGTTATTAATTCTTGCTGTTGAATAGTGTTGTATGTTGCTTCACCCATTAGTGGATCAAATATGATTTTTTATGTTATTATAATTTGTATGTATATATCTCTGTTGCACCGTAATAATGTAACTGAAGCCTCAGACACTGGACGCACTGATAATTTAAAATAGGAAAAGTGAAACGAATTCATATTAGCGCAACTTTTGGTCCACAGCAAGTCCATGGTTCCTACAAATCAATCCTTAATTCCTAACGTTATGTTTATGGGATATAAAGATCAAATGTATGGATGTAAAGGCTTGTATTTAAAAAATAGTGAGCAAATAACTTCAGCAATACAAATTCTGAGAATGAATCTGACGTTCAGAGCTATGCAAAATACTTGGTCTGAGGTGACAAAATACAAAATAAAATACCTGAAGTAAAATGTAGAAAATACAAAATACAAAGTAAAATAAATCAGGTTACATTACTAAAATACAAATAAAAATAGAATACATGGTCGGTAATTTAAAATACTCAAATAGAAAATAGTATTTTAAATACAATACGTTTCTTAAAATACCCAAATAATGCTCACTATTTTCAGTTCAGGACTCAAACAGCTTTAAAAGGCAACATTTTATTAAAACAATTACATAACTAATCACGTAATCACTTCAAGAACTGCATATAAAACTTGTGTAGCAACAAATGATTCAACTTTTATTGAATAAGTTATAATTACGTTGACTAAAGATAATCAGTTATTTTGATTGTTTATTAAGTAATGTAGATTATTATGATATCTTTAGTATCCGAGTTAGTATCTGAAAATTAAATTGAGTGTCTTCGGCGGATCTTAAATATTGTTGTTAAAGGGGCAAAGTGAACTAAATGTAAATGATGTACAAAAGCATACAAGCGTAATCTATATTGCCTATTCAGTGACGATACTGTATGTAATGCTGAATATCGAGAACCTGAACATGCTTCATGTGTGTATTAAAAATGATTCATTCCAACGTATGTTATTGCATGGCTAAAATGGAGTTCTTACAGATATTGACCATCATTCAAACTACAAACAATGTAAAAGTTGTAATGATGCTGATCCAAATACTTTATTTGAAATACATTTTCCAGGCCCTTGAAAGTAAGCAAATACAAAATACTTTTGTACTTACAGGCCCTTCAAATACTGAGTACAAAATACTAGCCCACTGCTTGCTAACTTTAAAATACAAAATACAAAATACTTTGTGGTCTGAAAATACGTATTTTAAAATACTGTATTTTAAAATACTGTATTTTAAAATACTGCTTAGCTTTGCTGACGTTATATATAAAAACTGTTGCAATAAGTACTTTCAATTCCATTTGCTTTTTCCAAATAAGAATCCCACACTTATGTGTACAAATTTCAGGCATTAAAATTCTCCTCTCCTCAAATTCGACAGTGCTGTAACCGAGCGTAGTTTTTCTCACTACCAGACTACCAGGAGGATAATGGTGTCTACTTATAAGGAACATTTCACAGCTGCAACAGAAATTTATTTTGAAATTTCGCTCGATTAGTACCTACAAACACATAATTGACTTCAGTGGCACACTTCGTTGTTACTATTTTTTTAATAGAGTTGCGCTACATTGCGTGTAAATATTTGTGCTCAAATATTTCCTTGGGGGAATGTTATATCTGTAAATGTTTTTTATTTCGAGCAAAATATTTAATTCACGATCATCCGAGTACCCTTGTCCATCAAGAGTGAAGCTCAAATTATTTGTAGGGCTGCTATGTATACCGAAAGTAAACATTACTTTTTGAAAGTAAGGCAGAAATCCAAACTTGTTCATTCAATTTCAAGAACGCTACACTTTGCAATAATGCGAGCCGATTTGAATGGGAGCAATCTAGTTTCAATCTGAACTGGTCATGTATTGTGAACGTTAGTCTAGAGCAGGGCTGGCACGGACTTAAATACGGATACTTTTTTAATTATTGAGATACGAAGGAAATATCTGAGACAGAGCTAGGTATTCACGAGACAAACTTTCAATTTTGGAGAGAATTTTTTGAATACCAATTCCGATTCGAATTCTTTTTTTAAAACCTGATTTTTAGCTATTGTGAGCATCGAAATTCAAAAATTCTTTTTGGATTCCGATTCTACAATCATTGATCTATTTTTCTATGCTCACACTCAGGGTTGCACAAATGAAAATGCCCTCGGTTTTATGCCTGCCCTCCTGAAAATGCCCTGAAAATGCCCAAAACGCCGAAAATGGCCTGAAAATGCCTTACTCTGAAAATGCCCGGCATTTTGGGCATTTTCGGCAGGCATTTTGGGCATTTTTATAGAAACTTATACACTATGACCAGTATAAATCGTTTAGCGAATATAAGGGAGTTTTTCGTAGTATAATCGAACCCATCCAGTTTTAGAAAATGTTATACTTGATTTAAAAAAAAAGAATTTAATTCGTCTAATTCCCTAATGGCTATTTTAATAAGCCCCAACGGAGTTGCAAACCTTCAACGCTGTACATTAAAAAAACTTTTGGATTTGGAAAGAACAATTTGCACAGTGCCAGCACAAATTCCGTATTTTGATAATGGCTTGTAAAGTATAGAAAATTTTACACTTTCGTTAGATACAATGCGACGGTTATAATATATGTCAAAACTTGGAGCTTCCGTGGAAAATTTTGTGTCGACTTTGAAAACTGCATTTAATCAGCCGTAGAAAACCAGTGTAATAATTCTAGGAGTTCATAATGTAACAATAAATACATTTAGATGACGACGAGTTTTGAAGCTCCCAAACAATGATATTGTTAATCTTTTAACAACTATTTTATCTTTTTGTGTTGCATCTTTGCCCGAATATGTTTGTTCTTGAAATCTAAATCATAATTACAGACACGGTGTACAAGCGAATTTTTACAACAAAATAAGGAAAATAGAATAATTATTATTATTTTTCCATAAATATGTCTATATCAACTGGTTCCAGGTTTCTACCTTTTTGGTAACAATTTGCTTCTATAATTTTATCAGGTAATCCAGTTGAATATTAAAATTATTTTCAACATACTGTTTTGTGACTTATTTTGCAAAATTAGCAGGTAGCTAAAGTCATATATTTAAAAAATTGGAGTGAATATGCCGAAAACGCCTGCCCTAGGCTGAATATGCCCAAAATGCCCAAAGTGCCATAGATGCCCAAAATGCCATGAAATGAAAATGCCCAAAATGCCAGGGCATTTTGGGCAGGCATAATGCCGAAAATGCCATGGCATTTTCAATTGTGCAACCCTGCTCACACTTACTCATGAAAAATGACCATTTGAATACAAACGAGGGTCCAAGTTTTTGGGGCAATATGCAATTCGAATTCCGATATCCAGCCCTGGTTTAGAGTAAAAACTGTAATTTCAATTCCAATCCAATATCAAATTTTAATTTAAGCTAAATCCCAAATTTTGTAATGAAACTCGAATTTAAAATTCAAATTCAAATTAAAACGAATCAAAACAATTTGTAAAATTTTCTTAAAAACATTAAAAATCAAATATGGGCTGTATCAGTAGTTTCGAGTTGTCATGAAATTTGATAAACTAGAGTGCAAACTCAGTATTCGAGTTCAAAACTAAAAATTGGGTGTAAAACTAAAACTCTAGTGTGAAAAACTTGTTGAGTTTCGTGAATAACCTCGAAGTTCACGCATGCAACGACGTTACAATTTAACACATGGGTTTTAAGTTTCCATTCTGAATACTTGCTCGTTTCTTCTGACACAAGTTCTTACAGTAGTTTTTAAATCAAATTCGGGTTCAAAAATGTATGCAAATTTTGAAGTGAAACCCGATTTTCAAAATGGTATTTGAGGTTGGATTTTGCACTCAGTCTTATAAGCAAAAGCTAGAAATTGAATATCGAGTTCATCATCATTTATTATATTCCATGGGTTTGCGTGTAGAGAAATGATTTTACATTCGGGTTTGAATGTCTTATAAAAATTTTAGAATTCAAATTGGAGTTCTCACTCGAGCTCGAGATTAACATTCAAATTCCATGGCCAAGAAAGTAGTGAATGTGTTACTGAAGTAAACTACCTGAAGGTAAAATTCAAGCGAAATTTCAAAACAACTACAGTAGTGAAACTTTCCTTGCTAGCAGGAAAGATCAATTAACGTGTAATTCGAAACACGCCTATTTGATGAACAAACTATTTGAACAACATATTGAATTTTAATATAAATTCCCTAAATATGATTATATTAATCCACTTATGTGTACCAACCCGTGTACACAAATTAAGCAAGCACTGAAAAAAGTAACGCTAAAGCAAACAAATAGTAGCTGACATGGCTTATTAATTCGGGCCAAAGGTGCGCTCCTTACGTAGATCTAGGATAGGATATAGGCAAAATTTCCAGGCCGCAGTAAAATCTGGGATAATATAGGCGCGGTTCTAGGATGGGCAAGGATAAGCGTATGGGTAAAAGATTTGAATATAGGCAAGAAGCTAAACTTATATAGGCAACGGGGCATTATAGGCTCGGCCTGTTTGCATGGAGAGTTATAGGAGGGATATGGGTAGGTATCAAAATAAGCTGAAAAGTCATTAACGGAGTCATGAAGAGTCGTTTAGAAATCAGGAAATAGAGTATTTTAAATCAATCCTTGTTTGTATGTATGTATATACAGTATTGTACAATGAATTACTACATCTATCATCTTCCGCCGGCGTTATTTCCAGTCAAGCGCTTTTCAGGCTTAAAACGTTTTTGTTAGCACACAGTAGGAGTAGAATGAATTAAGTGAATGTATGCGTCTGTACGTTCGCCTAAATTTTCAGTATCCAGCGCTAATAGAATATACATGCCACGCCGTGACCTCCGTTCACTTTCAGTTTAATGATAGTCCATTTTAGTCCATTTGTTAAAAGTATATCTTCTTTTAGCTTCGAATATTTCTATGTTTCGTTGTTAATTATTGCAAATGAGCACGATTTACTCTATAACACCATCCAAGACAAACTAGTTTGTCAAAAAGCAGCAATGCAGTATTAATAAGTTGTTGTTTGAATCCTGCTCTGCATTGTAATTGCCTGTAATTGCAACTTTTCAAACAAACTCTATATTCACTGTAATTATGAAATTGCTTAGCACTTTTCAGTTTTAGTATTTTCCTGCTCTTTATGATTATTTTGAGATGGCGTCTAGAAACAGAATGGTGCGCAATAACATGAACTCCAGGCCAGTGGTCGTCACGGAAACGGGTAAAACCCGGGTACATGGGAACGGGAAGGAGTACAGGAACGTGTAGGGGAACAAATATTTTGTTCCCAGCCAGTTTGGGTACGGGAACAGGAACACACTCAGGTCGACCCGATCACCGGGAACAGGAACAGGAACAGAGATTTTCAATTTGTTCCCGTTCCCATCGGGAACGGGTACGGTCTACGCATGATCCCGTTCCCATACCTGTTGTTCCCGGGATCGAGTGGGTACTTTTACCATCTTCTAGGAACACACTCAAAATTGATCTTGGAAGCAAAGTTGCTAGCCTATCCTACATGTAGGCCTACATGTAGGCCTATTTATAGGGTGCGAGCTATTTGCAGAAAAAATTATAGGCAAAATAGGGTGCACTGGTTTTCGCAGAAAAAATGCCTATAAAATAGGAATGCACGCCTGCATACAAGCGGTCATATAGGCATATATGTAGGCAGCACGAGAACACGCTTGTATGAAGGCAAATATGTAGGATGTACATATATACATAACTATTTTCACATTATGGAATAAGTCTTATCTCAATGCTAACCAAAACGATTTTTGAACGTTGGCTACGTTGGATTGGAGGTTGAAATATCAGGCTACTGCAGGGACATCTGAGATTTCCCATTCAAAATAACATCCATACATAACTAAGTACATATACATATCGTCGGCTAATTCTAAAAAGTACCATTTTCATTTGCGAACCCGTTTAAAAAGCATAGGTTCTGAAATGAAAATGGTACTTTTTAGAATTTAGCCAACGATATATTGTATGTGATTGCTCGATGCTTATATACTTACTGTAACGTGCAATACGACCAATCAATACGAGTTTTCACATTATGCATGAGTATCATTAATTTTGAAGAAGTACTCACAATCAGTTTGTTAAAAAATATGATACGTATAAGAAAGTAACAAGTAATTGTGAGTGTTTGCTGAATAATTGTTGAATATGAGGGATAGCCTAATTGTTTTCTAAACTAATGCTAAATGTCCATAATAAATTTGCTAAAATAAAGACAGCAAAATGTAATTATGAATTTTAATCAAAATATAATTTAATTCTACAGTATAGGGTCCCATGTAGGAAGGGGCTAACACTTTCCGTTACCCTATATAGGCAGAAATGTAGGCAGCGGCAAATGCCTACTTGTAGGCAAGGATATAGGCCCAGCAATTGCACAAATAGGAGAGAAGGAAGGCCCCTCCTAAACTGAATTTATAGGTAGGATGTAGGATAGGCAAAATCAGTTTAGCATCTTTGCTTGGAAGACTTAATAGTATTTATGTAAACAATTCAATTTGCATATTCCATTGTAGTCTTTTTTTCTGCAATTTTAACACACATATCCTTGCCTTAAAGATAATAATGTTAGAACTCCTTTTTCAGTACAATTGAAGTATTGCCTAGAATAATAATTCTACAAATTTAATATAATAAATATTAAAATAATTATTATTAGTTTATTCTTTTGTTGCAAGTTTTACTCTTGAGAAATTGATTGCTCGAATAAATTTTTTTTTTTCAAATAAGACTAACTAAGGGAAACTAATCCTTATGTTTTTCAGATAGTTTCAGTATGCAGAAAATTATCTATGGGTCATCTATGATCTTAAATATTAAGTACCATTTTGAAACCCTCATCAACATTCCATTTTATTGTTGGAAAAGCAACATCACTGCTCCATTCATTGTTGCATCCTTTCCCAGTATGGCATTTTAGTGTTGATATTCGTCTACTCGGTACATAATCTCTGAAGAATTAAATAATTAGTTATTATGCTGTTACGTTTGCTACAGGGGTGCGTTTAGCCGCCATACACATTGTTTTTATCTGCAAAACGAAGGGTTTGGTATTTACAAAAATTTTGATAATAATTTTTACCACACCTAAGTACAACACGACCTGGACCCGGGTACGGGACCGGGAACACCAGCTGTGGGAACGGGAACGGGTCCAGAACATTTTTAATTTCTGGGTATGGGAACAGGAACAGGTTCGGGTAGAAATTTTTATTAAATTCATGGGAACGGGTGCCTAAATACTGTTCCCACTATCACGGGAACGGGTCCGGGTACGGGAACACTTAAGGGGAGTACCGGGTGGGAACAGGAACGGGAACAAACTTGTACCCATGACGACCACTGGTTCTAGCATCAAAAATTTCATAAAATAATTTCGGTTGTGAATACAAAAACCGTAAATTCTGTTAGTTCCTTTTAAAAAAATCCCTGCTTTGTTTCGGTTACTTGTATTTTTCTTAGCCTGAGTTGTCTGAATTACTGTTCAAAGATATCTCCAAGTCTTTGATTGGAAGTCATGGGCTCAAAATGGTAATGCATAAACTATTATAACAATTTACTGTTGCACTATTCCCTAAAAGTTTGCGTTTATTGTTAGCTGGAATTGTCCATACATATGGTAGATTTTCCCAAATAAAACATTAAAAAATTCGATACTTAGAGCAAAATATGATTATATCTACAATCCGATGAAGTTAAAGTTAAAGAACGTAAAATTTAATATTGTATTATCAGTACACCTTAAAATTATCTATGTTTAAAAAAAACACAGCGTCGCTTCTCAATGATTGTAAACACTCTTTGATGATACCGCTGAGCAACTGTAGTGATATTTTTATTTTGATGAGACGTGGAATAAAAATACATAGTGTATTAGTACGCATTGTTTACAATATGCACATATTGAAAATCTTTTCTAAATCATTGAAATACATTTGCTAAAAACTTTAAGAGTTCCTGCTGTATTTATCTACTTAGCAATATTTAAAGCCTACTTGATGTCATAATCATAGCATGTACACGCTTTGAACAAATAATGAACTTTAAGCTTTACTAATCGTCCCACTCTCCTTGAAACTTATCAAATTTCAAAAGGATGGAGAACTACAATTTGAAGATGAAACTTTTTCTTCTACTTCGCTTTCTCGAAATTGGATGAGAATGATTATGTAAGTTGTTACCGTAGCTAGAATCTGAAAGCAAGAACACAGAAAGTCTACTTAAAAATCATCGCTACGCGATAATTTGAGGCTTCGCGTAGGGTGGCGTCATCTACCGCAGTCAAAGTAGGATAAATTTTCAGTTTTTTCACAATTTCAGAATTTTTTTCGAAAAAACTATCGGGCCGATTTGAACCACATAGATAGTAACCATTACTATTTACATAGGCAATGTTCACAAAAAGTTTCATTGAAATGCATTCAGTAGTTTTGGAGATAACTATCATTTGACTTAAAGTCCAAAATTTAAAGAATTGTTTTCTAAAAAACTATACTGCCGATTTCAACTAAATACGAACTCAGTCTTACTTTCGACACAAGTAATGTCCACAAAAAATTTCATTGAAATCGGTTCGGTAGTTTTTGAGTAATCGTGCGGAAGGACTAGGTCTCCTCACAACTTCAAGTAGTAGTTGCAACTTACAATTTCAATTACAACTTCAAGTCGACTTCAATTTATTAAAAATATTAAATTGTAAATTGAAGTCAACTTCAATTTGAAACAAAATATTAGTTGAACATTCAATTTCAACTTCAATTCAACTACCAAGTAAAGCATTTCATTTGAAAACCATAGTCAATTCAACTTCAAGTTGCTGAAGCACAAATAATTGACAGTTGAGGTTGATCAATTGACAATTTCTGAACGAATTAAATATATGCGTTCGCAAAGTCAATTCCGGGAATCCACCGGTATTTTTAATGAACGAACGATACTACGTCGCGCTGTTGGCAACGCAAAGCTCCAGAAATCTCGTTCATACACAATCTATAATTATTTCGATCGTTAAAATCGTTGATGTAGCTGTTAAGGGAGACTCAGAAGTTGGTTGTTGGTTTCAGCTTTCGACTAAAAACGAAAACGAAATTCCTTGTCATAACCAATCATTATGTATTCCTCGACGGAGTTTAGGGTTGTCTGAAATTTGAAAACCATATGGAATTATTGAATCAAAAATCAAGTGCTGTTTCTAAAAAGCTCTTTGGGGAAATATAGTTTTAGTTTAATGGTATTAAGTCTAACTTCTTGTAATTTTACGAGTTAAAAGGAATAAATGAGCATGTTATAAAACATTATATTTTTTATTTTGGTATCAAGTAGAAGTATTTAATGGGACGTTAAATTGTTCAACTCAATTTAAATCAACTTGAAGTCAATTTCAAGTCAACTTCAATTTGTACAAAAATTACTACTTGTAATTGCCAACTTCAAATATTGAAGCCATAAGTTGGTTTCCAGTAATTGACTGTCAATTAAAAAATTGAATTACAATTGGTCAAATACAACTATTAGAACGAAATTGAGTTGAAATTCAATTTCAAGTACAACTTCAAGTTCAAATAACGTGATAACTTGAGTTGTGAGGAGCCCCAGGAAGGATGCACGGACGTACGGACCAGGCTATTTTACTAGGGGGCTGACGCCACCCTAAAAACAATCTGTACCCACAAGCATATAGACAAAATATCTGTATTACGTAGTTTTATATTACCGATGTTACCAAATGCCGATCAACCTTAAAGAATTGTCCAGGACGTATTGCAGGAGCATTTGTTGATAGTTTCAAAGTCAATGTACTGACCTGGAGAATCAGAAATAACCTGTTCATAATTATATAATTACATACATGGGCATACAAACAAAATAGAATCATTGACCCCGTAGTTTATTGATTATTTTAAATTCAATGTTCCGAACCTTGATAAAAAGATGCTTGGAAATCTGTTGAGAATCAATGCAATACAATTTCGCTAGGACAGCTTTCAGAGCTCGATCCAAAGCAGAACAGACAGAAGCTAAATGGTATACTTGAAATAAATGGACATTCACGTACAGCGCAATCCAAATAACGTTGAAGTAATTACCAGATATGTAGAAAAACATTGCAATGAAAATTTGCAAGGTCACTACAACAAGCATCAATAAAATTTGCAAAATAATTTCCAGCCCAAACTGCAGATCGTATCGTGAAATTAAATCATCCATGACTTCATAAGCTCTCACACATCCAGCAGTAAGGCTTTCTGAACTGTTTGGATCTCCATAAGCTGTCGTATCTCTAATTGAATCCTTCGGTTCGTCCTTTTGAACTACGTTCTGCAGCTCCAAGGCAATGATACTGAGACAAAAGATGTAAACACGTAGGAAATAAGTGACAAATAAAGTGAATAAAAAATTGGTAAGGGTTCCCCACATCCAAAAAACAGCTATTAAAAAAGAATAGCTCGTTTTAAAGGAAATCTCTTCTTCTGGACGGAAGTTTGTGAACGGAAGGACAGCCATAATAAGAACCAAGTAAGAAATTCCAGCCATGATGGAGTACTTTAACGTTGATCCAATTTTTCTAAAATACCTATCGTAGTTATTACACTGATCGGAGCAAAAGTCAAAGTTGGGGTGAATAAAAGCAAATTTTTTTAGTCTTGTGGTATTGTAGTCCCAAAACTCAACTATTGATCGGTATTTAATCAGCATGATGATCCTGAAACCAACGGAACTCATAGTCATTATCGAAGATAGTAATGTGTAAGTTATTCTTTCCGTTTGACCCATATAAACAGAGTTTTTGGAGTATTCCTGTAAATACCGAATATTTTCTGCCATTATGAGAATTATAAAAATAATGGTCCAGCAGAAAGGGAAGGAAAATACTTGGAGGGAAAGCCGGAATGTTCTGTGTTTGAACACTAAAGGAAATAATCCAAAGACCCGAAGACTAGTAATCAGCAGTTTGCAGTTGTGATATAATTTCTCTGCCATTGTTACTTTGATTGGTGGCATTCTTACTGTCGTGAAAACATTAGGTGTTTTGAGGGGCTTGATCCTGTCACCAACACTTTTACAAAATATTTCAGACATTGTGAAATTTTGTAGATTCTTACTGCGGAGAATATTTAACTTATTTTATTTTTATATTAGATATCTAGATTTTCACAGAATGAAAACAATGCTTTTGTTCAATGGGGAAAAAGAAGTCTTTGCACGTATTTTGAGAAAATTCATATTTCTCTCCTAATTCCGAACTCTGATGAAGGCAACTCTTAATAAGTTGATTGACTGCATGTACAATATATGTAGATACGTACTTATGTGAATGAATATATTTACCTAATTTATTATCTGTCATATTAGTGTTAATGTTAGTGTGGCGGTACAAACAACTCTATCGAAGCAGTTTGAAGGTAAACAGTAGATAATAGAATTGTTCATTTATAGATAAAGAAATTAATATGGTACAAATGGGAATTTATTCTTAATACTTTCTAAGGTGTATTGAACCTTCTTAATACTTTTACACGACTCTTATTACGTATGCTGGGAGGGGTAGTATGGAATAATTGTGTCTACTTGTAAGGAATATTTCACAACAGCACCCGAAATTTATTTTGAAATTTTGCTCGATTAGTACCTACAGGCACATACATATGCAATTGACTTCAGTGGCACATTTCGTTGCTGCTATTTTTTGGTTAGAGCTGCGCTACAGTGCGTGTAATTATTTGTCCTCAAATATTTTCACAAGGGGAATATGTTATATGTTTTTTATTTTGATCAAAATATTGATTTTAAATTTCTTAAAAAAATTTCTGCAGTTTGAAGTTTTTCAATTCAAATTTGAGTTCTCACTCAAGGTTAACATTCAAATTCCATAACCAAGAAAGTAGCATCAAGTGATTTGTTGCTGAAGTTAACTACCTGAAGGTACTAGTCGAGCGAAATTTCAAAACAATAACAGTAGTGAAACTTTCCTTGATAGTAGGAATGATCAAGTAATGTATAATTCGGGACAAGCCTATTTGATGTACAAACTATTTGAACAACATACTGAATTTTAATATACATAAATTACCGATATATGATTACATTAATCCACTCATGATTAACCGTGTACACAAATTACGCAGGTACTGACACAAGTAACGCTGAGACAAACAAATAGTAGCTGACATGGCTTATTAATTCGGGCAAATCGATACAAAATTTGCTTTATCATACACAATAGTACATCGCACACAGCTGTCAGCGGCATTTTGCTTTACAAAGATAAATAATTTCGAGCCTTTCGGTAGCGGTAAAAATTGTAATTACAAATAAATTATATGCAAAGATTTGTGGAAGCACAACAAAATCCTGTTGACAATGTTCATAGTTTTAGTTTTCATGTTTAGACTAAACTAGTAAATAAACCTTATACATGTAAGTGTGTGACATGTGGCACAAATCACGAATCACACACTAACCTTAAACATAACGGGCGCTACACAATATGGTCCTGGATAGTGATGCGGTCCGGACATACCAGACCCCCACCTTAAAAATATGTATGCCCAGCCTTAAGGGCACGGATTCAGAATACCTTAAAACCTTGGTACCCGTAATAAATTAACCCCTTTCTTGATTTTATTTTGTTATCCTTAAATTAAATTGAACCTGAATAGAATTTCAACATTGCATCATGTTTGCTACAATCAGACGGATTAAAATAATTTTTAAATAATTCCCTTGTGAGCTAGGGGGCAACGGAGTTAGGATATATTCCCTCCGACACAATCCCTCCGGTTATATTCCCTCCGACACAATCCCTCCGGTTATATTCCCTCCGGATATATTCCCTCCGACCACAACCCCTCCATGCTTGGAAATAATCCCTCGCACAAATATTTGCCACTCATATATGCAGAAGTGTTCGTCACTATGCCAGCAAAGCAAACGCAATGCGGATCGTATGGTGACTCGGCTCAACAAATAACACTTATGCGCCAGTTGGCATAGTAACAACTCGTTGACGAAAACTCGCGTTTAGAACTCATCATCAAGGAAGATGATTTTTTACGGAAATGTTATTAACAAATGCGAAACCATGCATTACAGCAACTTGATTTGTCTGGTCATTGGTTGGTGCAATCCGTTCAATCTTCGTTATTTCATTCAAGGTTAATTACGTAGCTATACTTGTAGATATTATGAGGCCTGAGATTTCACTTGCTGTAGCTTCTTTTTAAAAAGGAAGGACAATTCCAACTGTACTTAATTATTTCAGGATTGTTAAATTTTGTTGCCATAGTGAGCGTAAATTTATTGGGTGTTTATACAAACAGTCCGAGGGAATATCTCCTCTCAAGGAGGGAATATGTTCGGAGGGAATGTGTTCGAGGGAATATAACCCGAGGGAAAATCCTAAACATTGTTGATTGAAATTTAAACCTTTTGAGGGCTGCTATATTTGGATCATACCCGAACTCGCAAGTAACCAACACTATGTGCATAAAGCACGACCCGACCCGCCCCGTTGAAATACGATAACAACCCTGCCGCAACTTGCAACACGAAGAATCATTAAGCCCGAATCCGCCCATAACCCGCACCCGCGGGCCACGCCTTTATTTGAAGGTAAACAGTAGATAATAGAATTGTTCATTTATAGATAAAGAAATTAATATGGCATAAACGGGAATTTATTCTTAATACATCTGTCTACGGAGGGATAATATAGAATAATGGTGTCTACTTAGAAGGAACATCCCGTGCCTTTGAATCGGTGATAGTATGTTGCCAACTATTCATGCACCAAAAAGTAGTGTGAAGTTTCCTTGTCAGCCGTTCAATAGCGCGCCAATTCGTAGCACCCATTTGAAATCCACTAATACATGAACAAGTATGTAGACGTTGTCAGTGGAATACAGTATAGCTCACCACATGCCAATAGTTACTGCACATCCAATCTGCTCTCACAGTTGCTCACACACTGTCAGTTGTCCCGTCTATACACAGACCTGCTCATTTAGTGGTTACCCACTTTTTGTTGTATTTTTGTTGTATAATAATTAATGATATTTGAAGCTCTAACTAGTAATGCCTCAATTTGAACCGGTAATTGGATGCTATTAATCACCTTTTGCTTGCAAAATACCCAGTGTTCAAAAAAGAGGCTATGTAATATAATAATTATGTATTTTATCCACAATTTAAATTAAAATAACTGACAATGGTATCGTTACTCACATCGTTTTTATTATACCAAAAACATTAACTCGCATTATTTGTCACCTTACAGGGAAAAGATATAAAATTAAAAATGTGTTAATAAAATGTAAGACAAGGTGGCTTGCGGGGCACATACAGTTTCTGGAGTGAAAATAAACGCATATGAAGAGAACTTAAACTAACAATAAATTTGCAGCAATTAAAATGCTACAAAAATCCAAAAATATTCAAGTAGTGTAGAAAAACTAGTACAATAATTCACAATGAAGTAATTATTGGCATAAATGGACTCCGGAGTCCAGATATCTTCACTGTGGCGTGGATGAGGTACATTGAGTCTTTTTACCACGTAAACCAGTCTGTGGGGGTTTTCTAGGCAAAATTCTTCGATTTCCATTTTTATCATAACGAGTACGAAAGTACTGAAATACCCGGCTGGCAGAACCTCGAACTTCTCGGCGTAAATTTTCCATCATTCTGGCATACGCGACGGGATCATTGACCTTGATTGCAGCAGAGGGTGCAAATCTCTGCTGAGCCACACCTGAATTCATTTTCATGTAATAAAGTCAGAGTAATACACATCCAAAGAAAATTCGGTTTGATTACACACTAAATGAAAGTCGTACATTACCTGTTGCAACGAGCAGAGTTTTGGCCGGAACAGACATTTTCGGCGGATCATCAGTAGCTTCCAATTCATCGGCACTGTCCTCTACGTTGCTCTCCTCCTCCGTGGATCTGAAATATAAAACATTGGAAGAAATAGTACAATTGGACTCCACAGTCCATATTATACATCCACCCGCTCTAAATCAAAATGGAAACAGATAATCTCTTCCACTTACCCTTTTAAAGTAAACATGCGTATCTCCGTTATTTGATGAAAATGGCGAAGAACTACTCGAACAACCCCTCTGACTATTGTTTGAACGGCCAAACTCTCTCGTACAGATGACGGAAAGTAAATTGGAGTCTCACGGTCTTCCCAGATAATAGTAACATATGGAGCCTATAAAATATTACACAATAATCATCATTAGCAGATTGGAATCCGGATTCCAGGAAGGAATAACAACATTTCATGAGTTACATTTGCAAAATTAGGTCGTATCTTACATCCTCAACTTGTGAAGTAGTTCCAAAGCTAGCTGACCCTGCCTCAATTGTTGCCTTACTCCTACCCTGTAAGGTTTGCTCAAATGATGATTTGACTTCTGCCGCAACATTTCCCAACGTCAACGAAATGTCCTGCCTTATTTTGTCCATATCAACGACATTGTTCCGAACCTCATTCACATTGTTTGCTGTGGCCACATCGAAGCGATTTTGAAGAACAACCAATGCACCCGCGGTCTCCTCTACTTTATTGGAAAGATTGACGACCGTATTCTTTAATTCTGCAAATTTTCCTTCTAGAAGTGTTCCGACTGCATCTGCAATAGCTTCTACTCCTGGTAATGTTTTCGGCGTGGTAACCTTAGAGCGAGAGCCTCTGCCACCCTGTGATGTCATGTTATCCTGCTAAATATATAATTCCCCATGCAGCAGTATGTATTCACCAAACAGATTATCAGAAAATCATGCACTCCGGAGTGCATTCTTAATTTGCAGGTATTAGTACGGGCAACTGAAAACAACTATTACTTAATAAGAATTATTAAAGTTTGAAGTTACCTTGAATTTAATGCTGGTATCTACAAAGGAAACACGAATCTAGAAATTGTAGCTCTACTTTATGCAAAAGTAGTATTGCGGTCAGGTATTAGAGATGAGGATGGTTAACCGACAAACATTAATAACGGAAAGAACTCTTCCGTATTTATTACAGGCGTGTTCATTAGTTGTTAAATAAAAACCCACGAGTACACAGGGAAGCTGCGCTTGCGTTCGATCCAGTCCCTACAAACTGACCTGAACAATTATTGCTTACGATGGTCTACACTATACACCGTCGAGAAATGTATACATGCATATGTTTACAGAATACACATACGCAGTTATAAAGAGCATTTATATTTATATACATGTAATAAGGCATACATCTATTGTGAACTACCGGTTACGGAAATGGACTCCGGAGTCCATTATAGTGGACGCGTATAGTAACAACCGTGCCAAAAATGTCAAATCTGTCATTAAATTATATTATATTTCTCAACCATACGGCAACTGCTAATGAAACTTTAAATTAATAGAAAAGTGTGATAGTCATGGAAAGGGATATTAAGCCTTGTATTTCGAAAGCGGGGAAATGGAAGCGTGCAGCTAGACTGAAAAAACTTGCCCAACCTTGTAAGCACTATGTTTTTTAAATAGCTGTAAATGTTGAATGAAATTCTTATTATAATTGTAAAGACATTATGGGTATAATTTGTGTAACTACTTTAGATTCCAATTCCACTCGAAGATTTGTGCCCCGAGCGTTCCAAAATCCACATCCGACTGTTCTAGAAACTACAACTCCCTTGCAACAACCTGATGTATCGCTTGTCGTAGCCAACTTTGTCAATGATGAACCGAATGTGGCAAATGAGTTTGGTCTTACATCGCAGAATTCATCCCCGGAAATAAACGTCCTCATTGAGTGCACTCCGGAGTGCAGTGGACCTGGTGACAACATGGTAAGCAGTGCTGAACATACTGCAGATGAGGATACCACAAACGAAATTTACGGAATGGCAGCTTGGGCTGCTGAAAAATCAGATCAAAAACTTCCTTCCCTAGAATCACTACGACTGAAAGTACTGACGTTTGCATCCAAGTACAAAATTCCTAATTATGGAATAAATGAACTTTTACGGTTACTCAAAACAAGTAATCCACACGAAGTCACCAAATTGCCTTTAACGCTTTGTGAACTAGAATCGTCAGTTCTTCCGGAATGGGCTAAATTTCTTGTGAGCTGGACTTGTCGAGCCGATAAGTGTGGAAAGACATTATTAGTGTCCACATCACCACAGAACCCTTCCCCACAAGCACAAATTTGTTGTGGAATCAGTTACACAACAAATGACAATCACTCAGTGTATTTACAAATGCGTGAACTACTGCGAATTGTTTTGCCTAGGATCTGGCCATTGCGGGATTTGAGTAGATTACCAAAAAGCATTTTAAACAAAATGAAATCGTTAGGACTTGATGAAAGACGTGATATTTCCATCACGGCAAATGTTGATGGTGCGCCAGCATCAAAAAGTTCCAACTGCAGTATTTGGCCTATATTGAGTTATATTGACGGTCTGCCAAAACATGTAACAATGAATAATATTTTACTTGTGGGGGTATACGTGAGTCATGATTCCTTATGCAGCAAACCTGACATGAATAAATTTTTAACCCCTTTTGTGGCAACTATGAATAGTTTACTTACTGCGGGTGTTACTTGGAATCCGGATTCCACCACAGAAGTTACGTCTAAAGTATTTGTTTCAAAGATTCTCTGTGATAGTATGGCTCGACCTTCTGTACAAAACATGCAACAGCTTAATGGAAAGTTTGGTTGTGGATTCTGCTTTCATCGAGAAACAAAACATTACTTTCAGCACACCCCTATGCTGGATTTGCGAAGTAACGCAAATCACAGAAGCCTTTGTAATACTTTTGAATTTACAGGAACAATAGATGTAGAAAAAACTCGAGGTATTCTCGGAAGATCCGTTCTGTTGGACCTGGATTATGTGAACATTATTAACGGTATGTTCATACTAACCATTTCTACAGTAATTTTGCACTCCGGAGTGCAATACATTTGTAGTTGTTTCCCGCGACTTACAATTACATCACATTTATTTTTCAGATGCTCCACCATGCTATATGCACACTCTTTATCTGGGAATTACACGCACTTTTACCCAGTTTTTGCTGACTGACACCAGTTGTGCCGGGCGACTAAATAAGGAGCAGCTCCAGGAATTGACTGATAATCTGCTTCTAATTAAACCTCCCCACAGAGTATCTCGTACTCCAAGGTCCTTAGGTGAAATGACTCATTGGAAAGCACACGAGTGGGGAATGTGGCTCATGTACTACTCACCGGTACTACTTTACCACACTGCTCCTAGAGCATATTGGTGTCATTGGATCCATCTAGTTTTTGGCTGCAGTATTCTTCTTACATCAAGCCACCTTTGTGACCAGATTGTGATTGATGAAAGACTGAAGTATGCAAGTGAAAGCTTAGAAAAATTTTCAGCAGATGTGCTCCAACTTTATGGACCTAGGGCATGCAGATTCAATGTACATCTACTCCGTCATCTTCCGGCATTAGCGAAGTACTGGGGTGGGGACATACTTAGTCTCACCATGGCACCTTTTGAATCCTTTAATGCTGTTTTACAGAGTTTTATTAATAATTCCCAGTACATGGGATACCAAGTGGCAAGAAGATATTGGACATATTTACAAACTCATGGAGCGGTTAAAAGCACCGGAAACGAATCCGTACAAAGACAGTTTGGTTTATTGTCTGACTACCACCCTCAAGACGGGGTCTTGATTCCCAGTTTAAATGATAATGTAAGATATTACAGTCACGTAAAATCATGTGACGGTAAAAGTTGGTACTCTGTGAGATACAGTCGTAGCAAATTAAGGGATTCGTCTTGGGTAAATCTTAAAGATGGACGATACGCCGAAGTAGATGTGTTTGGGGAATCTGACACCGGTGTATGGGCTATAGTTCGAATATTTACAACATCTCCGTTTGCTGGGCTGACTCATATAGTAAAAATTATTGGAGTATCTATGGTTGACGTTGTGAAACTTCAGGAGCTGGATACCGAAATTATTAAAGTTGAGTTTAAGACTCACAGATATGCCTGCAAGTTCCTAAATAATTGGGAGCACATACGGGAATGAAAGCAAACACATTGATATCCGGATATCATTAGCAGATTGCAATTAATGTTTAATCTTGATGATAATTTCAAGCAGTAAAATGACAAAGGTATATACCACTAAATAGAAAAACCTCAAATTAAAACGTATAGTTATTACATGAAAGTGTGACAGTAGATAGTGTGTAGTACTATCTAATATATAATAATATTTTATAAAAATAACCTAGAAGTTCAATTTTGCCGTAATTACACAGAAATATTATATAAAAAAAGAAAACAATTAGTTAACCTTAACATAAAGGCTGGGGTCGGATTTTTGTGGGAAGACGGAAAGATTCTTTCTACGGAAAAAATATTTCTGGCAGGGAAAATCTCAAAGGGAAGGGACCCTAGAAGTTTTATTTTAGGCAGTAATTACACAGAATTATAATGTAAATATCAAAACAGCTAAATAATCCTAACACGAAATGGGTTCAGCTATATAATGTGCTCCTTCTGTAGCCTGTTTCAGATATTTTGTAATATGAAATAATTACTGTCACAACGTTTCGCAAATATCTATATGTAGTGACTTCATTGCTAGAGTGGCTTTATCTGTTGTGACAATAAACAAAAATAGTATGGAAACCGACATGGAGTTTTATATCCCATCAGCAAAAATAAGCTCATCTATTTTATGTTAGCATCGTTATGAAAATTGTTGGTCAATATCGGATCAACTGTTTTTTAAATTAGGTTAGGATGCCTGTAGCACGGTTGACAAAAAAAATCGTAATTGGTTTTAAATTAATCTGACTTTGCGGGGTATAAATTTTTTTACAATAATTAAATGTTACAGGCTTACAAAAACTGATTATTTACAATAAATGTGAACATAGGTTGTTGGCTATTAGGTCACTTCCAGAACGCTATCAGTGCATGACAGCTACATCAGTTTAATTTATTTAATGTCTAATATGTATTGATGGACGATTTATCCAAAGTTAGAATTTAATAGTGCTGATTAAAAGATGATGAATGACTACTGATCACATAAGCCACACTGTACAAAATATTAAAACGTGTACATAATAAGTAAGTGGTAGTTTATTTTAAATAACCATACAAATTCCAACATGCAAGATATAAGTATGTTGGTAGCTTTTTTAGCATTGCGGTATTTCTATTCTCTCTTTTTACATTTTTGTATTCTGAAATGACATCCTTTTTTTGTTGACTTGGACAGAAATAAGCTGAAAACTTGGTTACTTTACCTAAAGCCTGCCCAAGTCAACTAAAAAGAAATGTTAAAAATAAAAAAATGCGTGGATTTTTATTTTAAAGCATTTTGTTTCGATAAATGAAAGAAAAAAATGAAACGCTATGCTTCAACATGGCATGTACATAACGACGACAACCATCACTACTACTACTACTACGATGAAGCTTTTAGTAAGAAGGGTGTTTTATGGAATAGTATAAAAATGTAATCACTTCATGTCTTACAACGTTAACTGCGGCGTTATAATTTATTGTAACTACAGGGTTTTTATCATATTAAATACAGCTGCAATAAATTCATGTTGCACTTTTCATAAGCATACACAAGACTTCTAAATGAATGTAAAGTACATTCTTGTAACTTGCAAAAATTTAATCTTCCATCTAATCATCGTTATTTGTATAAACTACTGAAGCTGGAAAATAAACAATAAATGTAACAATATACTTATTGATGATCATGGGAACAGTTGCTAAACTTAAGAAATGGTAATTGAACGTAAAAAATCGATTATTCAAAATGGAAGCCGGCCTCCAGAGGTTTGGTTCAAAGTTGCAAAAATTCTTCCCGGATTGGCCCGTCCACGGCAAGCTACAAAAACAATCCCATATAAAACAACATTAGCCACGTTTAATTCTTAATAAATTGCAGAAATATTTCAAAAGTAAAAGGCATTTACCCCGTCTTATTTCTTTTTTGGGAGCCGGCTCCAAATGCATTTCTGGATCCTGAGATAAGACACTGGATGATTGTATTTCCATTTTATCAATAACTGTAGTTATATTGTCCGATACCGTTAAAATACGGTGAGGTGACTCTTGCTTCTTGTACGGATGTAGCAAAGGCACTGGATTCTGATTGAACTGCTCGTAGAACCGTGATTTGATTTCTGTAAAATTATTCCCTCATTATATCAAAGGTTTAATACAAACAAAACTCCACCAAAACAGAAAGCAATTATTATAATTATTTAGATTTACGTCTTTCTTTCGCTGTAGACTGCATAGCTGAATTTATGCGTTGTAACTTTGCATCCTCACGAGCAGCTTTTTTATCCGCTATTTCTTTTTGACGGGCCTGGATCAAGGTAGTCATTGCGGTTACTGACATAACTGGTTGCAGACCTCGATTCACTAATTTTGCATTGTATTTTGCAAGCCTAGTTTTGGAATCCTTATCCTTAAGCTCTCCCTCCAGTTGGAAAAAATCTCGACGGTTCCAGTTGTTCTTCCCCTTGAAACAACGAATAGCTGGGTGACCGACTCTTGCACACTTGTGACAGCGAAGATTTTCTGCACGCTGGACGTAATCTCTACCTTCAGCTACAACATTGAGAAGTACTTGGGAAAACGTTTCGAGTAATACTGCGTCAAATTTGGTCCCTAATAAAGCCTTTAGCAATTCCCCCTTTGTGGATGGTCTCCTTATTGTTACTGAACACAGCGAACCAAAAGACAACAGTTCCTCTGGTGGCATGTCATTGCCAACGGAAAGCAGTCTTCTCATGCACCAAAGGCATTCCAACAGTTCTTTATTGCTGACATTGTCGGTGAATAAGGACCGGTTAATGCCCACCTTGAATGGAAGCCGGCTTCCAAAAAAGTTTGCAAAGCTATTTGCAAAACTATCTGAGAGCCTGAATGATTCAACTTGTAGCTTCAATACAGTTTTCATTGGCGTGACGCCATACTTCTGTAGTGTTTCCAAGGGAATCTGATTTTAGAGTTTAAAATAAATAAACATTACATCAAACTAAACCTGCCCTAAATAGTTCCAGAAGCAACTGTCAACAAGAGCAATTATGTAAACTAACAGTCCCCGAAGGGGAAAATTAGGTTTAAATGAAAATGAATTTGTTGTCTTAAAATGTAACTCACTGTCTGTTTCAATTTCTGCCAAATGAGTTTGGGGTAGAACACATCATTTTGAGCATACTGTAGTAGATCACGGTGATAAGGCCAGTTGGTCCAATCAGCAAGCTGAAAAACCTTTTTGGAAACAGCCCCAACAGTCTTCGGAATTATTTCGGGGATGTATGATTGGGCAACTTCATACAAACCAGGTAGCTGTTGAAGACTATTTAACCGGACCTGAAACTCCTGTATGCAAAAAGCAGCAGTAGGAAAGCATTGGAAATCTGTCTTAATCTCCAGTAAATCGCCTTTAATTGCAAAGCCAATTATTAGGTTTCCTTCCTTTTGTAAAAGTGGTGCGAGGTCGCTCACAATTTTTCCATATACTGATGGCACATACACAATATATTCTGGAGACGTTGGTGTAGTGATTTGTAGAGTCGTGATAAAAGCTGCAAATATTTTAAAACAATTACGATCTAAATTATTGCCATGAAATGTGCACTCAGGAGTGCAAGGTAGGAAAAGTTAAAAAGACTTTAAGATAAACATTATGAAATATTATGAAATATAATGTGTACAACTGAACTTACGGATAATACTTTTGTCCTGGTGGCTTTCTGTATCTATGATAAACTCATGTTGAGTTTCCAGAACAGTCATCATGTCATCAAAATCAGTAGACGTATCTATTGTTACCGGGGCTTGTCTTTCTGGGAAACCATTTTCGGGATGGTCAACAACTAGGACGTATGAATCAATTTCCGAAACTTTAGGAAGTTGGTAAGATTCCAGTGCATACAAGTAAGCTCTCCTTGCACGGAGAAAATCTGGATATTGCTCTTGAGGCCTGCATACAGATGTTCCATAAAGTTGCTTTGCTCTGTCCTTATTTTCCCTAAACTCTTTCGCCTTACGTTGCTTACTTGTTCCAGGTGTGGAAGCCATTACAACCCCAGGCTTTTACCAAATAGTGGAAGCCGGCCTCCAAAGTTAGAAATAAATTTCCTGGAATTCCTCTGTGAATAGAATAGCAAAGATAGCACAAATGTAAACAATATTTCGTAAATTCTTATCGCATGGATAACGATTCAAGCTAGCATATTCTCTATAATTAATGAATTTAAACGTACTGAATACAAATATTTCTTATATTTTCTCCTATAACTCAACTACTGCACTCCGGAGTGCCGCCTAAATAAGATTATATTTTATGATTTAAAACTGCGACTAACTGTCCCATGCGGTGAAATTGTTTCTACAAAATAAGTTTTACTACAATAAACTAAAATACTTACCAGTTTTTTAATTATAACTTGTAACACAGCATCCAGGATTTATGAATTTCCTTTAATGAGAAAGCACAGTAATACTTGCACTCCACAAACGAAATGTGACACAATAAATGATCACAGTTAAGCTGAATAAGTCGCACTTATTATTTGGGGCAGGTAAATTAGACAATGATTATTAGTTCGCAACACATGGTCACTGCAATATACGTTTTAAGCAACCAAATGTTGAACGTTAGTGGTGGCTGTTCGTTGTGTAAGTAATGGCTGGCCTACATGACTTAAAGCAATTCCACGTGTGAATGTAGTTCCATTAGTTGTCACAACACAACGTAGAGCCACTAAACATGTAGTATGATAAATGAGTGGTGCACAGTAATGCAGTATAACCAACCATAATCAGTGACCGTTCAAAAAGTGTGGCAAATTCTTTTCCATTTCAAAGGCACGGGATTTCACAACTGCACCAGAAATTTATTTTGAAATTTCGCTCGATTAGTACCTACAGACACATAATTGACTTCAGTGGCACACTTCGTTACTATTTTTTGGATAGAGTTGCGCTACTGTGCGTGTAAATATTTGTGCTCAAATATTTTCACTGGGGGAATGTTATACATGTTTTTTATTTCGAGCAAAATATTTAATCCAAGTTCATCCGAGTACCCTTTTCCATCAAGAGTTAAAGCTCAAATTATTTGTAGGGCTACTATGTATACCGAAAGTAAACATTATTTTTTGAAAGTAAGACAGAAATCCAAACTTGTCCATTAAATGTCAAGAACGCTACGCTTTGCAATAATGCGAGCCAATTTGAATGGGAGCAATCTAATTTCAATCAGAACTGGTCATGTATTGTGAACGTTAGTCCAGAGTAAGAACTGTAATTTAAATTCCAATCCAATATCAATTTTTAATTTAAGTTAAATCCCAAATTTTGCATGAAACTCGAATTTAAAATTAAAATTAAAGTCTAGTATGAAAAACTTGTTGAGTTTCGTGAATAACCTCGAAGTTCACGCATGCAACACATGGGTTTTAAGTTTCCATTCTGAATACTTGTTCGTTTCTTCTGACACAAGTTCTTTCAGTAATTTCTCAAATTCGGGTTTCAAAAATATATTCAAATTTTGAAGTGAAACCCAAAATTTTCAAAATGGTATTTGAGGTTGGATTCCATGGGTTTGCGTGTAGAGAACTGATTTTACATTCGCGTTTGAATGCCTTATAAAAAATTTAGAATTTAAATTGGAGTTCTCAGTCGAGCTCGAGATTAACATTCAAATTCCATGGCCATGAAAGTAGCATCAAGTGAATGTGTTGTTAAAGTAAACTACCTGAAGGTACAATTCGAGCGAAATTTCAAAACAATAACAGTTGTGAAACTTTCCTTGCTAGCAGGAAAGATCAAGTAAACAAGCCTATTTGGAGGACAAACTATTTGAACAACATATTGAATTTTAATATAAATTGCCTAAATACAGAGATGCGCATCCACAGTTTCGTTACGTTACGTTACACTATTACGATAGGTTTTAAAATTGTCGTTAATTATCATTACATTATTAAATATCGTATGAAAAATTCAGCGTTACCGTTCCGTTACTACTAGACAACGGTAATACTCCAGCGTTAATTTTGGTTACCATTAAAAAATATAAAATAGCCGTTACTTTCCGTTATCGTTACTATTATTGTCCGCTCGTTATAAACTAAAATGTCAAACAACTAGTGTTGCCCGACGTATCTGGTATGCAGAAAATGTAGCGAAAAGGCAACATACAGTTTCTAAGTTCTTGATTCACCAGCAATGTGATCCGCAACCCGACTCCCGACTACCCGGTGTGGTAATCTCAACATTTGTCCTTTTTTCAAAATTTTTCTCCTTTTACTAGCAGCAGTATTCTCCATGGTTAGCTCTTATCTACTAAAAACTTCGTTAGAACCAAAACTTTATTCGTACCACACATCGTATCACACATCGTTTTTTGTGAGCAAAAGCGCGTGGATTAAGCAAAATAAAGGGTCAAAAACTTCCTATTGAAATTTGCCATGTTTTCAATAACGTACATAAATGATGCTCGGGGATCAGGGTTTCCACATCCAACTCCAAGTTTTTCCCCCGTTTATTTGCATGCTTGGTTACTCCAAGCAAAGCCAATAATAGATACCAATGCGCAATGAAAAAATAAATATGTACATACTCATATTTATTTGCTAGCGTTGCGTTACGTTACAATATCGTTTTCTGTTTACACACGCTGGAACGCTATAGTTATTTCGATAAATGTTTAGCACACCCTAGTTCCGTTACCGTTACGTTATTGCCTGCTCCAAATATAGGCCGTTACGTTAAAAACGGCGTTATTCCGTTATTGTTGGGGACTGTGTACTAATGACGTCATATATTTAGGGAGGAGGGGGAGTAGCAGAATAAGTGACATCGGGTGACAGGAGAACGGGAGGGGCAAGTGTTGTCTGACATCATACAAAAATAACGAGGGTTTTCAGGTTTTTTCAATCAGGAGAACTAATTCCTGAGAAGATTTAACCGCCGAGATTTAATTTTCCTGCGTACGTGCACTTCGATTATTACATATGCATACTACATTCTTAAGAATACACATCCAGAATTAAACCAGAGTATACATGAAATCTTTGGTCCGCTTTTTAGTTGAGTCGTTTGTTGTAGATGTAATTAGATTGCTTTAAAATATCATTTAAAAGTAGATTAGTAATTCTAAGCCGGGAGCATACGCCCATACACCGGAGCAGCCTTGGCTTTAAAATGCCAAACCAAACTCTCCAGAGAACAAAAATGGCTGTTTCTTATGCAGTATTATATGATGCTTGGAGAAAGGCTTTTGGACACAGGGGTAAGAATAGTAGCAACTAAATGCATTACTGTGTTACGTATATACTAAGATTACAGAACTGCATTTATATACTAACTAAGCTAACATTTAATACTAGGAAAAGCTATTCAAGAACAATGCAACATATTTTGGAAGGAAAATCGTGGGAATGTTGAAATTTTAGGAGCGAAGTTGACAGAACTGAGATTGAATATTCCAAAGCAGCCTACTTTAATGAGCATGTTTAAAAAGATGACTCCAAAGCAACGGGAACATGTCGAACAAGATAAAACTCCAGATATAGTAACTGCTGCTACAGAAAGTGATCCCGAAGATAATATTGAAGATGATGAACACGCCAGTACTACTAAGCACGTGTGTCCGAAAGAGGAAGAATCGAAAACGGAACTTCATAATTTAAATTCAAAAATTGACTCATTGGTGGGGCTAAAAAAGCATTTTGAGTTAACTAAGGGCCAGCAAAAGCAGCTTAAATCATTGCAAACCAGAAAAGAAACCGTCAAAAAAATATACAAAAGCTTCAGACCAATCAAAAATCAGCCCGCAAAAGCCGAGAAAAACGGAGAAAGATGCTTCAACAGCTTAAAGAAAATCATTCGGAACTACTACAAGGAATTCATCTACCAAGAGATGGCCCAGGACGCCCGAGACTAGAAGAAAAATACCATGATCTACTAGAAACTATCATTAAAATAGTTTCACCAACAGAGGCTGCTGAAGACAAGCGTAGGTCAGAACTTCTTCGGTCATGTACGACACTAACTGATTTGTGGAAGCGGTTAAAAGAAGAAGGTGAGCTTTATTACGTACCAATGTCTGCTCAACAATGTGGCGTATGATCACTGATTATTATCGGATTACTACTTTTGTATATACATCGTCTTGATCTAGTATGATTATATGAAGTAATTTAAACCAAGAGCAAACGCCCGTTTATCGGAGCAGCCTTGGCATACAAATGACGTCAAATTCTAATTGCCGTTAATACCTGCTCAATGAGTGCCTTGTAATTGCTAGATCGTAGATGCTATTTGATCTTTAGGTTACGATGTCAGCAGATCCGCTGTTTACTTTCGAATTATACCAAGATATGCTAACAGTTCATCAGGTCGAAAACATGTAAAGACGGTCCCGGTTAGGTTAATTAAAGCAAGAAATGATGGCCGCAAACCACACGATGATTTTAGATTTACAGCGGTCACCATGTTATGGTTAAGACAGCTTGCGGAAATATTTGGACCTAAGACTGTTTGTGTCATTAGTATGGATGACAAGGCGAAGGTTCCGTTAGGCCTAGCAGCCGCGAGCAAACAGTCCCCAGTATTAATGCCTCTGGAGTACAAAGTTAGGCTTCCTGACCATGATTGGGTTGTGGGATCCAGACATAAGCTCAACCCAAGTGTCTACGCTGGTCTCGATTTTTCGGCTGATGGCAAACTAAGTTATTCGGGACCAACATATATAGCAATCCGGAGTGGAAAGCAAGATTCGTCGACAGCAGCAGCTCACGAAAGAGATTTTAACAAACTTCTGGAACTGTCAACATTTAATTCGTTAGCAAAACGTCCTGATGGAACAACTAAACCGATAATGATATTCATGGTGGATGGGGATCCAGACCATAATCCTAGATATCCCAAAACATTAGCTCAAGCTTACAAAAGGTAAAAAGGAATTGCAAAAATTAAAATATAATACGAAGTTTTTGGAGAGCATACGCCTTAAATAGAGCAGCCTTCAACGAAGTCTGAAATTTCAGGTTTCTTAAGAACGATCTCGATGCAATATACGTAGCCTGTTATGCACCAGGGCAATCAGCATTTAATCCAGTTGAACGAAGAATGGCACCCCTATCTCGCGATCTCGCGGGAATTATATTACCATATAAAACATTCGGTAGTCACTTAAATAACCAGGGTGTAACCGTGGATCTTGAACTAGAAATGCAAAATTTCGGTGCGGCAGGAGAAACGCTTGCCGATGTGTGGAATGAAAGTGGTGAAGTTACTGCGGAGTACATTGAGCCGTCTAACTCAGGTAATAATAAGGTTTATGTATAATAACAATGACAGCGGTTACTCGACTAACGGTATTTACTCACTGCCATGTTACTGTAGACAACCAAGAATTTCCCATCAACGAAAAATGGATAAGGGACCACGTTCGTCAATCACAATACTTTCTGCAAATTGTTAAATGTCAGAATAAATTGTGCTGTCGTCCCATGCGCAGTAATCTTAAGGATCTCTTATGCAGTGGATTTTTTCCCGTCCCGCTTGCTTTTTACCGAAGTGAGACTGGATTGTCCGTTGTTGATGCTGAAAACGTATTACCGAGTGAATGTTTTTTAGTGATCTGTGTCATAGACAGGCATTTAGTGGGATGGATAATTCCAATGGAAAATTGCCGTATGACTACTTTTGTCCAAGTGTTTCGAAGAATCAGCTTGCCGCTCGCACTTGTGAAACCTGCGGAATGTATTTTCCCTCCATCCCTCAATTGGTCCCCAATATAGGATGATCCTCTTTTAGGGCAGTCACGTCTTTTTCCATCTGCTCCATATTCAATGCACTCAAAATTTCATAATTTACATGATTCACTTCTTCCAGACTTACATGTTTTGGGTCATCATCGTCAACAAAATACGAGTCTTGATAAATGCGACACCAAGGGAATTACCGCTGTAGCAATTGAGACAAGGTTGTTTTCCCCCACAGGTCACACCCGAGACTCCAATGATAAACATTTTGGAATGCTCCAAATTCCTTAAACTATCCCTCCTATCCATCAATCTAAAAAAGAAATCCTTCCGGATCCGACTCCCTTTAAAATCACAGTTCGTTTTATTCACAGTTCTTGAACCTGCTAAAATAAACAAACCGATCAGGCACCCGAAACTCAAACAGCAATCACTCCTAAACATTCCAAGTAAATAAACAATCTCCCTAATACGCTTTTTATCAACAGTAATAATTACTATTAACTATTTAACTATTAACTGTTTTTATTCAACAAATTTAAAATTATTTCAGCACGTTCGAAGTTTTACAGTAATTGCGTACCAGTCGAGTTTTTAAAATGTACAAAAATTAAATCACCTTTCCCAGCTACTGTTTGTCTAACATTATATTTCAACTCATACAAAGTAAACGCAGGAAGTACCACCCTTTGCTTATCATTACGTTGAAGTCTCTTAGCTTTACGATTAAGTTGTATTTATAAGTACAGGAATTATTATACTATATATTTATCTCACAACTGGTGTATAGGGAAGAGTAATAATTTTATACATAAGTAGTTGCACAACAATTAATAGTTATCCAAGACGATATTTCACTCCTTGGATATCAACCACATCCATTGCAGGAGCAATTGCGGCAAGTTTGGGCTTTTTGTTTGGCAAAGGATCTATTTCACCGTCTTCTACAGCCGTTAGATGTTTTTTACAATCAAAATTGTCAATCTTGTGTTTCACATAATTTTCCCGGAACAACTTCATAGCGGCTTGCGCATCCTTCATACAATCATGGACTCCGTCTTGGAAACTTTCCTGGGAAAAAAGTGTTTATATAGGGCCTTCAATTTGAATTCCAATCGAGAGCCGCTTGCTTGATCCTTCCGCCACCAGTGCCACTGGAGATCGAAGGTATCAAAATCTCCGCTGTCCATACTCATGCAATGGAAATCATTTGCAACCGCGTGCCCGACTATGAGTTTTTTGTCAAAAAGAGTTTGTAGTTTTTCTTGCACTTGTTCAAACGGCAGACCATCAAGAAGGGAATACTCATCAATGCCATTGATCTTCAGGGTTTTGGGTTCACAAGGTATGATCCGGGAGCTCTTTTTATTTTTTTCCCGGTAAATTTCCTTTCCGTTAATGTCACATACGGCAACAATTGCTCCAACTTGCACGTTACATCCATCTCGTTTTATGGTTACCATCTCACAATCAAATCCAAGCACTTCGGATCTGAGAAAATTATGCCACCATTTATTTTGACCACTTGTAAAGGCTCCTGTCTCACCTCCTGAGGATGGATGCTCCAAAACGGGCGTATGCACATCCTTAGGAACTAATTTTCGTCTGTCAACTCTTCGTTTGCCCCTCTGAGCGATGTTTCGAATGCTTGAAGTTTCTTTTGGTGTTAAAGTTGACAGAAATGACTTGAAAAAGTTTTTCTTTTCTTCGAACGACCACCATGCTACCGTATTAACGACATCCTAAAAAATACCGAGTGAAACCTAATTACATTTTTGTGTTATACATGAGTCAATTTAAAAGAGGTAGTTTGTCTTATTTATTTTGCAATTGTTTTTAACTCTGCCAGTTGAAAAAATGTGTAAATACAAAAACAAGTATCAAATTAACTCACATCTTTTCGAATCTCCATATTTCCTTCACGTTCGGGAAAAGATTAAATCTGTCCTCTAGAATTTTACCTATTTATCTATATTTAAATGACGGAAGAATATTTATACTACGTAAAAGCAGTTATCTTAGATATTTTAGAATTCAGTTACAACAAATATTTTTGATCACTTTCACAGACATCGGAATCCAGCCACACAATGTCCACAAATTATTAATATTTTACTAAATCCCGCTTTAATCAAGGATGCAGCCTTTATTTTATTAATGAATACATGAGTATTACACATGACGTCAGATGGTGGGGGTGGGGTTGACAGAATATGATTTAATGTGATTTTGGGGGAGGGGGTGTTCAAAAGTGGGCAATTTGGAGTGACGTCATTAGTACACAGTCCCTAACAACACTGGCTTTGTAAATGATTTAGAATGCAAGCATAAACTATTACTTGGATCCTAAAAGCTGAATTCCGCTTTTGCGGCTGGCGCGGACCAACCAGTAAATCCAACAATATCACCTGCAGGTATCCTCTCTTCTAAGTTGAAAGAGTGGATAGTCTCCGTCTCCGTCTCCGTGATGGTAAGATTCAAATATTCGCGCGCTTTTTTATTGGCTGAGCCAACAGTAAATGGCTAAATAAAATATTAAAATTATTTTTTTTTTAAATTAAAAAAAATATTAAAGCGTTATACGGTTTTGCGCTCTTTCTTTTTTTTTCTTTTTTTTTTGAATCAAAAAATAATGTTGCTCAAATGAAAAAAGGATGTTAAAAAGTCTTAATAACTCGAAATTATTAAAACACTTTTTCAAATTTTTTGCGGATTTGAGATTCAAAAAGCGAGCTTTTTTTTATTTGCTGAGCCAGCAATAGCTGACTAAATAAATTATGAAAATTATTCTAAAAAAATTAAAAGCATTATACAGTAGCAAGGGCGGCGACATTGCACGGGCAACCGTCCACAACCAAGACGGCCCACTCACTCTTTTAAATTAGAAGCGAATCATTTTAAAAAATTTAAAGCAAAATTAAATGAAAAATCGTTTTACCGTACATTAGTCTACACATTTAGTAGGGTTGTGCAGCTAGCTATTGCATACAACTGTTATTTACTGTTTACCCTTTTTACATTTTCCTCGCTAAGCCAGCAATTTGCTGGCTGTGCAGTGCTCGTATTATTATATACTAAAATTATCTGATTACTAATTAAATCATTAGAGTATAAACCCAGTAGCTTGCTAAATGTTTTTGTGCTACTCTCAATGAATGTGTTACAGCCCGAGTTACAAACTACTTTCAGTCAGTAGTTACTATGAACTCCTTAGTTACGGAGCTTGCTGCTGTCTGACTCATGGATTAGATTTACCAGTTACATGTACATATATAGATGCATTTTAAAGAAGTGTTCCGAATTAAGCCAAAAATCTCACTTCTTGTATTAGGCCTGCACAGCGAAAAAGAAGGACTGATGAGGTTCCTACTTCTAGAAAGGAATCTGAATCGCTGGACTACAATTTTGTGGAGGATTTAATTACGCTATTTTCACATAACGGAAGAATTGGTGACCGTAAATATATTCGGGGCCAGAGAACCTGCTTCGTGATGCACCAACGCGATGGTTTAGCTTAATTCCAACGCTGCAAAGTACATGCTACGGCACCGTAGTAAACGTTTAATATATAGATCTGAAGTTTCAATTTACTCCAATTCGAAATATAAGCTGTAGTTCAACTTAACGATGAAAAATCGGAGGCAACATCAATACTTTAGCCGGTCCTAGAACGGTGGAAAACTACTACATAAGAGACATCGGCTTCGGAAATTGATATACGCAATTTCAAAGAAATATTTTGCGTGTTGGTGCAAAAAAAAGGACACTACCGAATTTGGTTGACCAATATTGCAAATATTGTCGTTCTTGTAAATCACAAGAACAGAATGGTCAAAAATACTATAAACATTACTTACCATCTTGTTGCCCAATGTGTCAAGGAATTTGATTTTACTCGTTACTTTGTCAACGAATAAATTACAAATATTAAATGTGGAACTTTGCCATATCTGATAGCGTTTCATCGAAATTAGCATGTTATTTTTAATTTACCAAAATACCAATATATCGTTCATGGATATCGTTATCGCGATTTATCTTGTTACCGAAACCGGTATTAGCGATATATTAAAATTGAACGTTGCGTTTATGCTTTATTTCACTAATTAATTTAACAGATTAATCTGCGCATGCAAATATAATCTAAATACGTTTTTCACATACACTATCTGAATACACATATAACCCTCACTGGGCTGCTTGCCAATAGAAACCGCAGAAACTCACCTGGAATATTATCATAGTAGGTCATATATAATTTAATACTTCATACCAAAACGTAAGCAGCCGTAGTCGACTGAGAATTTGTCCAATGCACTGCGGAGTGAGGGCTAAGGTTCAAATCCAAGGTTTGGGGTAATTTGTGGGAAAATTGTTTCTCACATTTGGCGATGTGGCAACTCACCATTGCACAGGACATGGGATCCAGTCCACCTGGGATAAAAATATTTTATTTATGTTATGAAGTATATTAGCTGCAGTTATGCGCCTCAGGAATATAGTAATAAAAGTAATTCGAAAAATGCCTACAAACATAAATGCATTGTAACCATAACAATGTTTGAAACATTTTGACATCTTTGACTGCTTCGTTGTTGACAGCTTTTCTAGGGCTTCTTTATTTTTATTCCTGGATGGACCTGCAGGATCCACTACCTTCGGAGGCTGTTCTCCGGAGGCGATTTCACCTATCGGAAATGAACTTTCTCGGGATCATGGGCAGAGTAACCCCAAGCGATCTCTGACCCATCTGTTTATTCCTCAGCACGTGTTGGAGATTTCAAGTTCTCGCACCTCGGGGTCATTAGTTTGAATAGCTTGAATTAGGGATTCATATGTTTAGGCATTTAACCATGGGCTCTCAATACACTCCATCATATGATGCCCGTTATAAAAATGTTTAAAACATTGTTTTCACACACCATGGACACATGATGAATGGTTGATTCAGGCAATCCATGCATTTGCATCGTACGTATAAATCTGAAGCAGCTATCACAAATATTCACTTTCTGGAAACACATTTCAACCCAGCAATTACCCTTGCTTGCCGAATTAAACATTTAAACAATGGGCAGACAAAACAAAATGTGCGAATTAAATTATAATTAAAACGTCGTTTCGGGATGCGAATTTGCACTTCAGGTCATCACTTTAATGTAAGGCTGCGTAATTATAAGTTTCCGCAATAAAGTATTTGAATGGTTGATTGAACCGTGTTTAGCAACTGGAAAACAGGCGTGCACTTCTCTAGTAGGACTAGTCATTCGCAACTGGGAAATCCATTGATTACAAAGCGTGAGTTGTAAAGACCAGAATCATTTTGACCCAAATAACTATCATAAGTGTACAGAAAATCGGATGAAACCTGTGACTTGAATATTTTGTCCAAGAAATAACACACAAGAGATTTAGCCACTTTTCCCGATTACCTGAACGTAATAGTAGGATAAGAACTGACAATGATTTTGTGTTTCACTATCTCCATTTTCCTTTAATTTATGCAATCATATGTAGAAATCTATGCATCCTGCCAAAATAACTACGGGTTGCATGATATCCGTATGAGCGGTTCTGTTTTTCAGGGAACACCCAAAGCCGGAGATAACTCTTTCGCAATGGAATTAGAATGAGCGCCAACCATGGGCTTGCAATGGGGGGGGCAACCATAGTGATCACTGATTTGGTCCTTGTTCCATACCATGTCCTCAGTTTACTTGGCTGCAGCTTTCTTGAAATCCGTCAGGAACGTTGCGCAATTTCGATCAATATGAGATTTCTCTATTATTTCTCTTCTGCTCAACACACGCTGAATTTACCGAGATACAATTCCATGTCTTCTTTTAAAATTCGGAAGCCAGAAGCTGGGCACTTTGAATTTGGAAAAGAACATCACAACAGAATATTGTGGTGCCCATCTACGGATATCTATATCGTGCACTACCCAGCAATCATCTCTGGTTTTTTACGTGTTACAAGAAGAAATGTATCCACCTTCGTCAATTTTCCCAATTGGGCTCAGCTTTGGGCTACTTTTACACTATTGGTTTATGTAACTCCGATATTTATAGGCGGCGAACCATTTCTGAATAGATTGTAACTTCCATTTTGGGTGCTTTTTGAAGAAATTAAAAAGTTCTTAGTTTCTCTTAAGAGATAGACATTCCGTGCCGTCATAAATATCCTTGATTATTTTTTTGGAAGTATCTACAAACAAAATTCCATATTCTGCAGCACCTATATTACAAAATATGGCATTCCCTTTCAGAATATACATACAATTTTTAAAATAGGTTTGAGGGCATTACTATCATAATGGGGAAAATGTGCGTCAGTTTTAAAAACCAAGTTCATAACTTACCCACATCTTCGGGGCTGATTGTTAATCAAATACCATTTGCTTGGACAAAATACTTACGTTTATTTCTAAGAAACCGATAATCTCCCAAAAGGATTCCAGTATCACATAAATGCAGTTGGTTTTGTCAAAAAATGCCACAAAATATGCTATTTTGAATTTATCGCCAAGACTGAATTACGACACGCTACTCATGATTAGCTATAAACGTCTTTTGTTTCCCATGTGAGCTAACTAAACACTTACTGCATTGCAATGCTGAATTACCAATGCAATAGCTACTAGTTCTGAAAACACATGTTTTCCAACTTTTGTGTTTATTGAGTAAACTAATGTTGTTGTAGAGAATGTTGTTCATTTTAATTTTGGGCAAATGTTACCATCTCCCTTGAATTCTGAATCAACATATTTGCAATTAATGTACCCCTTAATTAATTAAACACAATGGTTTTATCCCTTGTGGACTCCAACCCATTCACTCTGCATCCGTGATGTGGCGCCTCGCTAAAAGTGAGAAACAACCGTCAACAATTTAAACCCAAAGCATCGTATTCAACACCTAGTCCTCCCTCTAGTGCATGTGAGATTTGCCACTCTACCGATACTGCTAACGTTTTGGTATGCAATATATGATTTACTTTGATAAGTTTCCTAATTTTTATGAGTTTTACAAATACGTCCTCGTGACATAAGAAACCTCTAAATTAGTAACAAATAGGATTCGGTCTTGTAGGATATTTTCATCTGTAGGTGTGATGATAATGTGAACTCTAAACCCATTTACTACGTCCAGCTGGGGCGAACTCTCCAACCACGGCTAAGCATGAGATCGGTTTGGTTAAAACACAAATCCGAACCGTAACCGAACCGAACCGAAGTTTTCGGTTAATTTTTTGGAGAAATCCGAACCGAACCGTTTTGTTCGGATAAAAAAAATACTCCAATCCGAAACCGAACCGCCATGCATCGGTTCGGATGATTTTTAAAACCGAACCGTTTGTCGGTTATCCGAATAACCGAAACAATATTGCACATTTTACCAGTGAAAACTTCATTCGAACCAGATAGATTTTTATTAAAATCTTTTTTGAAAATCTCTTTTTTTAATAAAAATGTCGTTCAAACTTAAAACAAATTATTAGAATAATTTTTATTAAATTTTTCCTATTATTTAATTTCAAATGACAATCAAAAATCCAAGGACCAAATCTCCAGTAAGACTAAATGGTCCCAAACCCAGCTCTTCATCTCCTTTTAAAGGCTCATTGCTAGAGGTAGTTTCTGCTCTTATTACGGAGTCGGAGGGTTCCACTGATGGTATATCAGTTCTAGTAACAAGGAACTTATTCAACTTAAGATAAAAATTAAATAATGGTGTTAGAAATAATTGCGCAGTGATTAACAGATGTATGCCTGCTCGTGGTCCATGTGTTGTGCTTTTTAAATATATTGCATATAAATAATTAGTGCTGCGCTCGGGTCAAGTATTTATAAAGATCCGGCCACGAACTTGACTTGACCCCGACTTTTCAAGTAAGCATTTCAAGATTACCCGAACTTGACATTTTCAGTTCAAGTAATACTTGAATGAAACAAGTTCGGGTTTTCAAGTAATTCTAGATTACTTGACCATGATTTTATACTCGTGTTTCGGGTCCAACTTCAACTTGACTTGACAATGACCCGAACTTGACCATGAACTTGAACTTTCATGTACAAGAAACTTAATTTGTAGGACACCAAAATCTTAAATGTTACTGGAGAAAAATTTATATTTGTAACGAAAGAATATAGGTATCTAACAAAATAGGTTTCACCCAGCACTTTGCGAGCAATCGCCTGTACAAATAATAATTGTATTTTTGGTCCTTTTCACTGAATGTTGAATGATGGTACACTGGAGATCTACTCTGATTTCGTGTACCTGGTGTCGCAGTTGACATATTTGGTGGAACATAACTCTTAGGTTTAACTGACACATACTATTGTAAAAATGGGTACGAACGTTTTTAAATCAATTTCTAAGTAGCAATATGAAAGTTGAGCGTTGTTTTGTATTTGCGTACAAAGAACAAGTTAACAAAGGTCTCTTAAACAAGTTGCACTAAAATGCCGCTTTAAGTATTATTTAGTATAGGGAATCGTAAGTGCATTGAAAATTCTCTCAGCCATGAAGACTTGCGCTAACAAAATTACTTCAACTTATACACCACAAACTCAAGTTCATGGTCAAGTACTTCTTAATATTTACTTGAACATGACCAGGTACTGTGGTTCAAGTAAAATAAATATACTTGACCACAAACTTGACTTAAAGTAAGAAATCATGGTCAAGTCCATGAAATACCTGAACACGACCCGAACCGTTCATGGTTTTAAATTTATTTACTTGACCACGACCCGAACGCGAACTTGACTTGAAATACTCGTGGTCTACTTGTACTTGTGCGCAGCTCGGTAAATAATGAAACAATCGTTTGTCTCGAGAAATTCATGCTACAGCCGTTCTCGATTACGATTTTCTAAAAATTGTAGGAACGAAATTCAAAATCGGTTATCCGTCGGTTTAACCGATCAGATACATTTACTTAATCCGAACCGAACGGATAAATTCATATTTAAAACCGAACCGATCCGAAACCGATATCCGGTTAGGCATTGACGTATCCGAACCGTTCGGTTATTTCAATTCGGTTACGACTTTTCTATCCGAACCGTCGGTTTCGGTTAACCGATGGTCGGATAACCGCGTTAAACCGAACCGATCTCATGCTTAACCACGGCAGTTGGAATGGAATATTCATTATTAAGAAAGAAAAACAAGTAAGACTTTAACGCCATTCAGTATTAACTAATACTAACACGTAAATGAATGAATTTACGTTTTCAATAGTAAGGATTTGGTAATGATAAGTTCCGTATTTATTATTGTCGTAGCAGGCGGAGTAAGATCCGGCGATCTTGGTCCCCATTCCCTTGGAGACGGTAAACGCCTCACCAAACGGTTAGTAAATTGGTCATTCAGCAATGATCGTACACACAATACCCAATGTGGTGGGGCTCCATCCTGTTGAAAACCTGAAGATGTCTAGATTTTTCGCACACATAGCAGGGTAGATACTAGTTTCTAATATGTGCAAGTACGACTTCGCAGTTACTGGACGATCGAAAAAGAATGGTATAATAATTACCTTGTTGTGCAATCCACACCAAGCTGAAATCGTTTCAGCATTCAAGGTTTTTGCAATTTGCCAGTGTGGGTTTTTGGACGCATAACGTACTGTGTTGCGTGTAATAACCATACCATTTAAGCAGAAAAAGGCTTTGTCCGTATAAATAAACCTGTCAACTTCTGGCTGCAAATACACAATCAATGGCAGTGGATAGCAAGTCTAAATTTAATGAACAGCAAGTACAGAACTGGTCAAACACTAAAGTGTATCGTAGCTCGATGTGTATCTATTACCTCGTGGTTTGCCAGATCAATCGTGAATTGTGACAACGCAACTCTCTTCGGATAATCAGTAGGCTGCAGTTAATGCACAATCGTAGGGCGGAATTCACGCAGGCCGGAATCCTTATTGAGCCGAAAAAAAGTCGTGTGCGAAATGGTACGTTGCAAAGCCAACCGGCTAGTCGATGTCTTAGGTTCATGGATAAGCTCCTTAGTTACTCATCTCAAGTTTTTTTGACCTAGCTGTTCGCTCACATCCGCCAAGTTTTCTATTTCTAATAGAACCTAACCTCAATTGTTTTGACAATATTTTTAATTGTCGCAAATGAAGGTTGGTTTGTATTAAATGCCGACCGCCACGTCCTCTGAACCAGTACTGCACTCTCCATTCGCTGAAAGAGAGCCTTAATGATGAAAATATTCTGCTTTCTTCTGTGTATCGCTCTGCCATTTCATGATCCGAAAATATCACATCAGCTTCGAACGACACAACAATCCAAATAAAGAAGATGATTTGCATTTCCTTTCATTCATGTTTTCTGTTACGAAATGTAAGAAACGAAATTGTTTGAATAACAAAACCTCGTGCTTGAGTGAGTAACAGCACACAATAAACCGTTACCACATAAATACGTAACAAATAAATATTTAACCCCTGCCTATTTTTCCTTTGTTCATGTCTTACGACAAACAACGACGAAACGATTTCTGTGGTAACGATGCAAGACCCACTACTAGTAAAATAGCTGAGCTATGATACCAGTTGACAATGTGAATCAATTGTAAGATGCAAACGTGAGGCTGCACCAAATCTTCACTATTGAAAATTTCGAGCATGAGTAAGAGACAAATGATAGCTTATCTCAGCTTTTGCCAGCAGTACTGCTGGTTTCTCTCGAGCGCGATTTGCAGCTCTCTGACTCACTCACCTCCGAATAATATCCGCTGCTTGTAGCGGTAGACCATTACTGCGGTAGTTGCTTGGAAGTTTTATCCTCTTTGTTTGCAACATGAATAATTCGATCGCTGTCCATGCTTTTGGGGTAATACCACTATCTGCTATTTTGTTAAAAAAGAGAGAGTATGATAGCTCATCAGTAGCATACTTTCAGAATTCGTTAGCGATTCAATGATTTTTAAAAGATTTAATAGCTGCGTTTAACTCAGAGAGGGTGATTTCGGCATCAAGACCATCATCCTTTCTGCAGAACCGTTTTTCATTGACAATAAAAAATGACTTAGGTGCATAACTTGGCAGTAAAATTCATTCCACGATACAATCGCTATATGGTTTCTATTATTTGCCCGGTTTTTAAAACTGTTAACTGCTTTTAGTTAATTGCTTAAGTTTTACAAAATTAAAATGGGCCCGCTTTTTGGCTTTTAAAAAGTGTCAGTGTCTCTTTCTTGAATCTTGGAATTGTAATCTAAACGGTTCCTTAAAATAATTTGTCCGAAGGGATTTCAGGTTGGCGGTTACAAGGAGCCGTGACTTTCTGCAATCCGAATCATACCAGGCCTTGTCGTGATAATTATTTCGATCAAAATACACAGCCTATTCCATTCCACATTCTCTGGCCGCTGATGTTACTGCCTCTGTAATTTCCTGATTTAGTGTTTCTACACACACGGTTTCTGAAACAGAATTTTAAAGAACATTTTATTTCACGTAATACTCGTCAGAACCTCCCCAACGAATAACAGAGTTTTAAAGCATGGTTTAATTTGAGCCAGGAAATATCAGAAGCTCCAACTGTTTTGGGAAATGTGGGGAAAGTTCGTTTTAAAGGTTTAAAATCATGCACGTGCTCTAGACATGGGTAAATTGTCCACAAAATGTCAATAACACAAGCACACTTGTGTGATACATATGTAAAATTATCGGGTTGGTCAGCGTGACAACATCCATTCAGTAACGTGAAGTACAGATCAAAAGGTTTTGTAAACATATATTTTCCACGGGAATTTATAATTAGGTCGTAACTAAATCGTTTGCAAAGTAAGTATTCAGATTTTACATTTGGAGGGGTGTCAAACTGGCCAACGCGGGCATTTGGATCTCCAACAATAAGAATAGTCTCTGCTGGGTATTTCATAGACGCCTTTTCAAAAAAATCAGCGAGCTTTGTAACTGCAGAGTTAGTCCCAGGCTTAAAATAAACAAAAAATCGAACTAATATGTGATGTGATACAGTATGTTTTAAAACTAGAATACTCGGCTCATAATCATTGGAACTCGAAGAAATTTCAAAAACTTTGTTAATTAAAATTAAATATCCTCCACTTTTTCTTCCTAAAATCTGGACTGTAGTTGCAGGGTCTACAATGCTGTGAAAGTTCTGTAGGTCCCGATTTTCAGAGCAATCAAAGGTTTTTCGGAAGCTCCAAGTTTCAGAGAGACATAAAATATCGGAATTAAACAATTAATCCTGGTCATATTTACTTAAATTATAAAAAACGTTTAAACCATTGCAGTTCCAGTACGTTATCTTGCACATATGTTGTTTCGATGATATGGGGCCGCCGGAACGTTATGCTTGTGTAGTTAAGGGTCCAGATGTTTTTGGTTTCAAATTTGGAATTTTCGATGCACGTAGAATCGAAGTGTCATCTGATTTGTACTATTCATCTCCAGACTCAGATTTAACTACCAAATACCGATTGGCATAAAGATGAGCTTCTATTGTTCTTATCTTTTAAATCCTATCTCGTTTTTAGCAGTGTGGAAACTACATGCTGCTGGGTTTTGATTAGGTCATTTGTTACTGTAATATTTGTCTCTGAGGGCATTTGGCCTTGAATTTAAAAAGATTTGTCTTGGCTTTGAATTTAAGTTTGAATAGTGTTTTCTGTGCTGATTGAGATTGTTGTGTGGTGCTGCAGTTCGTTTAATTGATGGAAATTATTTCAGCGTCGAACCACTTAGAAACCTCTTATTCTTCCTGAGGTGATTTACAAATTTTTTAGAACAATTCGTTTTTGATTTGGGATTTTGCACTATTTTGACTGGAGCGAGCAGGAGTGGGAATTCCTCTAACAATGAGGTTGCTTGAACGTTCAGATGGGGGTTGAAAGATTCGATCATTCTCCATTTAAAAATTGAAGTTTTGAGGCGTTGAATTTCCTCTTCCTGGGATTTAACTTTTGTTTCTAAGGATATATATGTCCATGATGATAGGGAACTCTGAGGGAACAAAATTTGTGGTGCTAGTATCTTTGAAACTATGTAGAACGTCAGATGAAGGGTTAACGGCTCACGTATACCATTCAAAAAAACTTAGCTATTAAGTCAAGTCCACTTTTGCTCAGGTGGTAAGTACGGTATATACATACGTCCCTTCAAAGCCGCGGGATTTGTGGACCGTCAGGCCATTTTCATAGAATTTTTTGTAAAAAGTGTGTACACGATGACAGTATCAAGGAGGTATGTTTCAAGTAAAAAAGAATTTTTCAACTTGTTTTAGAATATATTTGATGAAATATGAAAACATGTTATGTATAGGTGGGCGCCAAGGATCTCTCATTATAAATGGAAATTTGGCCCTTTATTCTTTTTGATATTAATCTTTTTTTAAAATTTACTTTCATTTTATTATTACCCTCCTCAGCTGCATCACAATCCTGAATATTTTTAGATTCATTTATATAAACGTCGCTTTCGGTTATCAGTTGATCCCGATCTTTGCGTGAAAGCCGTTTGACTGGTCTGCTTAAATCTATTGTCACTGTTTCAACTCGTGACAACCGGTTTGTATATCACCTTCCATGCTAGATAAAATGTTTTTATTAGCGTTTTTTGACAATGCAAAAGCTAACTAGTTACGGTAATTTAAGTCAGACGTTATTACCCCCCAACGACGTTTCTTGGTCTTTGACAAAAGACTTACACGGTCAGGTTAATTTACCCAAATAAACGTCATTCGAAATATTCCTGTAAGTTCCATAAACTGTCGATGTTAAAGTCAAACGTGTCATTAAATGGTTAGGCTCACCGGGTGAGGAAGTAGCATATTTAAATAAAACGTTGGCTGGAAAGGCATTGTTCGTTTCGACATTTCCAACGATGAACATCACGAAAGACCAAAATCGGTTTGATTGTGCATAAACCAATCACGCAATAAAATACCAATCTCCTCAGAATAATCAATATATAATGACAAATATCGGCTTAAATGATACATGGTTTTGGACCCGTACTGATAGAAACCTTGTAAATATTGTTATTTTTGCCTGGAATTGACTTCAGTCCGAATATAATAATCTGCCTGTTTAGTTAACTTCACATTTTCTAGAACCTTAGGCTTTTCATTGTATATCAGAGCCAAACCAACAGGGTAATTAACGCCGGTAGGAAATTTTGTATTTTCTCATGGCTGTCCAGACCGTACTAACTGAGCATTGTATCTCTTCATATACGGACTCCAAGCATTGGTTCCAATTAGATAGGACCCAAATTTCGTTATCCAGCTGATGAAGCCTATTGAGAATTTCCGAGCAGTCGTCCACACCTGGGTGATTTTTGCAATCATACTGACAAATATTGAAATATAACGAACAGAATCGTTCAAAATATCCTAACAATTTTATTTTTGATCGGGTAATCTATCGCGGACAGTCATTTAAAGCAGTCCCTGTATATATAACAGGGCTGGGACTAGTTAAAATGGTATTGAATAAATCACAATGTTTATTTTTCCCCAATTTTCGTTTGACAAATAAACGTGCGACTTTTGAGTGGGGTTAACATTACGGTGTTTACAAGATCAACAACTGCAATGAGTAAAAATACTTGCTAACAAATGAAAGTTACACACATGGCTCTAAAGAATATTTTAACATTGATTGATATGTAGCATATCTGTTTCCAACTAATTGGCTGAAAATATCCGACATGATACAGAAATTCCACAAATGTATGTAGTCTTAACTGCTTACAAGCATTTGCATGTGTATGATATTTTAAATCATACAAGTATTAAAAACTAGTAAAACACGAAAAAAAAGATGAAAATACCAGCTTTCTGGATAAACGAACACTTATAGCAAGATAATAAAAATTACGAAACAGTCGTTATTAAAGCATTCAGGTTCATATCGTCGAACACAATCCAACCAAACGTTAGCTCCGTATATTCTTTTCGTGTTATCGGTATCCTTTAAAATATATAACAATTAATACTGATAATATTATGAACACAGTGTAATATGATTTAGTGCAACACTGACATTTGAATGAACGATAAGATCAGTATAACAATTTTAAATAATCAAAATAAATACAACATATTTTCGCCAAATGGAATTTATCATTTAATTTTAGAATTTGGCAGATAACATTTCGCATCCAGCATTTAAGTAATTAGGTTATGTAATGAATTTCCAGGGGCGAATAAAAGTATAAGATAATACAGTCATTTCAAAGCTAACATTCAAAAGAGACAACCATAAGAACGGTGATCAAAAGCGCTGCATTTTTGTTGTTATTTTTATACCTGCTCAGCCACTGCAAAATGTTTCTTCTCGTTCATTAAACCCGAGAACAATCAGCGACACAATTTGACAATTGTCGAGGTAGCTATACGTTTCGTTAGTAGTTTGTGCTTTAAAATACCAGTGTACTTTAAAGAGTCACAAAACTGTATTAACACAAATCTGTTTAGTAAAAACGTCTGATTTGGTACAAAATTTCACTTGATATTAGAAGAACGCACGAACAACATGAAATATGGAATGTGACTTTACATAATCTGATCACACAAATTATTTACTTAGAATTTATGTACCTGCAACGATATTACTTTTGAAGGTTACAATCCAGCCTCAGTCAGGTATCACATCCGTTAAAGATTATACATACAAGACATATTACATAATAATAAGTTTCATTTTGCTGAGTTTTGTTTATAATGCATTGTTATTACTACAGGTACATGCTAAACGTCTTCACTACGAAACCTCAAAACTAAACTGAACGATTCCAAATATTATGATAGCTTTGTCAACCAATTTACTACTCAAGTTAATTTAAGGTGTTTCAGAAGCACGACTCAGAAAATAACGTTAAGAGGTGAGCTGTGCTTGAGAAGAACTATCTTTCCATATCAGCATTTTTCAGTAGCTGCTCTGATGTATCCGTTATAAACGCAAATTCGTGTTGGAAATACCTTTATTCATAATTTAAGAGGAACATTGCATTTGTATTTTTTATATGATTAGTAACATCGTTTTCATCGTTTATATAAAGACTCAAAAAACTACAACTAAAACCGACCAGTGAGACGTTTATTGACATGCTTTTAAGTTGTTTGTATGCCTTCCATTTGTACGTACATATTATTATTTGAATCCCAAAATAATATATCAAATATGTTGGTTACTTTAAATCAAGTCACATGTTATTGACCTCGGTCATGTTGTTGCGTTCAGTGTTCACGAACGTAAACGAATTCGTATTTATACAGATTTTTAATTGCAAATATATTTATTTCAAAACGATTTTATCTCAAATATCCTTTGAAGCCTATTCTACGTTGAGTATTTTAGACATGATCCGCAAAACGTTTGCTTTACCATTCTAGTTCCTGAGGACGTGATTTTTTGAATGCCAGAAAAATGATCAGAATTCCGTCATTACCTCTTTATACGTAAATTCGCCATCCAGAACCAGTTTTAAAAATCACACTTTCAATGCTCAACCAAGTAATTTACATACTAATGTATATCTACCAATGAAACCCACAAATATTCCTTCGAACTTGCGTCAAAAGATTTTCGTAAACAATTTTGTTGTAAAACTACAAAAAAAAACCTTAAAAATACGCAACTATGCACCACGTTTGTGATTAAATTAGCTTATAGAGCGTATTTTAGCCGAAATTAATTTTCACTGATTATACAAAAACTATTGAAATGTCGTAATATTCCGCAATGTTACAATATTTTGAAAGACTTAAATCACTTTACGGGAATCAATTAATTTATATAAAACATTCTTGTGTCGGCTAGACGGTAAATTGCTTATGATGGATCGTATTTAATATCGTAATTTTATACAGCCAAATGCTTACCATAGGTCCCAATTATCGTGTTAACGTCTAATTTTGTTTCACTATTATACAATCTCATTGATTTGGGCATTTTTGGAGGGATTATCTCCACAACGAGGTAATATTTTCCAAGGGAATATAGCCGGTGGGTTTATGTGCCCAGAGGGGGTGTCAAGAACAACTAAGGTACGTTTTCACTAAAACTTTCTCCATGAACCTCTACGAGTGAGGTATGAAGAGCACCACTAAGGTCAAAGAGTAATAAACGGAAATAAACCAATATAACTGAAGTTGCACAGTGATAATGAATTCTGAGAAATCAGATTTCTTCTTTATTGAAGATTCATGTCAGGCTGAGCCCATATCATCCACACATGACAAGATTTACAAAAACTTAACTATTAAGCTTATTTTTATTTAATTTATGGTTGAGAGAGAGAGAGCACCAAAACAGTAGAATTTTATATAACAAAACGAACTGAGGGTTCACTGTTTAGGTATGTTCTACGGTGTCATCCCTCAACCAGTTAGTTTGCCTTGGTACGACCCAAATAGTTCAAAACTTTCACATTCAAAGACACTATGCTGCCATTTTCTACTAACATATTCGATTTCAAAAATTATAAGCATAATAAAGGCGTAATAATTTTGTTTTATAATTAAATTAAATCATATACCTAAAGCTGATTAACATTAAAGAACTGGCACTGACATAATAGTTTCCATGTTTTGGTTCACTTTATTATACAAGCTAAGCAACACCTCATAAGAAACCAACATTGAAGTTCATCAATTTTTTGTCGGATTGCTGAATTATTAATCCTTCTTTAATTTTCCTCAATTATTTATAAGCTTTTCATAATTGATTTGGGGTTGTCCCAATCGATGGAATGATTTCTATTGTTGAAAATATGTCGATTAACTGCTGATTTCTCACGGTTTGTCAAACAAACATGGTTCATATGTTCTTTCAGTCGTACGTGTAAAGGACGATAATTTTGACCGTAATACATTTTGTCACATGAATTACATGGAATCTTATATATGGCATAATTTTCATTTTCTTCTTTGTCGTTGATTTGGTTTAGGGTACTTTTGATTTTCTTACCATGTAGGAATGTTATTTTCTATTGAAACTTTCTTCTTAGTAATCCGGCAATTCTATTAGATAAATTACCCAGAAATGGAATGGGAACCTTTTTGGTATCTTCTGCGGGTTCATCTTCTGCTCTTTCTATCCTAATATCAAGTTGAGAGTCGGTAATGACAGGAGGCTGTTCATTCCTTGTAGATACATTAATCTTATTTATCAGGTTGGGCGTACTTTGTTGGCTGAAAGCTTAAAATTTTATACGCATTCTATTTAATCGTTTTGAAATTAGGCTTGATGGGTAGCCATTTTGCTGCAAGATTGTTTTAACATGCAGGATTTCATCTTGTCAGTAATCTTTATGGCGTGCGGAAAAAGCTCTGAATAGTAAAATGTCAATAACCGAGATCTTATTTGACTGGTGATGATATGATTGATAGTGTAAATATTGGTCTGTATGGGTCTTCTTTCTGTATACTTTGGTCTTAATTGTGCGATCGTCTTGCCTGTGTATTAAAACATCTAAGAAAATTATTTGTTCATTACTTTCCACTTCGACTCTACCCTAGATGTTTGGATGGAATTGATTGATCTTGCATAAAATGATTTCTACTTCATTTTTTTTTACAATGGACGGAATATTTACTACATATCTTGCCCAAAAGTGTATTTGCGGATGATTCGTGATACTTTTTTCATCAAGGGATTGTAAATATATATCAGCTAGAGTAGATGAAATGGGGCTCCCCATCGAACTTCCGTGTATCTGTCTGTAAATGTTATCCCGGAAGGAGAAAAATGTATCGGTTGTGCAGGTTTGCAGTAACTTCATGACATACTGGACATCAATATTGGTTGGTAAATTTGCTTTCCATTGGACATCGATGGAAAGTAGATCTTTGGTTGCTTGTAGTGTTTCAGACATAGGAAGACTGGTAAAAAGTGATTTTACAACGAATGAAACAAATATGGCATTTCTAGGCATTTGTAAATGGCGAATTCTATTCATAAGTTTAGATGAATTCTTGACGGAGGACCAGAACCAGGCGTTTCATAAACAATTCTCGAACCAACCGTAATTACTGGTGCATATTTACAAGTTGTCATTTGAGGAGTAATATCCAAGATCCGGGAATTGGCATACAGTATATAAGCCAATTCAAGTACTCAGTTTGATAAACCGTGCTGACGCCCAATCCCATGGTACTATGACCCGTTTCTAAACCATGTCATTACAGTCAAGAGCTGTTGCTCCACCAATTTTACTCACAATATATTCAAATGTGCATTTGGATATTCTGAATTATTCGATAAAGTAGAATGAATTGTGATTTTCAAAATTGACTTGGGGTTTAAATTTTCTCCTTGCTCTTTCACGAGGATCATTTTGGTCACTTTCACTACTTGTATCGAGTAACAAATTTATAATTTACTGTTTAAAATCTGTCTAAATCAATATTATTTATATACAATATATCTCTATATCTATATCAAAACAATTTTAAAAACTCTATTTACAATTTGACAGTGGTTTAAGGTACTGTCACTTTTGAGCGACAATTGTAAGTCACTTGTAATTACGCTGGTATATGAAACGCAATAATTGTAAATCATTTACAATTTCCTGTCATTTTCAGTCGATTTTTCCTGTCACTGGTCATTGTCACACTACGGTTTATGAAATCATATTTCAGTTGACAATTGACAATTTGTCACTTTTCACCTGTAATTGTCGGATTGTAATGTTTATGAAATAGGGCCCAGAACTTCCAATTACCGGTTTCACTGAGTTATAAAATGTATTGATTAACGGGAAAGCAAAGAATAAAAGACGTTTTGCAAATTAATTAGTCGATTGGTTATGTAAAAATAGTATTTCCCATATTGTTGTAAACGAGCCGTTAGGAATTCTTAAGAGCCACGTCAACGATGCATTGCCTCATTCCGCTCAATTGTTACTAAAAACTCCAAAAACTAATCAAACAAAAACAATTGCCGGTGGTGAGTATTTTTACTTCGGATTCGAAAATTGTTTTCAAAAGCGACCTAAAGAAGGCAATTTAGTCTATAAATATTCACCATATGTCAATAAATAATATGAAAATATTATTAACTTACTCACTGTTTCAATAGGATGTGAAGGAGTTCCCGTGTCTAAAAGCAATAATGGGCAGATGTGGTTCTTACTTGGGGTACTTTATCAATCCTTTAATCAAGTACCTTTTGTGATCGCATTATATTATGGTACGTGTAAGCCGACAAATTCTAATATTTATTTAGAAGATTTTGTAGCCGAGTATAAGCAACTTTTAAATTCTGGATTATAGTTTGGTGAAAAACATTTTTATTTAAGAATGAGCTGTTTTATTGCAGACGCTCCAGCTAGAAGCTTTTTAAAGTGCTGTAAAAATCACAATTGTTATAGTTCCTGCAAAAACTGCATTTGTGAAGGAGACTGGATTGACAGGGTTGTGTTATTAGATTTTAATTCTCCTTTGCGAACGGACGAGTCATTTGCAAGCCAACAACAACAAGAACACCATGTTGGCTCTTCAAAAGTAGTGTCAATTGGTATCGGAATGGTAACACAATTTCGGTTAGATTTTATGCACTTGATTTGTTTAGCAGTAATGAAAAAATTATTGTATTCTTGGATTAAGGGTAAATTAATTGTCAGACTACGTACCAGGAATGTGGAAAAAAATTTCCACAACTTTTTCACATGTGTCACGATACATCCCATCAGAGTTTGCTAGGACTCCTAGATCTCTTAAAGAGGTTCAACATTTCAAATCAACCAAATTTAGAACTATTCTGTTATACATGTTATACACTGGTCCGATTTGCTTTAAAATATTTTACCTCGAGAATTATACGATCATTTCATGATTTTAAGTGTAGGTACATTCATATTAATTGCAGTTGCGACTAACGCCACTTTAAATGAACTCGCAAATAACCTTTTTCGAAAATTTGTTACATATTGTGGAAACCTATATGGTAAAGAATTTGTTTGTTATAACGTACATAGCCTATTACATGTAGCTGCCGATGGAGCAAATTTCGGGAATCAAGATAATTTCAGTGCCTTTGTCTTTGAAAACTTTATGCAGACTATTAAAAGGTTCATTCGTGGGAAAACGAATCCCATATTTGAGGTTGTTCACCTATTGTCTCAAATGGAAATTACAGAAAGGAATATTATTGTTAACCCTGATAAACATATTAGAGGTTCGAAAATGTGTAAATTTAAATATCGTTATGTAATTTTTAGCATGGATATTGGGAACAATTGTTTTCTAACTAAAGACTTGCAAGTTATTTTAATTACAGGAGTGCTGACATGGGATCAATACGCTGGAAAACGTTTTTAATTAGAAATAGGGTAAAAGATTACCCCATTAATAGTGAAATTTTATTTATTTATGAATGTTAGACATTGCAGTCGGAAGTTGACATTCCATTGCAGTCAACGTTTAAAAAGTGTATGTGTTCCATGCAAAAATAATACTTAGTCATGCCGCTGACACTAACAATATAATACATATGTATGTAATATTGTAGTTCTTTAGTTGTATTAAAAATAAAAATAAAATGGGGTTTATACTCCGATTCGCCTTAAGGCATAACAGAGTTTTCTTTACCTCCTTTATTTCCTTTTATATTCAAATTACTTACTGGAACCATTCTGGCCCAATAGCTACATATTGTGAAGTGGGACAGTCCGTCCATTCCACACTCACTCCACTGCGGGCCTGTGTACCAACTCGTCATTTTATGACTTTTGGCCGAATGTAGAGACAAAGGCCTCCCCGATGTATGCTGTCCGTCATATGGGCTCATGCAGTTTATAGCATATACCCGGCGTGACACAAAGCATCCCCACAACTTCGCAAGCATGTATGTCACAAGACACATACGCAGACTTAGCTATAGAGAGAGAGAGTGAAATGTAAAGCTACACACAGCGATGGAGGATATGCAGACAAGGGAGGAGACATGGGACATGCCATGGACACTATCTTATCCGAGATATCAGCTGTCGCAGTATATGCAAATACACCAATTCATCTTACGAATCATTATCAGTGTACAGCACACACTACTCCTGCTGATATTCTTCCAAGAATGCGCAACATGCATCCAGGCCCAATTTGCATATCGATAGTGTATAGGGAAAGATAGAAAGGACCTGAAATCATTTTGGGGTGGGCTATAATCGAAAGCCGACTCTTCTGCAACCTTACAGATTCACTACACCACCAGACCGCAGGCTCGGTCTTTAGTTGTATTAAGATGATTTAATAAAATTATTCATCAATACGAAATTAAGTTGTACTTTTTCCTTTAAATAGCGTAAATAATTAATTGTAGCATTAAATTGGGGCACATTCTACAATAATGAACTGTTGCCCGTATGGTGCTGGAAAATCCTACGAAAGCCAGAACCGGACCAACGCTGCGCCGAAAATAATTGTACGGCAGCGCCCCGGTGGAGGCCGGGCTGAAAAAATGAACGACTAGTCAGCAATAAAAATCAGGTCTGTACGAGCGCTGTACCGTGACGCTGTGTTTCCTGGGTCATCCTCCTATCTTTACAACTCCAGAAGTGAAGTACCACAACATATTCAACAATTCGATCGACCTTGTTATTGTGGAACTCAGGCGTCGTTTTGATCTTCCCGGGATCAAGAAAGTTCAGGAGTTAGTGAAAATATTGCATAACTGGAATCGGCTAGAAGCCAAATCCGGTGAGGATCAAGTAGATGCTATATCAGATTTGTGCCAGTAGAATTCTGAGAGACTTCAAATGACTATGATTCATGGGATTGACGGAGTAGAGACAAGCTCTAAAACAGGATTTTTGTCATGGTTTTAGGCCTGTCCCAGAAGTTCGTCAAATGTTCTCAGATGTTAAGAACGCTTAAAAATTCGAATTGTGCTCCCTATCAGCTCCGCGACGGCTAAGATATCATTTTCAACTTTACGACGAATAAACACATATGTAAGATCCGTAATTAAACAGGAAAGGCTAAACCATTGCTGCGTCATTCACTGCTTCTCAGATATTGCAAAGAAAGTGGACATTGAAGATCTCATGAGGACCTTCGTAAATGACTATCCACTATCGCCAAAAGGTTTTTGGAATTTGTAATGCTTTTTACCAAATTTAGTGATCCCACTGTTCTGTTCTACATAAACGCAAAAGCCACAATACAAAAATAAAAGGCTAAAAAACATGACAAAATATGGCATATTTTGTCATTTACTTGAAGCATCTTTGTCGAGGGTCGTTGTACCCCCCCCCCTTTCCTTTTCTGGTTTAGTCCCTGTTTACATTAGATCCGTTGTATTCTCAAATTAAGGGCCACCATATAAGGAATTGAAATACAAATTCCCGGAAGCTCTACAAGTTATACGTTTATTGTATTTAGTCCCAGTTTGTGGTAAACTTTTAAAAGGCAATCGCCTGGATCGAAGATTTTAATTGACAGTGAAGAATCCTTGATTTATATGAAAATAATTACTCCAATGTCCATTGGTCAAGGTCAGAGACAAATTCAAGTCAACATAAGGGTGGTCGGTGATCATTTTAACCCTGGTGTTTGTTTTCATAGTAATAGACCTTCTTAAAGTAAAAATTACTGCACACTATCTTGTTAGGGACGTTTGAAAACCTTGAGTTGAGACTAACCACCCTTACATGTGCTACGACGAGACCTTAAATGTGTTTAAACTTGGCGATCTGCAATTTGCTGTACTACCCGGTTTACATTATTATTATCCCCAGGAATTGTAACAGGTTATCGGGGTAGACTAAATTCTTAAATCACATAGCCTTCCTACGCCACCTAATGCTGGATTTCTTAAATGTTATGCCCTTCGATTACTGTAGCACACAATTGTTATGTCAAAGGGGTTCAAATGCAAAGGCTTGGGAAACTTTTGGGAGGATGTACATTGGTTTTTACTCGAGAAATATCTCCAGGAATTAGGGTCGATTATGTTTTTATTCTGCGTATCAATCATGCTTTGATTGAAAATGATTTTCATAGGAAAGTCAAATTGAATCACCTCATGCCATTGAAATTAAACTGATTTTGTCATTCCTTGTGTAATTAATATTAACGAACCAGCGAATAACCAGATATTCACATTTGTGACTTTTCCTTTGCTGCGCTCTTATACATTTAGATATTCTGAATCCAAACTAGTGAACCAATTTTGGTACAGTGAAAATGTCTAAAACGCCCAAATTGTCCTGCCTAAAATGCCCAAAATCAGGGCATTTTCAAAAGCTGCCTGCGTGACCACAATTGGGCATGTGGGCATTTACAGCTGGGCCGGCAAATACTGCAGGACATTTTCAATCGACATACCTTAAATACAGAGTAATGATGAACAGTAAAACGTCTATTGTTTTTTAAGAAGATCGTATCGTTTGAGCTCAGAAACTTGATTGAGGTTACGTATAAACACATGCAAATATAAATGTACATAAACTAGGAAGTAAAGTTGCACCATTTATAGTCGGATTTGGTGCTTACATTCACTTGTTGCTTCCAAAAACCAAAAGATGCTGCAGGAACAGTATTTAAATGGGACGAAAACCTTTTCCCTAAAGTAAATATGTATGTACATTCTAAATGCTACAATATGTCCGAATTACACTTTGATTCCGGATATGTCTAAATACAGTGACCTGAAGCTTTCAAAGTGCAATTTTAAAAAACGTGTTTCAATTTCTTTTTATTAATGAATGAAATTCTACAAATTATTTGCTTTCCCTCAGCCTTCCATTAATATTGAAATGAATGCACCCTTCCTTCAGCCTTACTATTTTTAACATTTTAGAAATGATATCAAAACTTACTAGAATTTTTAAATCACACTTTTCGATTTACACTGATTGCGCAAATCTAAGGCCTTCTCTTGAACCTGAGCTTAAAGTGGAACTTAAATATGATCTTAAACATAAACTCGAACCTAACCCCGCACTAAAACCTTTACTTTGAAATAAATTTGAGCCTGACCCCGCACTCAAGTTTATACTAGAACCTGAACTTGAACGTATTCCCACACTAAACCTGTACTTTAAAATGAACTTGAGCCTGACCCAGCATTCCATCATATACTTGAACCTAAACTTGAACTTGAAACTGCACTTGAACTTGAACTCGAATCTAACCCAGCACTAAACCTGTACTTCAAAATGAATTTGAACCTGATCCCGCACTCAAATTTATATTTGAACCTGAACTTAAACTTTAACTGGCACTTAGACCTGTACATGAACCTAACCCCGCAATAAAATCTGCACTTTCAAATGAACTCAAATCTTACCCCGTACTCTAGCTTATACTTGAACCTGAACTTGAACCTAACCCCATCCTAAAACCCCTACATGAAATTACGTTAAAATAAACTTCAACATGCACTTAAACCCGAACCCACACTCAAGCCTGTACTCAATCCTGAACTTATAATTGAACTTACACACGATTCTACATTTGTAGAAGAACTTGAACCTCCATTTCGAACTGAATTTAATCCTGCACTTGAGCCTTACATGAAACTGCACGTGAAGCTGATTTCTGTATGTTACTTGCATATCATTTTGGGCAAAATTTGTGTAAATTTTTGTCGGTATTTTTCATTACCCTGCTTGTAATACTGGCCGAAATTATTTTAGAATATGTTGAGAGCCCCAATGTAACTAAATATGCCATTTACTTAACATTGTAAATGGTTGCCGAATGGAAAAGTACAGATACATGTGTTCTAGATTTGTTTTTAAAAAACCTAGAGGGCCGACTATTTTCAAAATTTAGCTATTAAGTCCCAAAATGTTGATGTACGTTTAGAAAAAATCAGGTGTTCAAATATAATAGATTTAGCATAAAAATAAAAAACCAGGAAAAAAAACAGTGGTGGCCAGTTTCTCCAGAGGTTATCAATTTAGGGATGTTAGCCTGTTGGACGAACGTATAATCAAAATAAAATCCTTTGAAGTCAAGGTATTGCATAATGCGTTCGAGTGAGGACGTAGATGCTAACTCGGACACTAAATTCTCTTCTTTCGTGTTCTCAACATGGTGACTTCTTATCAATGCTTAAGCACTTAATTACTAGATTTAATGTTGATTGAAAGTAGTGATACGACCAGGAAAAAATGACCTTTCATATTGATTCTTAGGAAAAACAGATTGTAGGAAGCACTTGATTAAAAATATAGGTATTTATTACTTATTGGAATTAATTAGGTGTAAATTGGTTGTGCTATTTAGCTAGCACAAGCAAGTTTGTGGGGCCTAATTAATATCGTAGCTTACAGCATGAGCCTGAAAAATTTCTGATCATAATTTTTTAAGTGCATACGTTCAACGTTGAATGGATTACAAAGCTCCTATTAGTATCCTTTAATTATGATAAATTATTCAAAACTATACAAGGATTCTTTTCTCCAATTCTTCTATGCAAAGACTATTGTCATTATTTTGAATCCTTGCAGCCAACAATGTCGCACCTCTGGCTACAGCCTCGTTTGGAGCAAATTTTTCGGATGTAATGACCTTCCCGCCGAATTTTTCTTTCAGTAAGGTTCGGACGCGGGGTATACGACTTGAACCCCCAACTAAGACAACTTCACTTATTTCCACTGATTCCACAATTCTGTCAACGATTTCCATGCATTTTTTCAATTGTTCCTCTATCAATGACTCAAATGTACTTTGGTTGACCCGAACAACTAAGTCCATTTCTTTATAAATTGCATCCAGAGACACCGTGGCTTGTTTTCGATATGATAATTCCTCCTTAGCAGTTTCACAGGTGATCTTAAGCCTTCGCAACGTCGTAGTATAGTTTTTTAGATCTTGAAATTGAATATTATGCTTTTTCTCAAATTCCTCTATGCAATGTTTCATCAAGGAATTGTCAAAGTCATCTCCTCCAAGAAACGGATCGCCGTCAACTGCCCTGATTTTCACGTGGTTTGAGCCAATAATTTCCAGAATTGCTAGGTCAAGTGTGCCTCCGCCCAGGTCAAATATCAGACATGTTCTATTGGATCCTTTTGGTACGACATCACTGTACGCCAAGGATGCTGCTGTGGGTTCATTCAGAAACCGCAAAACATTAATTCCCGCATCGTGAAAAGCTTCTTTGGTCAAGTACACCTGCCTTGGGGTGAAGTACGCTGGAATCGCGACTACTGCATGAACAACATCATGGTTTAGGAAGGTTTCTGCATTTTCAATCAAATGTTTCACAAACAATGTGATCAGTTCTTCCGGTCTGTAGTTCTTTTCTAGTACTTGAACGCATATGTCCACACTTCCTTCCGACGTCCCAATCCTAAAAGGCCAGAATTTCCTGAGCTGGGCGATTTGGGGATCTTGAATATGTCGTCCAATCATTCGTTTGATGTCGAAAACACAACTTTGAGGCATTACAACAGCCTTTTTTTGGGCAACGTGTCCAAATGTTATGTCATCTTCTTCAATGGTGATGCATGTAGGGGTAAATATTGCGCTCGAAGGATCCGGTATGAATTCCAACTCATTGTTAGTAATAACTGCAAGGCAACTGTAGGATGTTCCCAGGTCAATTCCAATCGCAATTCTACCCTGGCTGTTTTTCTTCCGGTTGTTCATTAGAGAGTATTTGTCAAAGAGGGAGGTGAGGACGCTTTGAGCGGAGTCGAGTAATGCAGGAGTCGCAGGATATAATTTACACAACTCCTTCATTGCTTCATGAAGAGCATTTCTATGGGCCTCGTCAAAGGTCTCCTCTGACACATATTTAAGGGAGGAAATGAAAGGGTCCATTTTTTGCTGATAATACAGTTTCGCAAAGTCTGACATATGTTTGAGGTTTTTGAGGCTGTACTGAATCGATCCCGTCTGGAGTAGCGTGCGGAATAGGATCTACCAAAACAAAATATGTACAATCAAAAATAAAAATCAGAGAACGGGTCAGAAATTAATTATACCTGATTGTCCGGTCGGTGAATGTAAAAAGGATTCCCGTAAAAAATCTGCCAAAATCGTGTCAATCTTTCCTAAAATTTTTGAATTAATCCTTTGGAATATCTCTTCTGTCACTTTGGTATTTCCCAGGTAGTAGCCCACATATCCAATATGAACTGACCCGAAACCTGAGCTGAACAGTTCCTTCTTTTTTTCACATGTCTCTTTCAACTCGTCGATATAATTTGGATCATACTCTTTTCCACCATTTTTCTCCTGGTATCTACTTGTGACATAGCCTTGGATGTTTTCAGTAAAGATTTGGCCACCAACCGACGAGTCACCACCTACAGCTAGGACTGAGATTTTTCTACCTTCCGCTTCCAATATGGTAAGGTCAAGGGTGGTCATGCCGAGATCAAACACCAGAATTTTCTGTTTGGAAAACTTTATATCGTGCAAATAAGCAATTGCGGCTGCAGTTGCTTCCGTAATTATCTCCATTGATGAAAATCCAGCGAGTCGAGCTGAATCCTGTATTGCCACACGCTGCTGCTCATCAAAGGATGTTGGAACCGTAAGCACTGCATTTTTAGTAGCTGTTTTGAGAAATTTGTCCCCAGAGTCTTTCAAAGATTTCAGTACTAGTGCAACAACTTCTTCGGGATGAAAAAGTTTCATTTCCTTTTTCCAGTACGAATATTGCATTCCCACTTTTGGAGCACCATTTTAATTTACGACTTCGAAAGGAACCTCTCCAATGAACGTTTGAACTTCGGGATCACTGAAATGTCGACCTAAAATTCTCTTGGGACCATAGATCCCTTTCTGTCCTTTCAACATTGTAGCCTCAGTTCCGACGAGAGTTGTAAATTTGTTTGGACTACTGAAAGAGTAGGAGATATAGACTGGAGTTTTGGGTTGGCCGTCCCTTCCTAGAATTACGTGGGTTTTATTTGTATCAGTCATTACAGCAAGGCAGGCTTGCTGGAATCCCAGGTCAATGCCTACACCTGATGAAAAATAACTTGTATCATTGGTTTTTTCACTATTTGGAAAGGGTTAATAATGACATAATATCATCAGATAAATCAATATTTAATTCTTGATATTACTATGTACCTGTTTGAGTTGTCATATTCAGCTCTTTCTGTTCACCCAAATTGGGCGAACGGGCGCTTCAATAACTTAACAACTGGGAATAATTTAATTATAACTACAAGAATCTGACAGAAAATCTAAATATGAATTTGACTTTATGATTACTTCAAACCTCTGGTGCTATGCAATAAATGCTCAACATTAATAATCGCTGATGGTATCTAAATATATGTAATGTAGATATATGGCAATTCAGTTTGTCATTCAAAAGGCCCTGATGCTTTTTAAATTAATTCCATAGAAAGCTCACATGTCTCGTGAAAATTACTAGTGTTAATTAATTCATGTTTAATCATTGATTGATTGGTCCGAACAAGGGTTAACCATAAACATATAACGTATAGTACATAAAATCCATTCTGCGAATTCAGTAGGTTAATCTTGATAGTGCCTTTGTTGACCACGTGTAAAATAAAAGATACTGAAGTCCGAATATATTTTCATGAAATAGATTATATGTAATAATTATATATACTTTATTTTTTTATCAGCACTCCACAATTATTGCTTAAAACATAATGACCAAAGTGCATTTTTTGATGCAGTTTATTAGATTGCGTGTTCAGATTAAAACGATGTTTTCAGCACTTCAAACGCAATCGTTATTCAAAGAAATTGTAATACAACGGACATTTTGAAATACATACATAATTACTCCGAAACAAATTTTATTGATGACATATACACTCAATCAGTATCCTTACAGTGGCATGCTATAATATAAATATGTTAAAATTATTGTGTGGAAAGAGAGATGTATTTCCTGCATTAAAACAAATGAGTGTTACTCTATGTATAGCACTATTTAAACCAGTCCACATATGTATGTGTGTAAGTACATACTCGTTAATTTTGTTAAAGGATATATAAATGTGCACGTAAAAACTTGAATTTCATTGAAATAGTGAAAATCAAAATTTCATCGACTTTCAAAAACTCAAAATCCTTATGGGATTTAACATTAACTTTTTTCGAAAAGACAGGTCCTGATGAGGACCTGTGGTATCGTTTTAAATTTTGAAACTTTGGTGACGTGTCCTAGGAGAACGGGACAAAATGCACTCGAGTTACATGAGTTTTGAAACATACTAGGTGAGTACTAAAACATGTGCTATGCTTTGTTTGAATCGGCTTGTACCATCCCAAAATCTTACCTTGTTAGTTGTGCATTTGTATGGATCAAAGTTGATTAATATGACTAGATACAGAATATTTCTTCCTTAAAAAGGATGAACTTATTACTCCTGCGCAATTTATTTACGAATTCTATATTCGCATATTTAATTTAACTGACTTTATACATTATAGCTCGGGCATTCATTGAATTTTATATATTTATCCAATATGTAAGTAGTTCAAACCATGAAAGGTAAAGAATTGGTTTCAAAATGTTTCAAATTAGTATTGTTACCTTTAGAATATTTAATTGGGCGTGTGTTACAGACGACCTTGACAGTTACCAGAGGTATTTATTTTGAAATTATATTTTGTATTTGAAATACAGGGTGGACAAACATTACAATAATTATACATAAATAAATACAGAATACCATCATGTGCGTAGATCCTCAAAATACGAAATACAAAATACAGTAGGAATTTTGGTGCTGACAAAATACGAAATACAAAATACCTTAAAACATTTACAGCGAGAAAAATACCAAATACAAAATGCGGGATGTATTTCAACTACTACATCAAAAACAATATTTTAAAATATTCCACACCTCTGCATTTCATATATACTTTTATAGCAATTTTAATCATTTTTATCGATTGTTTCGTGTGGATAACATCGGAGTTAATTTCTCTATTTGAACGCAGGGTTCATATTTTTATTTATACTGTACTTTTAGAGTTGGAAAGAATCCTGTGAAAAAGTTACAGTGTACTTTCTTTAGATATAAAATATAGTACATGTCCTTTTTGCAAAATTAATGCTTGTGAGTAAGAGTTGGGAAGAAAAATACTCGTAAGGAATTTACACTTTTCAAAAATTGCTTAATGATGAGCAAAGTGCATTTTCCCATTTGAGGTTCTCAGTCCCTGTTTGTAATAAATCTTCATTTATTTTAAGCAACCATGTCGTAATGATTAGGACAACGTTTCCACTATACCGACTTATCGGAAGAAAGGGAACATTAAAACTTTATTGAGGATTGTTGGATGGAACAAGTGACGGGGGTTATTGTTATGAGGAGATTATTTTATCTTTGGAAAGAAAAAGCTGTCATAATTATTGAAGTCATATTTGAGAACGGTTCACATTATGTGAAATTCCAGCTCCCAGCAGTACATTTGGCGCATTCTGTTTTATCTTTGTACGTGACAGAGAGAGAGGGGTGAGTTGGGAAAAAAGCTCTCGGTCAAAACTCGGTTTCATTTTAATTACCAATGCAAGTTTCATTTTTACAGCTCAAGGTAAGATGGAAAATGTCATAAAAGGAGTGCATTACAGAGTCACTGTACACATTTCAAGAGAGTCAAACTTTGTACAAGGCACACATATGTCCTGGGATAGGACCCCACATCCATTCATGTCCTCATCCATAAAAATGAGACCAGACACGGACGCCAGTTCTGTTCATGAACTCAAACTGTCCATTTCTTTTTCAGTAATACAAAAAATATTTCTAAACTACAAATAGTAGTAGACGAATACCCACGTAATTTTGGATATGGTTGAGGCTCGACACGCTCCACGATTTCCAAATGTGTTCCTCTTTTTAATTGCTGGTTGTAATTGAAAGTATTCTTAAATGAACTTGGAATGCTAGGAGCAATTAAATGGGTTTCTTTTATTCCTAGTAGTACTTTAATGCTCAAGCAAATTAAGGCTAATTTAATTTATTTAGCGTTCCGTTCCGGTGAAGTCCATACATTCAAAAATTAATTATGATTTTAAATTCACATGTAAGCTTAAAATTAAGTTCAAAAACGGACAATGGACGTATGTTCCATTTTGGAAGATTCAGACTGAACCGCTGTCGTTGCTGTGTAAAGTCATTCCTGCAAATGAACCAACATTTGGGTCTGGCGGTGTCATAACACTCGTGTCAACCCAAATTTTAACAAATGAGATAATCAAGGATATGCCAAAATATCGTAGATCGTACAGATAGGATGCTCCTTTAAAGGATTCTTCAAGCGAAGTAAAGTTACAGATATTATAATAAATTGTATTCGAATTTTTGCTCTCCATATAAAGAGCACCCATACAAATCCAATTAAATATTAGTGCAAATAATTTTCAAATCTGTCCCCAAGCGATTGTTTATGCCTTCTGGAGCAAATACAAATATTCGTAAGAGTCGATCACTTATTACGATTGGCCACTCCTCTAATAATTTTCTGTTAACTCATGTGTTTCTTGACAAGTCAAAAAATATTTGCTCAATCTTCTTGGAAATATTACATTTAATATTTTATACACGAATATACATAATTACATATGTGTCAACTTTTATCAGATTGTCAATTGCTAATAATTGTAAACATTTTATAGAAATGTATACCGTAAATATTATGTGTCTTGTATTATCATAAGGGAAATCCCTGAATTGTATCACAGTAAAACTTCCCCCTAAATAATTTTATTCCTGTGTATAAAATGTACGTCCTAAGAAGGTGATTACAAAAAATCTGATTAGAAAATCAGATGAAATTTGATAGGTTCTGAAACAAACAATAATAAGGGTGTGTTCAAAATATCTACATCTACACAGTATACGCCTAATTATCTATAATTATATGGTTAATTATTCTTCCCTATATACGTCAAATTACATATGTAAGCGTATACGTATCTACATATATAAGATATCAACGGTGAACCATAATTTGAAGGCATAGAAAAAGCTTCCCTCAACATTCAAAGTAAAAAATCCAGTTTGGACGGAAAGGATCTCGACCATTGAATATTATCATGTTTTTCTGACTACAAATATATAGAAACTACGGCAAGTTCATTTGCATAAAAGTAATAACAAACTAAAACACACACACACATTTCCTGCGTTCCCTCATAGCATGTTTTCCCAAAGGACGTGAGTGCGTCCACATGTTGAGTGAATTGTGTCTACGTGCGAATGACATTATATTTATTTCTGTTCATGACAATAAAAAAAAACAACTCAGAAATGAAAACCAACAATAGAACTTGACTGTGAAAGAGAATGCACTGACAATGAGTGGAACATGATACAGCTCTGTATGTGTTCCCCCACGTACAGATATCTATAGATAATCGTTTCTTCCCAATAATTTACATACACACTATAACTGATAACAACGAGATGAAAAGTAAGTAATGAGAGTAAATGTGTGACATTTACGAACAACAGGGTATGTCCCTATATATGACAGATACATATCTATAAAAATCCCAATATAAAACATTCCCATGCGGATCCTCAACTCGTGCAAATCCTCCTTTGAACTTGATTGCTTCAACCAAACCACAAAAATGGGGAAACTTGTTATTGCCTACATACTCACATGCTAAAATAAAACCATAATATCCAATCTAAGTGTACTACTAGTTACATATAGATACATACATATGTACGTACCTATAGTCTGAGGTATTTATTCTACCTGTGTGAAGCTCCTGGAATTAAATGCTTTAAAAAGATACGTCTTAATTCCGTCACAGTGCATTTAACGCATTAACAAGAGATTTCATCTCTTAATCCTATCCCCCATCTCCATTGCTATTTTAGAAACAGATACTTATCTCCTCCCAGATTTTTTTGTTTTGTGTAGTCAAGTGATAAATTAGCAATAGCCCAAGGCTCAGATTTGAATTACACCTTGTAATTAGTATCAAAAGCATTTTTTGCTATTTATGCTATCCTTATGACCATCTGTACGTAACATTCACCTTTACACAGAGTCTATGTTTGATTTTACAAATATATAGTCGTAATCTTTACAGAGAAGTCAAATCATAGGAAAATCTGTGCTTGCAATAGGGACCAAATCCATATGTACATGACATTTCTCAGGTATCTGTACGAATTATTACAGTACAGAGGATTGGAGAGGAATACAAATGGATGATAAATCTATGACTAGGACTGTAATTATTACAAGCCCAAGTAATTATTGCATTTAGCCAAACGTATTATACAAATGTGTAGTGTCCACAAAGGGAGATGTAATGATTTTATATGGCTATGTATACCAGGACTTGGGATGTGCAATCGTATACAAATGCAGAGATGTTATTTTATATATGACCTGTCAATCAAAATAAATTCCCTTTCAATTCCAACTCACTATAGCGAATACCCTGCTCAGTGACTGTGAGGAAGGAGAATAGGGAGATATTTACAGTAGATATAATAATTATTATAGCTCCATATGCACACACTCCACAGATAGTAAATGGAGTGCACATGGGGAACTCCCGATACAGATTTTTATTTCATGCATTATTTATGACAGAGAAAAAGGAAGTAAAAGCTGATCGGAAGCTGTGTGTATTTTTGAGCCCATAAGTATCCCCATGCTTTTGTTAATAAGTAGTAATAGTAAAAGTGTGTGGAGGGGAATAAATGATAGAAATAAAATCGAAATTGTGCATCAAGCAGGACATCAACATTGTAAACAATAACAAGTCAGGGGAACAGTCGTGCATTCAATTCCTTCAAATTTAGCATTCAATTCGCGGATGGAGAAAAAGGGATTGAATTTTTTCTTTCTTCTTCTTCCTCGTAACAATATTATTGTGGATTAGATTATTTTTTTTCGAATTTATGACTTTATTATTATTTTGTGCATGCGGAGCTAATTGGAGCGAAACTTTTACGTGTTTGCGTTCACCAACTTTTTTTTTTCTTCCTCTCGCAATCTCGCTACTACTTTTCCCCTCCTTTTACATTTGAGCATAGATGCGTATATAGATACATATATATGGGCATAGGAGCCTGTATCAGGAGGAATTCCTTTCCTTCAAAATTGGATGGTCATAATGTAACAGGGTCTATTCAAAGATGAAATCTCACGTAATAAAAAAACATATACTCTAATTTTCCTCACATTTTCTATATCGCTTCTGTTTATTTTCAAGTTTGCAATTTATCTCATTTCCACTTTGCCTTAGTCTTGATTTTTTTTGACAGTAGACTCTCGCTATGAGGGACTTCCTTAATTCAAGCAAAATCAAAAAGGATAATTAATTAAACTTGAATTAAAAATAAAAGAGGGACACTTGAAGTGAACCTTCAATTTAAATTGTTCTTTAAGTGGGGGTTTTAAGGTGAAGTATAAATATCCATGCTCGTAAGGCAGTAAAAATGGAAAATGGTCTTCAGCGAAATCAAATATTTAAATAAAAAGGGAAATATTAAAAATTACACGAAATTATGGAAAAAACTGCCCTCTTGTGTTTTTAAAATCAGTGTGCGGATATTATTTTGTATTTGAATAAATTGGGTTTTCCTTTTATTAAAATATTTGATTCCGCCCCCTTATTTTATTCAAGTTTAATTAAATATCTCATTTTATTTTTGATTAAACTGGATTAAAGTTTCTTATTAAGATTAAGTTAATTATTAAAAATCTCCTCAATCAAAATTTCCATATTCAAAATCTCCTTGCAAAGGAATTATTTCCCACGGATTGGTTTCCTATTGAGAACCGTTCCAAGTGAGAACTCGATTTGAACATAAATAATAAATGGCGTTGAAGTTAATAAAAAAGGTAGATTTTAAATGTCGGGCTATTATCACGTAATAATTTGACTGTACTCTGATGAGCATTCTACTAGAAAAACTACAATGTGTATGGTCCGTAGCTTGGAAAATAGTCCTAACCTTTTTTTGCAGTCCAAAAACGATTTCACAATTTCCTCAAAAAAATTCCCCACTTACACTACTAGTTACAATAAACAGCTTAATAATCTCATTGCAATCATCATCATGCCTTGTGGACAAGCCAGTGGATTTACAGCAAAGGTGTTTTTGCTCACATGTATATGTAATAGGAATTAATTACGCGAGGAAAATCCCATTGAAATTGCAAGTGATAAATTGCCCTCATAAATCTTAACTTGTAACGAGGAACGGAAGACGGTCTCAAGATTGTGAGGGAACTGATTTAATTTCTAGATATTTAAAGGGGAAACTTGATTAAATACCTTGTTCTGTCCCACTTCCATATATACAAATACACATTTAATATGAGTCCAATAATTATTACAAAACCTTAAAAAATTACTTGGCCACTCTCCCTGCTAGGACTCTGACCCCCTTACAACATCATTTTCTCTAGAGGGTCAAAAAAATTGTCCATTCAAACAATCCCCATTGGATTTATAAATTAGCAATTTTCATAAAATAGCATACTAGATTTTATCAAACCAGATTTTGGGGCTATGAGAGCTCCTTGTGGAAAAAGTTGACTGGCTTCGTAATTATTGTATGCATAGCCCAATGCTTAATCATTAGAATGTACTGCTTTAGGTGCATTTATCTACGCAAACAAAAAATACTCTCACACAATTCCCCACCCAAATTAAATAATTACAATTAAGTACTAAAATTCTGAGCACGGTTACTTCATTTCCGATCCTCTCTCGAGCTCACGTATACTCTGCATATATTATTTCATGATTACCTTACAAATAAAAGTTATAATAATTATCAGTCATTTGTCTGCATACAGAAATAAATTCAAGTCTGCATTATCCAGTAATTATATTTTAATAACTTTGAACTAGTTTCACCCTTTTTCTTGGTTAAAAGTACATATGATTTCTCAGCGTATTGACTCTGTGCAAATTAATTATTGTAATAAAATCCAAGGGGTAGACACTTGTCTGGTGCTTGTATGTATGGATATTTTAAACGAGTTATGAATCCTCGTATGAAGAACGTACACAAAACAAATAGTAATTTTATAATCCCAATTATTTTAATTCCGTCAGATCTTCAATGATTGTATTATCCGTTGTCTATATATGACCTGGGTTTAATTAGGACACCGTTAAATTACTCCTGATTAAATTTATATTGCATCATCTGAGTATAATTAATTGCTAAGGTTTTCATTGGGAAATCAAAATATTTCAGAGGTTTTCCCCAGCCAGACATTTCTGGCAAAATTCCAAGCGGACCCGAGTCTTTTAATAATTCCCAAGAAAACAATTAAACGAGAGCGGAGGCATAATTTGAAGTAATATGCTCTTCCTTACTACTGTTGAATATTCGAGGGGGTTGCAATTAGGTTAAATTAAGGAAATTGCTTCCGAATGTTGTTATTGTTTTGACATTAGGATTTTCCCTACGTACATATGTACACACATATGGAAATGAGCTCTGCAGAAGAAAATTATTTGGTTGCACAAATCTAAGTGTGTATTTATTCAAAATTTGAATTTACGTAATAAATTGTGTACAAATTATATTCGTGAGGTGTAATGTGCAAGCAGCGTAGAATTTTACATTGTATATTGGATTTTAACAGTGTGTACATACGTTAGAGTCATATTTTAAAATATGGACAGAATAGGTTTATATTCTTTGAGTACGTCCCGAATACTTCCCATTCATTGAGTTCACGATTTCCTGTCCCATAAATCTATTTTTTGGGGTTCGGCCCGCGTGGATTTAAGAATGGGGAAATGGGGATTCTCTATAGATTAGAATAAAATTGACAATTGGGGAAATTTTGCAAGGCTGAAGGATTGACTTGGGATGCGTGCACGTAGTGTGAGTAAAGGGTGTGTAATTATTATTATGTAAAAGGAGAGCTTTTGTAATGGGATTTTTACAGGAACCATGTGTGATCCTCTTCCCTCATGGATTGGGATTGAACTTGTTTGTCCCTTTACGTAATGTAATGAGAGGTGTGATGTCAAGATTGTGAGCTAATTAATTTCTAGAATTGATGTGGTTTTCTCTCAATAAATTGTATCTGGGCTGAGGAAGGGAGTCGGGGAGTAATTACTAAATCAATATCCTCAGGAAGTACTACTTTTATTAGTTGGGATGCCGAGTTTCTCTTCATTGTTTTTCCTTTCCTTCCATTTTCCCTCCAAAGAGATCTTCCGTCCGCTCAGCGTTTGTACTGTATGCAGATTTAATGCTACTGTCCTTCTGTTCACAGGTAGGGGGGCTCATATCCTTTCTTCCAGTGAGTAGTCCTCCATTACTCAAAGGTCCTCCATAAAATACGTATAGCATTTTTTCAGATTTACTACAATAATTATTATAGACTGACCCAGGTCAATGCTTACGAGCGCTTTCCAGAAATATTGACCTATGTAGGTCAAGGGAAATATTCTTAAAAATTCAGGTCGAAAAATCCGTACTTCAAACTTGGGATCGGGAAAAACAATCGTTATTTTGAAATCTCTCGAAATATCTCCAGTCTTCCTATTTTTGACACCAGTGACCTGAAATATTGACCTAGGTCATTGGAAATGACTTTAGAAGCTGTAGAAAATTGTCTCAAAAATCCTTGTAATAAATGGAAATTTTAAAATAAATTGAGATCAGGAAATAAAATATTATCATTATTGTTATCAAAGTCCTTAAACTCTAACCTATACCTCACGTTTTTGTTCTTTTATGAGGTTAGGAGAATTTATTTACCTACGTCAATTTGACCACAAGCTTTTAAAAAATTCTGAAGAATTTTTATCCTTTCAAAATTTATTTCAAAATATACGCTGAAATTATAAAAGCAATCATAAAAAAGTAATTTCTTTCTTAAAAATAGTTTCCAATCGGCTCCCCGTTGTGAACCGTGTGTGACCTCAAGTATTGACTTAGGTCAATCATGTAAATTGTAATCAAAAAATCTGGGAAGTAGTGCTTAATTTAAAGACTAATATTTCATGTTCCACTTGTTTAAATTTAAATTAAATTAAATTTTCGATACAGTATTTGCATAGATTTGACCAACGAATGTAGGCAAATGACTCTTCTGTGTATCCCAAAAGACAGAAAATGAAAGGACATGAGCCACCTCTTACCCTCACGACCTGTATGTACATAGCAGGTGAAGTCATGCTACTACATACTTTTCCTGCTGGCGTAAGAACTAGTAATAATTGGTGATTGCCTGGAGGGCCGCAGAGCCGTTTGGCACAAACAATCCCCAGAGAAAAATCAATCCAGAATCATGCGGAATTCAATATCGAAAGCCATCATCACCAACACTTTCTCAAAAAAATAAACTCTCCGCTCGTGAGTGGGACTTATGACAAGGAACTCTCCTCAGACGTGTAACAAACTACACATTTATGAACTCCACTCATTTGCTGCTGTTATTATTTCCCTAATTATTGTCATTGTAATCCTATCGGATTGCAATTTACTATTTATTCCTTCCCTCAATTTGAATACTTTAAATGAGAATTCTCAGGCCAGATAGGTTCACTCCTTCCCATTTCCCAATTTTCCCTCAACATTTTTCCAAAAGCTTTATTTGGAATTCCTACAAGTTTTTTTCCCCCGTCATTTCCTCAAAACCAATAATAATAATTATGTAGATTTTGAACAAATTCTATAGTTAAGAAAGGACGGGGACAAAAACGGTCAAGTTCCCCTGTGATAATAATTATTCAAGTTTTTAGAAACGTTCCGGCAATTTGTTCTAGTGTGAAAAAAACTTATTGGATTCAAAATGATATCATTACATTTCTCTCATAATTGCATTGTAAACATTTACCATTTTAATTGAGCTCATGGGCGGAAATCCTGCCAATAAGTGACTACCCAAGCATTGTGAGCACTATTGGGATAATTGACGGACTCATGACGCAACAGGTTTCTCCATTGTATCGGGTCAAAAAAATTAATGGGCTTTTAACAAGCACTCCTCCATTTCTTTTTGCATAATTTTTGAAGATGATAGCTTCCATTCCTTTAAACGTAGATATAGGGACTGGGGATTAAAAATGCAAATATTACCAAAGGTCTCAGGTATATGGCATTTATATAGTATGTATATAATATGTAATTATGTATTTCCAGTGAAATGGATCCAGTGGAAATCTCCATACAAAAATTACAATTATTTGGATCAATTTCCCAAAATCCCTGCCCGAATGCTCCTTCGGAAGTGCTAACCTTGAGAGCTCAATATCTCTATCCTCATGTCATTCCCAAGTCCCAATATTAAATTCCTCAATCGTCAAGACTCAAACCAGGATCTTGAAAATATCACCCATAATCAACATGCCAAACATTTGCGTGGCGTCAAACCATTTAAAATTCACGCTAATGTTCATAATTGTTTCATACATACATACATATGTATATACCTATAATGTTTGTAGATTTCTAATTTTAACTCAATCTCAGTGTGCCCCTTGTAATTTCTTCCCAATTTTTTTACAGTAAATTGAATTTGATTTTTTCCCCAAAAAATATCTTTATTTTTCTTTGTAAGTCCTGTGCAATTTGAAACAACTACTGTATGACCTATTGCTAAGGACAAGCAATGTTCTGCAATTATTACAATAACTGTCACACATTCCTCGCAAGCAGATTAAATTTAAATTATTTTGATTCCCCCAAAATTACAAAAATGGGATTATATAATGAATTGCAGATACCAAAAAAATAATATTAATTCTAGATATAATTCACAGTATATAATGTCATAGGACTTGGGGATAAAAATCCTACAACTAATTTCTCACACTAACTTTGTAATAACGAGTGGAAAAAATGTTAAACAACGTCGTAAATAAAATGTTTATTCGTTGGCTGGTTATTAACATATTGTAAAATTTTAAGGGATTGTAATATTTTTCTCACGTAAAAAAATATACGTCAGGATTTAATTCCCCCAGAAGGGATGCGAAACATGAGGGGAAACTGATTGTTAGGACATGATTAAAAGACACAGTTAACACTTGAAGATTTAAGGATGCGGTAATGTAAATGTTCTTTGTGGAGTAGAGAGCCGATAGAAGGGTCTCGTTTTGCGGAGGATCATCGAGTGTGTGTGGAAGAAAGCCGTGCATATAAATCCCTTAAGTACAAATAATGACGCCTATCAAAAAGAGACTCAAGAGAGAATTTATGAGGTTTTTTTTACAATCCTCCTAAATCCGTCCATAAAAAATGTACTCTCGGGGTCCTCTCCTAACCATACGGAAAAATATTTCTGTTATGCCACAATAATAATTGGCTCCACATAACCATCATAATTTCTTTATTGCTGAGATAATAAAAAATAATTTGCAAAAGTCTCAATAGTCTGAAGCCGGAAATGCAAGTATTTTTTCTATGTGGTGTACTTAACAACTAACAACATTGTATTTTTTCACGCTCAAAATCCCAATGCTCAGTATTACATTCATATACACACAAACTCAAGAAAATATTACCTCCTTGTTCGCCTTTAGTAATTACAGCAAAAAATTCCAGTTATTTCTTATAATTATACATTTTCTTTTGATTTTTTACAATTTGTTTGATTGACCTAGGTCAAAGTTTAAAGTCAAGCTTGGATATGGTATCACTTTCCCCCAAAACATTTTCATCATTTGAGTTCCCAAATTTTAGGAGAGCAGAGAAAATTCTTTCGTGTAGATTAAATCAAATTGCATAAATTAATGTTCAAGCACTGACCCTTATAAGGGTTAAGGGGAGACAACGGATTTTTGATTGGGATCTCAAGAGGCTTCTCATTTATTTATTTCCCGCAACTTCCAAATAAATATGGTCGAGTTTTCCCGCCGGAATTAATTATCAAAACATTAAACGCCCACGAGCTGAATTCCCTTGCAACATTATGGGAAGAAGTGCCTATTTAAAATTCTGGTAAAATTCCAAATGACGCTAATATTATTCACCGCCAGGAGGAAATACGAGCAAAAATAAATAAATTTATTTCTTGCCCAAAATATTTGGTCTGGGAAATAGGAAGAAAACAACTCCATAAAAAATAACGGTCTAAATGTAATAATTAAATGCCCTATACCAGGATTTTATGTGAGAAATTGATGTCAACTCCAAAACGAGTCCCAAAAGGAGGAAGAATTTTTTTTGACGGCACAAAGGAAGAAAAAAAGAGGGAAATCATAAGAAGTGTCATTTGCCCCACTGTCATCAGCCCATTATTATATCATTGGGTTCAAGTGAAATCGAGAGTGATATTTTGTGTATAAAATATACAGTCAATCTTACTACGATTCTACATTACACTATAATTATATCATACTCCTTCGAATGCTTACGCCCGTTTATAGGAATCTGAGTTAATGCCCAATTGCTCATTAGGAGATTCACCCCCATGAGGAAAAAAAAATCACATCATGGATATTAGATAATAAGAAAATGACTCTAGGATTTTTTATTCCCTTTCGTACATAATGTTCCCTAGTCGCTTTACGTATACATACATACGTTACTTTAATGGTGGTTGGACAAGTTGGAGGGAAGTTAAACCAGTTTTTATCACTTCACCCCAAGATTTCCCATGTGTAGCATGCATTTGAGATTTGGACGTTTATTGTCGTTGGGATTTGTACCCTGCGTATTTTTTATCAATAATAACAATAATGATACAAATTCAAGTCAGACAATGATGGGGAATGCACAGGGATTTTTTTTACACTGGCTGTGGAAGTTTAGACAAGTTTTATGCGTACACACAGATGGGGAGGTAATTAAAGTAGTGGTTTTAATGCCGGAACCAGAAGTGCCATAATAGGAGGACGGTAGTTGTGAGAGGGAAAAGCCATATGTAATCAATGGATGGAAAATTGTAGTAGGTCCAATTATCCAAAAGTACGAGAGAAAATAACATGAGGGGAACATACATGTCCGAACTATATAGAAAATATTATAGGAGACTCCCACTATACATAATTTTACATACATATCTTCCTACATACTTGTAACGCTGTATTTAATTACATGGACGTACATACGCGTTTTTAATAAATTGCAGGCGTTCCTATGAGAGCTGTGAGCCTCGCGAGAAATAGAAATGCGAAATGAGAGAGACAAGTGTGAAAATGCAGGATTGTAATCAGGGTGTCATTTGTTTAATAAAAGCGGGAAATTATATCATTTCTCAAATGAGGAATCCTGTTGAGCATTTAATTGCATATTCTGCCCATGACTTTTTTTTCTCAGGAATTTTCGTCTTCTTTTGTGCTCGGCTGGCAGGACTGGGAATCATTTCCTATTAACTGTCCTCGTAGGGAATTTCCATCTGTTTTTATTTCATTTATATTTCATTTATATTTCATTTATATTTTATTTATATTTCATTTATATTTCCCGTGGTTGTATTATGAAGTTTCACGCCATTCATTAGATTTTCGCCACTTGGCACAACAATTTATGGAAGGTACAAAATCATGGAAGAGAAAAAAATATTTTTGTTTCCTTCAAATATTTTCCAGAATTTCGGATTCTTACGAGCCCAATCGTTTCAGATTAAAATAATAAGAGCTGCAATTTGGGGATTTAAAATTTTATGAAATTGAGGGTCAAATTTTTATTTTTTAGAAATTACTCAGGACCAGCATTCAGTATGTTTGTATTTGATCTGAGGGATAAATATCTTGTAAACAAATGCAGATGGATCAGTTTTTGCCTGACTTTGATGAAATAATAATTCCTGACAACAAGGGAGAAGCCGCTCAGTCAATGATTGAGAGAATGGACATGTCATACAAGTGTAGTGCACATAATGACATGCCAATCAAAACCATTGAATGACACATGTCCTGAGCCCTTGGGTGCACACCTTGGAGAATTATCTCTTGACGTAAGAGAAACCACAGGTGGAATTGGTGAAATAATATTTCTCCCCCCCCCTCTCTCCCCAACAATGAATGATCAACATAGTAGAGTCAACCTCGCCTTTAATTTTTCCCTATGTCAAATCCACAAGTCAAATTCCCCAGGAAAAAAAAACAGAATTTCTCCAAGAAAAATGATATCTGCAGAGATTAAGTAGTAAAGATACGGAATATGATCAGCATGCGGTGTGGGTTAGTTTTAAGGTAACGTACATAAGATTTGTATACAAATATTATATACTTGTACTAGACCCAATCGCAGAAAGGAAATTTTTTCCTTTCAGAGAACAGAAACAAAAAGAGATACAAAAAAAAACTGGAGCCAAAAGCCAATGACTCTAGGCGTCAATGCACAAAAAAACGGAAATAAATCCATTCAATTCTTACAACTCACTTTCTTTACAAGGTCTTTTTTTAAATCTCCCAAATTGCCTTCAAAACACATGTCAATTCTGTACTTTTTCCCCTATTGATTCAACAGGGATATCCATGGTTTAGGTTTACCCTCATCAGGAGGGCAAGCCGTATACAGAGAGTGTACTGTACAATAAAAATAATTGTATTTAACACCACAGAGGATTTCCCTTTCAGCTCCTAGCCACAACAACAGCATCCATACTAGTACATACATACATGCATTGCATATACCTAGGTGTGTATATAATATAGCTGTGTATAGGAACGCATGTAGGATTTTACAATTACTCGGGGTAAGGTGAGACGTGTGGAGAGATATGCACTTGACTCCTTCTGACAGCGTAGTGAGTGGATGGAAAAAATTACTCAGAGTTGCTTATTATTCATGCCAATCACGATGTTTACAATTTAATTTGCTCACTTAATATGCACAAGGGATCCGTCCATCCAAATAACACCAAAAGCTTATTTTTCTCCCAATCCATACCGTACTCTCTTAGGAGCTTACCCAATGACGCCTCCTTATACACTCACATGCACGTATGTACATATGTACTATTTTTTTTAACATTCCTGGTGGTCAGTTTCGTCCCTTTTTTCCTTTAGATTGGACTAATCAGCCAGCATTACGTATTCTTATGCCCTGTCCCATTAGCTTTTCTCTTTTGATTTTTTATAAATTTTTCCACCCATTTTGCTCCAATCCATTTCAACTACTCCATTCACATTCCTATTCCCTACTATTTACTTACGCACATTTGTCTTTCTCATCCAGCTACGTAATTATTACTCATTCATTTAAATGCCATTCATTCATTTCCGCCCACAATGCTTTCAAATACACTTGTCTATTTCCAGGCGTATTTTTGTATAAAAATATTACCCCTGGTACAGAATCCCACTGTAACTTTAAAAGGGCTAAATTCCATAGAAGGAATAGAGTTAGGATTTGAGATTAGGAAAAATTTCAGAAAAATTCCCCTTTAAAACGTATTGTTAGCTCTCAATTATTAGTTTTAATTAATTAGAAAATCCAGTTTCTCCTTCTGTATTTTCAAAAGTAGGAATCTCTCAAAGAGCGGAGATTTTCTCCTCAATCCTGTGTGCACTATTTAATTGAAATGCACTTTAGGGGTAGGTTTGCATTCAAGTAATTACTTTTTTCCTGACATTTAAAATGTGAGGCTTAGCATTTAACTCGTATTCTTTAATTTTGGGGAAAAGGCGTTGAACTTCTCAGGAGTCCCTAAAGCATGGAGTGTTTTTAAATTGGATTAAAATCCGTGTAATCTCCTCCTAATAGACTAAAGGCGGCGCACAACGGAAAGGAAAAAATTTCTAAAAATACAGTAACGTTTCGAGATAAGAGGATCTCTGTACATAGTCATTGTAGCCTATCTATAATATAATTTAAGCATATTACAAAATGATAAGCCTATTTGAACTCTACTAATTTTCTCTTGAAAACAAGGCACCCTTCGATGCTCACGAGGGATACACTGCACGGGGCTGGTAATCAGAGATAACTTGCTATATGAGCTTATGCAATCTGTAATCAATTAAGGGGAAAAAAGCATCTCAGAAGCCTTTGATCCCTCAAGGAACGGAACAGAACTCATCCCTGTATTTTGACATATTCTGGACACTTGTTATGAAAGCCTCTTTTTAAGGGCATTGTCCCCCTCATTAAAAATTATTTCCTTTTAGATATTCCAATTTAAATAATTTTTTTGTATGTCAGAGCAGGTCATTGAATTACATTTGAATGGGGGATCCTATTATATGGAGATTACACTATGGGTAGATATAGATACATATAGTAATTGGGAAGTTCGAGGGGTAATGGAAGGGATTTCCAGCAGAGTGAGCTTTTTTTCTTTTTTTTTGGAAGAAAACATTGAAAAGTGAAAAGGGAAATAAGTGCAACATGAAATTACAAGAGATATGAGATATCTGGTAATCCTTCCACGTCTATTCCACAGCATGCGTGTGCATATCAAATGACAGGAAAAGGATTGGATTGAGTTGTCCGCACGCATTTGAGCTCACACTACCGACTTAAGAATGACAGCTCAGTTGTGCCAATACTTATTGAGTTACTGCTTCAGATACTACTGTACTAGGGAATTGGGCTTTTGGCTTAAGGTGTGAAAAAATGTTTTGAGTAAATATTTTATGTGGGATTTGAGGCTATAGGGGAAAAAATTTATATAGGTAGACTCATAGGAACCCAAACCTATAGACCCAATCAGGGACAGGTATGTACTCGCTTGGGCTGAGATAGGGAATTTTAGGAAGGAAGGAGCAGCAGCCGAGCGGAAGTTGATTATCCTTTTACAACTTAATTCATATCATTGGATCTTTTGCCTATACAGGAGTTACACAAGTCCTCACAATCAGTATATACGTAATTACCTGTGACTACGTATTTGTTCCACTATTACTCTTATTACTACTTTTTTCCATTATGTACAGAGGCAGAGAGAGAGAGAGGTTGGAGAGAGAGGTCTCACTGTGCCCCAATCCCAATACACTCTCATCTCAATCGGCCCTTGTCCGTCTTGTACATACAAAATTCTCTTTTCACTATTTCTCCTCATTATCTAATTATGTGGGATTAATAATTTATACTTTTTTACATATGTCCTTCCGCTATGGACAAGGTTCAATTATCAGAGGCCTGGAAAGATGCGGATGTCAAAGTGGGAGAAAAATCTCACTTCTATTTTTGTTTCATTTTTATTTTTTTATTTTTTGCAAAAGGCTTGAAACTGGAGCAAAATAAAACTAATTAAATAAATCAACAAAATAATTTAAAAAATAAAAATAATATAAAAAATACGGAAGAAAAAAAGATGGAGCCTGAATTTCAAGTAATAATGAAGGCTCAGCTCTGAGGAGCCAAAAATCTGAAGGGAGAAATGGAAGTTGGTGTAAATCAAGAGTGATAGATTCACTTGACATAAAGTATTGGTTATTGGCAGGAGTCAAGACATGTTTATTGTTGTTATGGGGGAGGGAGAGGAAGAGAGGAAGGAGGGAGGGAAGAAAGCAAAAGTATTATGAGTCAATAACAGAAATTAGCGTGAATTTGTTAGGGCTTCGTAGACTCCTACAGAGATTGCCCACAAAAAAAAAGAGAGGACTACTACTGTACAGATATGTGAGGCATAAAATGTGAATTGTCCGTTGGGAAAGTTTCACGGAAGTTTTAGCGGAAGGAGTTTTACAGGACTATAGTATACTGTAATACAGAAAATGGGATGTTTACATAGGTGTGTGTGTGAGGGCATGTATGTACATAGTATGTATTCATTTGTATGGGAACAGTGGTGTAGTAAATGTTACGTCCATTAATTACTATTCAAGGGAGTAATTTATTGTGTGATTTAAATGACACACGGTTCCTCTCACTGAGTTACTTATTCCGAGATGCTGTTCTTGTTCCTCTGGGGCTCTGGTTAATCCAAAACAGAGAAGTAGCAAGTAATTCTAATCGCACTTGTATAACATGTGCACATATCTGTGTTTGTTTGTATCCCTGTACTATGCATGTACATACGTCCAAGGTGGCACAAAATATTTTTGTACTAAAGCTCTCATCCTGACAGAAACAAATCTCATGCTATAAATGACGGGGAGAATTCATAGAATTTTATTAAAAGCACAAATTCAATTTCTCATAGATTAGGAAATTTTGTAAAGATATTTAAATTTAAATTCCTTAACCCAGGTCAAAATTTGGGGCACAGGGGTCAATCATCTAATCAATGGCGAATTAATTCAGGGATTTTTGCGGGATTTAAAGCAATATTTTTAAATTTCCGCTGTTATTAATTTCAAAGCATATTTTATTATTATTTTGTAGACATTATTTTGTGGGTCTTGTAAAACTGTAGATATTTATTGACCCATGTCAATATTCACGGTCACAAGGGTCAATAAATATTATGCGAAAATAGAATGACTACTTATGATTCATTAATTTTTTTTTTTTTTGCTACCGGTAATATTTTTGGAAGACAGGATTGTTTCGCAGTATTTAGTTGGAAATTTTAAGGGCTTTTCAGCCCATTACCCAAGAAAATGCTGCATTCAAAATTATTCATACAGGGATACAAAATCTGAACCTAGAATAGGAATTTTAAATGTTAGGAAACAAATCCTTGTTAATTAAAAGAACCATTGGAATTTTACCTATAAATTTCAAATCTTTAGTTTTGTATCCTCGTCCCTATCTACAAAATCTGTATAGTGTGGGTCTCCGTATTTGTCCACCTCTGAGCATTTACGAGGACTTTTAGTAATGAGAGGAATGAGGACTGCTGAACACACGTCAAGATATCATTAGGCCATTTCATAAGTTGAAAAATGGACACATTATCCGTAACGATGGATTAAATCCTTTGTAGCTGTCCGTCCCCCTCTGTGATCATGCACGCACTTAAACTTGTCACTTATCTCTGTCCCTTCCCGAGTCACTTGTATGTATATAGAATGTAACCCCATCTGAGTATGTAGTCCGTTGTAATGTAATATACAAGCCTGGGTGCGTATACACAAGCTCCTACAGTAACTAAATCATATCTTTGCAAATTCACTTTTCAAAAATGCATCCTATTTATTTTTCCACGCCGGTTCTAATGTGACACTTCCCTTAGGACTCTCCGTGTATGTACATATATGTATTCTCCAACACACGTACATATATACATATAAGGACCTCTCATGCACAAATTACTGAGTCGAGTCAGAAGCCAAGCCTATGTAATAGTTCCTTAACTCCTTTCAACATTACGTCTCTATTTCCTTGTTCAAATTTGCATAACTCACGCCCAGATCTTTATTTACTTGTTAGGATTATATTGCCAATGCTGTTGACATTTTCTGACATTTACTACCATTGACGTACTTACTCTTTCAAAAGCTCACTCTTGTGTGGGTAATTGTATGTAGTCATATATTTGAGATAATAATTGCAATAATTACATTCGCTCAGGAAATATTTAGCACCTTTGCAATATTTCTTTTTCTCATGCACACAATTACAAATTTCGAAGAATTGCCCAATGCAAAATTCCTCTCGAGACTTTTTTTTTTGACATCTTTCAAAATTTTGACAAATTAATTGTCACATTTCCCTGATTTCTGGGGAGCTTCATATCCAGAGTCAATTATTACAATTGACTGCAGGTCATTATTACAATAATTAATATTATTTCCTAAGTATGTGTGAAAGTACCATTTAACTACTTTTCAAATTTTGGATGGTCGCAAAAATTGCAATTAAAATCGTAAATGGCGTTAAAGCTTACGGAATTATTATTAACTCTTACAAATAATAGTTTAAGTAGGAAATTGATTACTTCCTCGGAGCTCACAATCTGATAAACAAAAATGAGCTCTTTGACTGCATTTCCTTGAATTTCAATTTCACCAATAAGGCCCCATACCTGAGTATTTAATCAAAGCCAAGGGAAATTATTGGAGTAAGTCGTGGGAAAAGGGGTGCATTAATTTAATGGTAAAATAATTTTCCGGTCATTTACACCCTTCAAAAATCTCCATGGTGTAGGGATTGCATAAAAGATTAATGGTATATTTTTTTTTCTAATATATTTTAAAGAATTGTAGCATGAAAATGATGGGGCAGTAAATATTTGTATATTTGACATAATGTATTTGAATGGAATCTGTGTTTACTCCGGTCATCATTATTATTGTTATTATTATTATTACTATGCTATAAGGCTTGGTCCTGCTACGCTTTCTGACACCTTTAATGACACTTTCTTTTGGAAAAATAACAAAGTGCACTTGAGTCGGAAGAGCAGAGCAAAGGTAACGATTTGTTAGGATCAAACGTGACCAACCCTTGGACTCGAGCAGAGAACATGGACGTACATACGTGTCCGCTCTATACGAAAGGGAGAGAGAGAGAGAGAGAGAGGATGTTGAATTATTATGTTTTGATGGGAAATGCCAAGCCACACGAGCTCTCAAACTGCATTTCCTTCCCAGCACTTTTACTTAATATTCCATTCAGTCCAATAATTTCCTATTGGGTTGTGAAGTCCAGTCTCTTTGGAGCCATTCCTCTTGCAGAGACGCACCTTGGCTCTGGTTACTTACACACATGGGGCAAAATGAGACACGCTCTCGCTTTGCCCCTAATTTTTCCTGTACATTAACGAAAGCAGTGATAAATAAATAAATAATAATAAATAATTATTTTACGCACAATTATTTTTATTATTAAAAATTTTTTTGGACTATTACAACGGAGATGTTATAACGGGATTTTACTCCAAAGATTCTAAAAAATAGACAAAATCCCTTTCCATCCCAAACAGGGATTTGGATAAATATGCCCCTCTGTGGGAATATGATATCTCTCCGGGGCTCCGTTAAAATGAGATCACACTCGCTGTAATTAATTATACTTGTAAATAAAAATTTATTTGAACATTATGCTAATAATGGGAATGCGTCCAAATATTTCTGACCCAGTAGAGGGAATATTATTGAACAGTTATGAGACCCCTTATAGTGAGACTTTTGACAGTATGGACGTATGTATCTACATGTGGACCAGATTCCCCACCTGTTATTTTCTCCCATTTAAAAACAATCGTGCATTTGTAATTAATTGCATCTCGATTTTCCCATAAGTACTTAATCATCCCAGAGTGTTTATCTTCCATGGCAATAATAGCCTCACACAAGTAATTACAGGATAATGAATGATGAGGTTACACTTACAAGCTGACGTTCCTTTGGGTAGAGATCTGCACTCTCTGGGCAATAATTACTTCACGAGAGCTTCCCTTCCCGGCCCAATCATTATCCTTGGCTTCATCTCATTGCCCCAATTTTTCTCTTTTTTTTCTTCAAAATTATCCAAAAAATTTTCTCCTACTTGTGACTGTTATGACAAGCCTCAATTATTAGTAACAATAAGTAATTTGATTATAATTAATCTTCATTTTTATATTTTCACCTTAGGATACAAATTTCTACCTTATTGTTAGTGGTCATTTCTTGTATTTTCAATACGTCACTTTGTCGTTACACATTTTATTGGAAGCATGGTATTGAGAATAAATTTTTTATTTGGCTTCATATTTTTTTGTTTTAGCCCCATTTATTATTTTCATCTCTTTTCAATGAATATTTTAAATTCCAGGTTAGATCCGTCCCATCCATTGTGTAGAATTTCATTTCCATCTCAGATTGCCCCTGTATGGCTCACGCACTTACGCAAACCCTACAATGACCTCTTGGAATAACAGACCAATGTAATTGTACCTATACAAGGGAAGTTTTTCATAATAAATAAAAATTTTCACATTTTTACACCTGTTTTTGCACCACAACTTTTCTGATTATGAAAGCATAACTTATGGCAGAAGGGAAAATTCCGCGTCCTTGTGTATCTATAGGGATGATGGTACAACAATTGTAATATCCCTCTGTCCTTGATCCACAAAATATGTGGCTATGACAAAAGTGAGTCTTAGGGGTGCTAGTGCTTATTCCTCTGTATGTCATAAAGTAACAATTATAATTAAAAAAGCTTAAATTTTTAAGGATAAGCTGACTTTTGAAACCCGAGTTGACCAACACTGTTGACATTCTACGATTGCATAAAAAATTGGAGGGAACAATACCCAACATAAATATAGTCCCATACGTCCTCAGGATTTCATCACATTTCCCAAGAAAAAAAATGCTAACCCTCAATTTCAGCACTTGGATCTGTATCAGCTCCCACAATAGACGAAATAAAATGGGTGCAATAAATATAAAAATAATGTCTCAAAAATACGAGTCTCCGTCCAACTCTAGTCCATTGCTCAAGCTATCACCCACGAAGAATTTAATGAGAGATGATATAGCAATAAGTAGACGTGTGTAGGAGACCAATATACAGTGGAGGACCTTTAATAAGAGTCCCCTTGGATAAGGTTCAAAATTCGGTTGTCACAATGACACAAATATTTTAAGAGGAAAAATGTCACTTCGTAGGGCGCCCCTTGTTAGGGAGAGTAGACTGTACTGTAGACTTGTAATTTGTGTGTATGTGTGTACATATGTGTATAATGTGCGTGCCTTCATATATGTAAGTAATGTGTGTGTAACGTGAGCAGTAAATATAGGACCAGAGAGAAAATTGGAGGAAGCATATTAGGAAAGAGTTTTTGTTCAAGTGAGACAGTTGAACCAGATTTGGAAAAAATTAAGACCATTTTGAGCCCAATTTTTGGTGATTGCATTAATAATTATTTCCCCTTTTTTTATAAATGCATTTAATGAATTTTGCAAGAGCTCGTATACACAAACGCAAACACACACACACACAAGCACCCACACTCATACAAATTAAATGTCACAGGAGAACAAAAGTAAATTGTGATTTATTTCAGCCTGCTCTTAAGTAACATTAAATTGATAATTAGGGCTCTGCGTGTGCTTTTGAGAGGGTGTCATGCACATGGGAATTTTTTTTGTCACATGTACTTAAAATACAAGACACTGCATAGCACAGGATCTACACCCAGACTGGGTCTAATAGTACCAGGTTAATTAAACCTGGACTTACAATCTCATAGACTCCATGTCACAATACCTTTTCCCTTCTTCCATCATTTTTGTCTCCACTAGGGACAAGAAATTAGGAAACCCGTTTTTGTGGCTTTTTTTTTATGATGGTGGATTTATCAGGTTAAAAATCTATAAGGATGAAATGTATGACGTCCTGAAAAATAATACAAACAGCATATAGGTATGTACATATTTAGATATAGGATAGGAGGTGTGGAATTTGAAGATCAGTTGCTGATAGGAGGATAACAAATGTCCCTTTTTTATTTTTCAACACTCTCTGAAGCAATTTAAATTATTTGTTGAGATTTAGGGCTAAGTTTTTTGTTTGTTTTAATATATATGACAATTTATATGGATACTTTTTTTTATAGGGGACATATATGGGTTTCATTAGATATTACTAGCTTTTGGTAAAGCTGAGACATAGGGATGTCACTTGTGTTGAAAGTGGTCATAAATTGTAACGCTAATTAACTACTTTGTACAGTATAGCTCATTAGCAGTCTGAGCAGTACTGGGTCGGAGGGATTCTTCCTTTTATTCCGCCGGTCGTGGATGTCATTCAAATTTGAATTAGACACAATTTCAATTGTTGTATAACAAAAGTTCTTGCTCCCAGTTTTTTTAGAGTTATTTCAATGTTATTTCGTAGCTTGGGAGATTCGGAGTTTAAATTTTTGGACGAGCGTTTCACCTTCATAATGAGCTTTTGGGATTTTTAAATTTTATGATTTGGGCTTATACATACAGCTTTGTGGGATCTGGGCTTTTTAAAATTCTGAGTTTTTGAAACTTGTCTTTATTTGTCTACAAATTTTTGAATTTTCAAGTTTATTGATAATTAGCCTTTTTCCATATTACTAAGGATTCAAGGATATTTGCAGACAGAAAAAAATTGGGTTTTGTATTGGTCAACATTTTTGGTCTTGAATTTTTAAATACCTGGGTTTCAAAGATCATTTGGGTATTGTGAGATAAAAATGTTGTCGAAGTTTGTACAATCTTTTGTAATTCTCATAATCCGTTGTTCTTGCGTATTTAATCGTTATTTTTAATTACATGCTCATTTTTCAAGGCTTTACCAATTTTGTTGCGTTAATTTTTATTTAATGTTTCCTTCCCCTTTTTCTTGCGTTATTGTTTGCGTTTCTAATAATTTGTTGTTGAACTACAATAAGTTCCTTCTTAAATTTTCTGAGCAGAAACTTGCTCGCAATACTAATAAGACGCACAGAAGTTGTGTCCCCACAATGCATAAATAATAAATAAGTAACGATTCAATCACAATCAGTAAATGAGATTCCATCGAGTAGGTTTCCCATAAGACAAAAAAAAATGCGTGCGTCAAGGGATACATGAGGAAATGCGTATCGGTGTATCTGACACATGTAACCTGTAACAGGTGAGTAACAGCCGCTGTCAATTGACTTTTAATGGGAATTGATGCGCAATGCCCACTCATCAATATTCAATGGATGGAGACGGGAAGTTCTCAGAAACAAAATAAGCAAAAACAAAAATGATGATGTCTACGGCAGAAATGAGATCAAAGGGTTGCAGAAAGCTAGGGGAAAAAAACTAATGAACATGATAATGAGAGGTTATGACGACAAAAGTCTTAAATAGATTATACAAAGTGGTTGAGACACAACGAGTGGACAATTATGACAGGTTGATATCATTTGGGATAATTACCTCCAACTAATATGATTTATATAACCAGACGGAGGGAATTACATCAAAAATCCAACCTCCCATTGCCAGGTACTACAGGGATCCTAACCCATATGCTCCTCAGGGATGTAATTGCATCTGTATACCTACTGTTATTGTTGGGGTCATTACGCAATTGGGAAATTTTCGACCACCTGACAAGAGGAGCCGAGTTCGCTATAATGTACGAAAATGTATCACATTAGCCCGGCACGACTTTAAACGAGTCGAGACGAGACTCATAATAAAAGGGTAAATATTATTGTAGTCACATAATTCGACCATTTACGAAATCTCACCCCTTTAAAAAATTATCCTATTTTGTGGGAGAGCTGTATGGGTCTTTTATCAGGGGAATTATTATTATAATAATTATTATTATTGATAATGTTATTTACATATACTGCACAGGCTCAAGTCCTGGGGATTGTGCAATGGGATTCATTAGATGCAGCAAGAAGACTGATATCCATGTGGTCATTGGAGTTTATTGTGAGTGAAAAGGAAATTTTAAAAGTCAAGGGGTTGCTTTTGGATTATACGAGATTATGGGAAGTTTGGAAGGAAAAGTTTCCCTCGTGGAACATTTTTCCTACCATGTGTGTAGACTCAGTCATTGGGAGTACATACATATGGATGTAGATATTAAGTATGTACGGACGTGGAAGTCATAGGGACATTTCTGCACTGCAGTAGTCATGTGTAAATTTCTTAGCATAGCTATCTCAGTGCATGTGCAAAAATCATACATACATATATTTCTGTACAAATGTATAGGGCAATCACACAGACACATACTCACATAAGGGAGACGTAATTTGATGTGGAATTGCATATCAACTCATATATGAAAATTCAGAGGTGCATGTGTAAAAAAATACATGCACCATGTAAAGACATGAACGTAAACATACACTCAGCCACCACTGACTCAGTTTTCACCATAGACTTTTTTTTTTTCATCATACGCTTGGGACTTTTGGCAATGCTCTTATTATTCCTACATGGTGTACTTATACCGGAAGGAAATTTTTTGACGTCTGCTCGTACTCGAACTGCATACTATTTACAATGGACTTTTTTACACATGGAGTCACGTCCATCCCCAGCAATTGAACCTACATATATATCTATATACAGTGGGAGACACAGCCGAGTGTGGAGGGTACAGGGAGAGAAAACATTACGTCCAATGTACTTTCCATAGGAATGTTATGGGCAAAACTCGACCCACACACGACGGCCCATTCACTTCTTAAGTAATCTTACAACCGTATAAAATCACGCCGCTCCTTCCATAAAGTCACAGTCAAAGCATCCGGTCTTCAGCGACCACATCTCTTCTCGAGCTCTCGAAGTTCCTTTAAAAATCTTTAACTCTCTCGTGTGTTTTCAAAAAAAATTAATTTCTTGTGAATTTCTATTATATTTTCTTTACGATTTTCGTATTCTCCACAATTCCTGTGAATACCATCATGAAGTACCTTGGATTCCTTGCGGTAATTTTTATTTTACGAAAAATTTCATTCATCCAAATTCTCTAGTCTTCAAATCACTCATTACTACATTGAATACAAAATTTTTAGAATCTTTTCCTTGAATTTTTTCATAATAAAAATCCACAGACAAATGTCATTTGTAGAATTTTTGATCTGAATTAAGGGACCATCGTTGACTTTGGGGCTAGTTGAGTTTTAGCCATAAATATGGGGAAAATTCAAAGACTTGGACGCCGGTGAAAATATTTTTTGTTTATTTGTAAATTTTTACAATGGAGGGAATTTTGGAACTTGACAGTTCAAGTAAATTTTATTCAGGGTTAAAAATTGTAAGGGGAAAATTAGGACACGTGGGATTCTAAAGTGAAATTATTATTTTTGAGTTGTTTAAAAAAACGTGTTTTCACTCATATATGATTTTTACTCATTTAACTCTTAAGAAATGTCTTCCCTGTCATCTAAATCAGGGACGAGAGATATTTTGTGGGGATATTCCTCAAGCGTTACTATTTATTATAACAGAGTCAAACCAGTTAGAGGAGACGGCTCTCCTATAAAACGGTTAGACTATTATCTATGGGAAATTAGCAGGGATTAGTAAAATACAGGCTTTTAACACTATATGTACCATTAAACATATGTATAGATATATATAGGGGTCTATAACTAGAACTTCTCCTCCAAGGCTTAAGTTCATGCAGTCATAATTATTTTTTTCCTATATACAATAGTATTTGATTACATGGAAGGCTCTGAACTAAAGGCACCTCTTAAGCATAAGGAAAAATATATGTTTAGCTTTGAGAGCTTTATAGAAATTTACAGGGAAATTAGCATTCCATCCCTGTACCGACATGATTTGTAAGGGGTGAAGCGTCGCTGAATGTAAATTGAATTTATTAGAGGCATTAATCCAATGATAATGACTCACTATCATCTTTTCAAATCCTTTCCTCAAGCCACATCAGATTATACCATTAGTTCTCACCTCTTTCTCAGAAGTCCAGATTTGTATGCAAAGCTAGTCCCAGGAGCCAGTCATTTAGCGGATTACAGTGATTGGGATAGGGGGTATGTATTAATTTAAAGAAGTGTGTATGTACTCTTTCCCTTGGATAATTTCCCCTCTGTTTTAATTCCCATTACGATTTCCGCTCAGTTTTAATTTCCCTTGGATTTTCTATTCCCTCAGTATTAATTTCCATCACTTTTGATTTCTACTCTTTTAATTTATCTCACTTCTCATTTCCACTCATTTGATCCAAAATGACTCCTGACAGCTTAACGGGATAATTAGGATTAGCTCGAGAATTTTCCTCACTTGGAGAAGCATTATTCACGGAGATGGTCCTAGTCGCGTGCGAGTGTGTAGGTGTGAGACTTAAGATTTTGGGGAAATTTCAAACGGTTATCGCTAAGGGAAACGTTCCTTATGACAGGACGGATATTTTGAGGTGAAAGTGAGGGGCTGAGTAGCCTCCCTTCAGGGAATGTTATTATAGGGCTCTTGAGAGTCAGAGTCAGGCATAAGGGCATATCAGGGGATATTGAATCAGATCCTTCCTGTTTCAAAGCATGTAGCTCTCGAGCCACATGTGGTCAGGAGCGTGTGCCACATAAGTCATGCCTCGTGACCACTACATTTCAAGTATGTCTAGAGATATGGGATTTTATACATGTGTATTAATATTACAGCCTTCAATGATTTTAAAGGGCTATAGATAAGAGCCTCTCTGTCACAGTCCTGTAAATACATAAAGGAAGATAAATCCTGATACAATTTTTATACAGAGTCCATATCAATATATACATCTAGTGTATGATTGTTTACTTCACGGAGTAATTGGAACATGCCTTTTTGATTCGCATTGATGCCCTTATTACACAAGGAATATGTATCATTGAAGAAAAAAAGAACTTGGGGTTAAAGACTCAGGTGTGTGTGTGTGTGTGTCTGTCTATGTGTGGAAAATAGAATTATGGCAGTGTGGAAGTTTAAATTCCACAGAAAGCATTACACACACGTTCCTGTATATATGGGGTATTAAGTTATTACCTCAAGTGCGACGGCTTATCATAGGGACATATACATATGTACCTATGATGTAGGATTTAGGAGATAATCATCACTTCCCCTCGACCGTGAAGACAAGCAGAATTGCATTGAGCGTGAAATCCTTTTTTACTTAACTTTTTGTCCCTTGCCACGACCTAGTCGCACTTTTGCACTAGATCTCAGAAATATATGTTATGGGCTCTATAATGATCCTAACCATAGTCTCACATTTATAGCTGCACTCCTCAACTCAAGAGTGTGAGCTCCCTTAATTGATTTTACTTTCCTTTGAGCGTTAGCATTGACAACGAAGTAGCTCTAGCATTGAGAACTGTACAATTAGGGATGCTTCTTTAAGTTCAATCTCAAGGGTTGAGGATTAATTATTGCAGTCAATTATTGTTTTAGTTCAATTTCCATGAATTATTGATAATAGCCCTTTATTTTATTCAATTGCATTCCCTCTTTTATCACAGTATAAATGTTTTCTTGCAGCCAGTCGTAGCAAATTTAATTGACTTTGATATTTATTTACAGTGTGAAACAATTTGCTCACCGTTTATATCCAGTTGAGGAGTTTCTGCAATTATTACTATTTCCCCAATGCACTATTTACTACTATGCGTAAAATTGCTCCATCTCCTTGTATTTGTACTGGGGTGCTTAGGTTCAGATTTATTTGGAAATTCTAGGACTCAATTGAATATCTAACCTATACAGTGTGGGGCTCAAGAAGAGAATCAGAATTTTATGGGGAATTTTAGATATTAAGACCTATCTCTTATTGCAATTTCAATTTTAATTACTCCTCGTATTTATCTCCGGATTGCTCAGAATGATTACCACAGTGGGGAGAACGTGCTTTCGTAACAGCTTAGGGAAGCATTTAATGGGTACATTGAGAAAGTGTGCATTTAATTACACAAGACTTTCAGTGTAAACAGACTCTGATTTTAGAGGGCATCAACCGTGGAGGGCCTAGCCTTCTGATAGTAGGGACTTGACAATTGTTCTCAACTTGGAAAATTCATGGCGCTAAATTTAATTATGACTCTAATCTAATTTTGAGGATCAACGCTCGTTGGAGTCATGAGTGTTAATTTTAATTTTAATTATTTCTATATTTTTATTTTTAATTACAGGTGGTAGCCGCCGTGCTATCTGTCGCTACTGCTGAACCCCCAGTCCATGGTGACTTGACGGTTCCCGCCGAGACTGGTTATGGAGCACCTGCCTATGGAGCCCCAGGGCATGGTCACGGGCATGGTCATGGTTATGGCGCCCCTGTTCATACCACCTACGGACACCCTGAGCACATCCACGTCTACGGAGCCAACACCAAGTCCTATGGACCCACCCATGTTCGTCAGTACCACAAGCATTCCCATGTTGTGAAGCCCAGTCATGCTGTCCAACACTTCCAGCACAACCAACAGAAGGTGAAGACCATTGTCCATCAACACCATCACCATGAGAAGGTCCTCCACCAACACCACCATCATCAACACATCCTCCACCAACACCACCTCCACAAGGTCCACCTCCACAACCTCCACCTCCAGAAGCAACACTTGCACAACCACCACACCCACAAGCTCCATGTCCACCAACCCGTCTACCATACTCACTCCGCCCAAGCCCATAAGGTCACCGAGGAACACCAACACAAGAATACCCACGGAGAGGAACACAAGCACATTGCCCAAGTCCATGAGAAGCAAGTCCATGCCCCTCCAGTGTACCACAAGGGCTGGACCCCATCTTATGGTCACTAAGAGGCTCCTCCTCATCCTCCTCAGACTCCTCCCCCTCCTTATGCTCCTCCCTCCAAAGAAATACGAATTTGAAATCTATGCTCAAATGAAAACAAATCTATGGAATTAATAATACTCAGAAGAAGAACAACCCTTAAAATAATTAGATGAAGAAGATCCCTTAAGACCCAATATCTTTTCTCAAATTCGTATATAGCTATTTACATTTTTGGGAACACGACCCTTTTCAATTATTTTTTTTCCCAATGTCTTCCATATACATACATTGAGTTGACACACACTGAGATATCAAATATTTTTTGTATTATTATTTTGATACATTTTTTTATTTTTTGAGAAGTTGTAAAACCTTTTTTACTTCCCCCCACTTTTTTCCAGTCTTTTTTTTTTCACTCTCTTTCTCTCACTCTCTTTGAAAGCATGTGTCTCGTCTAGTCTTTTTTCAAGTGTACCGCACCTCACAAAAAAAAAATAATTTCGGTTGCACACAAGAAAATACAATAATAATTTTGTATCTCTGATAATAATTTTTTGCAATCACTCCCGTAATTTTGAACGCATAGGATTATAGACAGTATTGCGCAGCTTATATATGAAAAACGTACCAGTATTTTTTTTGTATAGTTTTAATTAGTAGAGTGTATGGTTTTGTGAGAAATGTTGCTTTTTTCCAGTTGCTTTCCCTCAATACTTATTAATTACTTTTATAGATGCAATTGTGAGCATATGTATGTAGAGCCGAATGTACTTGATTAATTTTTACTGCAGCAAAAATAATTTGTAGCAAATGTGTGATTGGGGGCCTTGGACCCAGCCCTTTCTTTCTCAGCCCCAATCAATTTATACATAGACCTTATACCTCCGTCCAGGTTTATTTTTTTTTGGTAATCCGTCCAGCGACGACTGTCTTCTGTAGCTTCATTTTTTGTCCGTGTTTGATTTTGATTTTTTTTTTTTGGAAATATTACTGTTTTATTTTTTTCGACCCAATAATGGAACATCTCGTTCATTAATAATTTTGCCTTGATTTGTGTTGTATAGTAGTATTCAAATATTACTATGTCGAAGGGGATAATCCTTGGAATTTATCACTCACGGATATGTCTTTTTGGACGTGCAGAAGAAAAGTACATGGTGTATAGAGTAATTAATGTTTTGTGAGGTGGCTTGTGACCCAAGAGAAATGTTCAAGTTGTCGCACAAAATCCATTAGTATTGTCTCGGTCATGATTTGTTTGAGATTGAATTGTAATAGGATTTTTTGTAAGTGAATGAACTTATATTTTTTTGATTATATGCCTGTCAAATGTGAATGAACGTGACGTGTATTTGTTTAAATAAATGAGCTCTTTTTGAGGACTTTTGCAATAATTCCGTCTTTTGTATTTAAATCCCTACTCATTCCGTCCAGTCGTCCATCATGACTCTATAAATTTGAAATCATTACTCCCACGCAAAATGCATAAAATATAAAAATATCTCCATCAAAAATAATATTTCCCATCCTCAAACTCTCATTTAATATTTAATCCTTTCCAATCATTTTTTCTTCACAAGATTCCAATTTTTAAGTATTACAATTACAAATCTAGGATGATCCATTGGGTTGAGAGGGACTCACAATTAACCACAAAGTATTTTCCCACATCTTTAATATCATCCTGACTGTCTCACTGGCCTCAGTTTTTGTGGGTTCAATGAAATGATTAAATCCTGAATCAATTGCATATTTTTCATTTCCTTAGTTACTACTGTATTTTCCCATTATACTTTTGTCTTCCACGTTTTGAGAGCACTGTCACAAGAAATGGGATTGGATTGTAGGGAAAGGATCCGGTGAGGGTTGGCTTGTGGTTTGCTCTTCTTACTTACTTTTTATTTCTAAATTTTATTTGCTTTGGAAATAAGTAGACAAATGTCACGGTGTGGTAACTGAGACGTTGGGGACAATTGGACCGTTACAATTATTACCATATTTACCACTACTGTGGCTTCTTGCTCATTCATTCCCTATGTGTAGTGTTTTTCAAGGACACTTTTTTCTTCATAGTTTAAAAGCCCTACTACTCGTCAACATTCTTTTAAAGTAATGACTGGATTTGTACAAATACATTTCTCGACTTCCCATTTGGACTCTACAAATATTTTTCCCCCCGTTACCTATAAACTGTGATCAGCTTACCTTTTATCTATTCCGAATAACTATGGGTTTGACAACCAAACATTTCAAGTGGCGCTGAACCTTTACAAAAATAAAATACACCTGTTACTGAAAATGTAACACAATCCTTATAATTAGATTGCATTTAAAGGAGACTGCAACCTAAAAGAATATTATAAGATTTTTGAATTGAGTAATAACAAGGGCCATTCCAATTATTATTGTTCCTGTTTGTGCACCAGCTCTTGAGGCAATTACGAGTCAATAATTGTCATGACAAAGATATTGCACAATCTGAGCAAATACAGATTTGGCATTACTCTGTATATAATAATATATGCCCTGTGCCATGGGACTGCATAGTAATCAAGCCCCGTCAGGGTTTGAGACACAATGGGGAATTAAATGAGAGGAAGGAATGAAACAAGGACTGTCGTCAGAGATGGGATTGATAAGAGGGTAATTGGAAAGTGAGGAACATGTCCATTATAAACTAATGCTTAAGCATTATTGTGAGGGATCACTGCTTAAATGCAAAACGTAACTTGTCACAATAATCGTAACTCTAATAAATAGGAATTATTATTATTTTTTTTTTTTGGCAGGAGGGGAAAATAGGTCAAAACGCTAATTCTACAAGGTACAACTCACATAATTATTCACATAGGCTCTCAACCAAGGTGCATACATACATACATACGTACATAAAGACTATGGAAGTGCGATGGGGGAGCTGACACAGCCAGAATTGGCTTTTTAAAATGTGATGCAAACCGGATTTTCTGATCGCTACGTGTCTTAATACTCAAATGAGAATGGTAGTGAGTGAGTGAGTGTCAGATCTCGCCTGTAAGTATATATTTTTCCCATAGAATTTCCAACAGCGAGTTTTTCTTCTACGACCCAAGTTTGCCATTGCAAATCATTCCATGACTTTCTTTTCCGCTGGCAAAATAATACAAGCATCTGTTACAGTGACATGGCACTGTCAAGCTCCCTTTGGACTTGGGCAAGTGGAGGACGGAGAAGTAATATGTTTATTTAGTTGAGTGACTCATCATGTATACTTACAATTATTAAGGATGTATATTCACTATGTATATCTATAATATACGAATATATACATATGTATATAGATATGCCCATAGACAAATAACTTGTTTGAGCAGAAACAATACAATATTTCGGTTGGGACATTTCAGCGCCAATGTTTTTCCCTCACAAACTCTCTTCATCTATGGATGTGCCCATAGGAACTTATACACATGCCCAAAATCCAATGAATTACACAAGACAACAAAGAAGTGAGAAACAATAACAATTGTTCCTGTACTTGTCAGAGTCACATTTCAACTTTAGCACTCTACTATACTCTTTTCTCATTCAAGTCCAACTCCTCTCATTTCCATAACTTTTCGTACATATTGACTTTTTATGTAATTACAATTTAGAGCATTTAGTCTTTGTATATATATATATATGGCTCCAAGCGGATGTTTTTTCTTGTGGACTTGTAACTCCAACTATTTATTCTGACAGTTCCTTCCCATTAACTTGCTGTAGTTTACTCTGTATTTACATGAACCCCAACGATGAGTCTTGTTCAACCAATAAATATAATAACTATGGGTCCCATAAAACCTTTTCTTTACCCTTTGGAATTATCACCTAAAAAATAATTGTTTTGTCATATAATTACAGATAATCTCTTGTCATCTGAAATTTCCTTTCAGCATTTCTAAAATCTCGTTGACTCCTGTCAATATTCCCGGTCACAGTCACAGGGATAACAAATGTGAAGCTTTTTGAAGAAATATTTGACAATATGGAATTTTTTTGAAAACATAATATTTTGGACTATTTTAAAAAATTTTGTATTTACTTAAAACCTTATTTATTGCTAGTAGAGCGTGGAGATATACTTTGGGGCAAGTTAAGACATTATTAAATCCTTCAGGATTCGGCCCCTGTGACCGGAAATATTGACCTAGGACCTTTTAAATAATTGTACGAAGACAAGGGAAGTTTCTTAAATAAATGGGGAGATTATTATTTGTAAAAGATAAATCTTTAGTAAGAAGATAAATCATTGGAGGTTGATAGGATATGTGTTTGTGTGTGTGTTTGACACCTTGTAGAAGAGTTTGGAGGAGCACCTTCCAGATGCACATAACTTTTTCTAATTAAAGTCCTCTCATCATCCTCTGCAGTTGTTGAGGTAGTGCCAGGTTGAGGTGAGTTGGAGCCAAGAATACCAAGTACACGGGGAAAATGAATGATTTGTTGAAGGCATTGTCAACCTTTGATGGCTCTCTAGTCTGTTGAGGCATGAATTCTCTCCTTGCTTTCCCGACCGGTCATATGGTAGATGGATATTGTATACAAACTCATTATATTTTTCCTCCACACATTGAGCTACTACCCAATGCTCCTTTTTTTAACGGCCACATTTTATTACAGGAACATATTTTATTGACAATAAAACCTGAGCATTTACAATGTTTTTGTTTTAGAGCTTACATACATATCTACAGATACACCTTAAGCACTCATTGTTCACATTAATTACACATGCATAACCCATGCACATGCTCATTCCCTTTTGAGTGTAAGTACCTGTAGATTTAAACACTTCAAATAAAAGTATATATACATGAGCTTCAGAGTCAATTTCATTTTACAGACAAGTTTTTGAAAGCTTTACAGACATCTACAATAATTATGACATAGGGTTCTGCTCTGCTCTTATCCCAGTCCCCTGATTTCTTTCTAATCTTGTAGATCTTGTCCCTCCACTGACCAAGTACACTACTAGTAATTGTGCTTTTATTATTTTTATTCCTACATTTACTCGCTTAGTAGTAATCATATAGGCTTGTAAAAGTTACCTGTGGAAGATATGCAGCTATTATGGACGCTCCATTATGTAAACTAAACGGGGCTATTAATGAGTATAATGAGATGAATATAATTCTTTTTCTGACGCAGCCGGTCAATCAACTCTCGTTAGGATTTTGAATCACAATTACAATGTAGTCGTCCTCTGTGGTAATTTTAAAATGCAATGGAAAATATCAGCTCATTAGTAATTTTAATTGGGGATATTGATCAAGAGCTCCTTCATCATCAGCTCCTGCTATTTCCTACATTTTGACACTGCTGTGTACTAGTATTGCCTCTCTATGGGATTTATATTTATGAGAGAAAATATATCCACTGTAGACAAATTACCTGCAGACGCCATAATCTCAAACTTTCTAGAGCGGATCCTCATAAATAATAGAGCATTTGAGGGCTCGATGTCCCTCACCATTGAGGCTGCCCGCTCTTCCAGGGTCATCATATTTGCAATAAAAAGGACCGTCGACGTGTTGTCCATGGTCGTCCGAATCGGGAATCCTGCAATATATGAAAGAAATATTTACAATCCACTCCTGTTATAAAATCCCTTTTAAACAGTAAAATTTTTTATACAAAAATTCAGGACTTTATGGTTCCTCAAAATATTTTATAAAATTCCTTGTACCATCTTTTGTGGCAATGATGACACCTTGGACCCCACGATGGGACTGGATCCTCTTGATGGTTTCGTCAATGTCTGGGAATTCCTGTACTTTAAAAAAAAATATGCCCTTAACTAACAAATGTTCCTGGTTTTGAATTTCACATTAACTTTTAAATTTGTAAAATATTACCATTTTTTACAGGAAATGTACTCTTTAGATTCTGAGAATAATCTTCTATTTTTATTTCGTCAGGTTCAGGGACGCTGTTTGATCAATATTTATTGATTTGGGAATCTCTGCATAAGATTTGTCACCCCATGCTGTAGGTATCTAGTAGTTGTTGAGCAAGTCATGTAAAATATTGTTCCTTGGTCCTGTTTATACAAACCTCTTAAATAAAGGTGGACTTTCAATAAGTGAGATTTATTTTGTGTGATATGCCGAACCTGACCAGATATTGGATATCAAAGTGTAAACAAGTTCGACAAACTTCTCTATACATATGTTAAACAAGTCAATAATTAATTACAATTTTACTTTCGTCCATACTTATTTCCGAGACTTGTTCTTGGGGTGGTTAGTGGTCTTGAAATGTATGTATATGTACATGATGGGAGTGTGGTTGTTTGGGTGGAAATCATTAGATGTCTACAGTATATGCAAGTCTATTATAAATGGGATCTCAAGGTCGTGAAATCCTCTGTAAAGTAATAGAAACTTTTAAAATTAGCATTGTAATTGTAATGATAAGTAAAAGTTATTTTCACTTGATCCTGAAAGTGGTTTGTCAGAGTTACACATTTCACGTCATAGATCATATACAGGGACGCGTTGGGGATGAAAGGTACATGGGGTCCTTATGTATATTGTATTTTGTATGGGGGATATATTAAATATAGAATTAACACGTCTATGGAAATAAGGAGGGAATCCCAAGTGATATTTCACAAATGAGATTTCCCACAAAGAATATTAAAATGATGATTCTTTTATATAGAGAGTTGAAGTGACAAGGTAGTGAAGGTCATTGTCTGTAGCCCCATGTTCTGGGTGCTATGACTTGGGCTTGAAAGTGTCACAGACATGTCACATTGGAATACAATCAAAATGAAGTCAGTGCATTACATGCAATTTATTCAGACAAAAGCTCGAACTTGCTGGAATCTCGTGGGAATCCTTCCTGTATTTAGACGTGCTTGTGCTACAACCTAAGTCATCAATGTGTGATTCCTTTTTACAAGGGATTTCTAAAAACTTGACACAATGCTGACTCTATGTGTCTGCAAATGTTCAAAGGGGAGATATGTATGTTCCTTGTCATTATGAGCCTTTTCCGGTGAAGGTTTATTTGTACTACTTGAATGTAATATAATAATTATTCTAAAAAAAATAATAATAATTACAACGAACCTATTTGTTCTTTCTGAATGCGCCAATGTCAAGATAAATGAGCTCGAACATAGAAAGTGTAAAATTGATCATAAACATGGGCACTCCCTTTTAATTACTTTGAATATGAAACTAATAAAGTAAAGCATTTCTAATCAAATTCTAATCATTTCCCTCAACGGATCAGTAGAATTTATTTTCTTCTATTTATTTTATTTCAGATTTTAAATCTTTTGCTGTATTTGTTGTCAAAAATATGTTTCCCGTAAAAAATTGCCAGTACAGAAAGAAACTCATATGTGAGTACATACATAATTATGTATGTACGCATTAGTTATTTCAGCAAAGCTCTGAAAAAAGATTAATTAATTTTTAAGTTGAAAATTACACAATGGTTTCACGGCTGTTGGTTTTTTTTTTCTTGGAATTGAATTTTCCTTGAAATTTCCTGAAATTTCCGGTCCAATTGAATCCATTCCAAATGGTAATTTTCAGATGTTCACACTCATTCGTAAATGTTTAGAAAATGGGAAGGTTTCAAATGACAATTTTCAAAGTATTTTCTGGAAACTTTACGCCACTGGAATTTTCTTCTATAGCTATACATCGTGAAGTTTTAATTGTGACAAGTCATCAATGTAACATGTAACAACGAGAACGGTACTGTAAGCAGGTGCTATGAACCGTACAAGCAACTCACAGAGCTACTGAAACTTAATAACGAATTAATTAAGCAAAATAGAGTAATGTGTTGCTAGTTGTAGTGTTTTTGCGCTGTGGGGGAGTGAAACAACAACGACAAAGGTTTAGAGGAATGTAATAATACCTCATTATTCCCTCCAAAGGAATTATTGATTATATAAAATGTTAAGCGAATATTAGACAAACCTTGTTGAGCCATAAAGCATTGAAGACATTGAAGCATTCCTGCATGAATTTACATTATGACTTTTAGTAATGATGAAGTAATAAGCCTATCAATTTTATTGTTAATTTCAGAAATTTAATTCAATGCTTGACATGCAGGATCAAATAAGGGTATACAAATTCAAGACAATATTTACCCTAAACAATTATAGTATGGCAGTTAATTGTGTTTTCTTTGACAACATCTTCAATTATGTCAGCTCCATTTCTAACATGTATCCTTTCCTTGAAAATTTATTATCAAAACTTTACGATAATAATAATTATGTTTAAATAGAGACATTGTCTTTATTTAAGAGGTATTAAGGCAATGAGTTTTATTTTATTTCAAAATATGTTCTACAACAAATTTGGTATTTTTTTGTGTATTCTATATATTTTTATAAGGGAAAAAAATACCTTGAAGAATGAACTTGAGTTACTTACTGTAAGCGATATTTGTAATACTGAATCCAATTTTAATGGGGAGTTCCATGGTAAACATAAGGTCAAATTTAAAATCTGATACTCAGAATGTAAAAGTTATGTTAAAAAGCCAAATGACAAGCGTTTTGCAAATTTGTTTTCTTTGCAGAAATTGATAAACCAATTTACTGTATGATCACTGTGTTTCGTTATAAGAACATCTAAGCAATCGTGTTGTTGCTTTATATTCTTAAAAGAGGGGGTTCTATATTTATTCTTCCTCCTAGTCCATATAAGGGAGGGGGACGCAAATTATTTGATTATTCTGCTCTTATGAAAATTCGTTAGCAAATTTTTCCAAATTTGTTTCATTGACCTAGGTCAAAAACTACCGCCACAGTCGTCAAAAGCGTGAAGCAAACCCGAGATTCTTTAAAGGTTTTACAAACTTCATTTTTTTTGTTTCTCACCAAAATCGTTTATGGAATTTTTATTCACCCTTATTTGTAGGATATTTTAATGGCTTTCCAACGAGTTAACTGTCAGGTCTGTAGGTTGAGAATTTTGGGCACGATTTGTAAGATCAGAGGGCAAGGTTTTATTTTACAAATGAATTCCCATCAACTCAAGTTTTTGAAATATGTCCAGACAAGACTCTGACTGTTCAGAAAAAATTGCAAGATCAGAAACTCTCATTTCCGCATCTTTACTCACGAAGATGAATTCACCTAATCTTGTTGTCTGTACTTACGGACCATCCCCACAATTCTCAACGTAGAGACCTATTGGATAGCTCTTATGAAAGCGAAAGAAATGCCCTAAAAATGAGTTTAAACATTTTTAAAAAGCTTTTTAAAATTTAGTAAATAAATTGAAGCCATATAAAACTTGATAGTTTCCAAAAATAGAATGACTTTGCTCTACTTCCTGGACCGCTGTATCCAGAATTTTTGAGCTAGAGGGATGAAATAAATTTTGAGACATCTGGAAACAAATTTGTTTCAAAATGGGGGCATCGTAGACGGTCTGTCTTTCCTGAAATTATTTCAAAACACTAACTTGTAGCAAATTCCCATTATGATTCACTTAAATCCAATGGTATAGATACTCTAAAGTCTAAAATAGTCTCAGGAACTATGAGCTTTGCTTTATGAACTGTTTTAATAAATAGTATTTATTTCTTTTTTCCAATATTTCCCAAAGCGTGTCTTTCCAACGCAACGGGAGTAATTTTTGATTTAGGATAATGATGCAAACTTAAATGAATCCCCAGAAAATTTCATACAAGATAAAGTTTTACAATGTTTTTAGAAACAACAGACTGTTTATGAAAAAATCCCAAGATCAAACACTTTCCTTTTCTACTTTGCTCCCAAGATTTAATAAAATCTGAGCAATTACAATACACTTGTTTTATATGTCTACATATGCACTTTAAACAATCATTGTCAGAATTATTTACAGAAGCATAACGTATGTATGTATATATAATTATAATAGATATACAAAGTAAATGCATACACTAAATAAACTATTAATTATTACATTAAGCTTCAAAGTCAATTTCATGTACAGACAAGTTTGAAGGCTTTACAATTCTTGCATAGTGTTCAAATACCCCTGAGATTTCTTTTTAATGTTGTATAATTTGTGTCTAAATACCGACGAAGTAGTAATTGTCTTTTATTATTTATTTTTACATTTAGAAGCATAATTATCTATAGATTTGAAAAGTTATACCTTCATGCAGTTCCTGCTCCCTTACAGTATGGAAGCAGCATTATGTCAACAAACCAGTTAATTTTCTACTAATAACGAATGATGATGATATATGAATATAATTCATAATTTTTTATATGCAGCCGGTCAATCAACTCTCATTAGGATTTTGACTCCCAATTATGATGTAGCCGTCTTCTGCATAGTAATTTTAAAACCCACAGTATAATCAGTTCATTAAATAATAAAATTATTTTAATTGCGGATACTTATTAAGCTATGTTTATTTCCTATAATTTGAAACTGGTGTCCCAAAATTATTTATATTTATGAGAGAAAATATCCAATTGCAATTTTATCATGATATGTAAAGCAACATGACAATAAACGAAAAGTAAAAATCAGGTATATTAGCCAAACCTTATTGGGACATTTAATTAAAATACTGATAATTTCCTAGTGGGTCTTTAAAATCTTCAACGGAAGATCAAGTGTGCAATGCCATCTTGCATGAACCGTTCATCAGATTTTATTTTATTTTATATGTCAACTTTATACACAGCTCTAGAAGTATTTGCATATAGTGCTGAAGTGGCTGAAGAGCAGCATTATCGACATGCAATGTTTTTTTACAGTAATTATACATATATTATGGGGTTACTCAAAATTTGTTTCTTCTCCACCATTTAGAGAACTGAAGGAACAGCGATGAGAAATATTCGGTTCTCCCATTTTGAAGGAAATTTTTTTCTTCCAGAATGTTAAAAATTTACAAACGATCACTTGTCACTTTAAATTTTAAAATGTACTCAAAGTCTCAGTAAAAATCATCTGTTCTGCAAACTGTTCCATTCCCATTAAGGTTCTACAGTAGTGCTAAAGAATTAGAATTTGTGCAGAAAACAAGTCATCAAGAATCAGGAAAGAACTGGACGGTTCCCGTGGATACAAAATACAGTATTTGTGTCTGATAACTCCATATGGGCATACTTTTGTACAAAATACTAGAGCATCTGATTGGGACGGGACGATTTCGGGCCGTAAAAATTGTGCCCGTGTTATTTCGGGACGGAATCGAGACAAACATTTTTGTCACGACGATTTAGGGACTCGAGGGGTTGAGTATATGTCGGGACGGATGAAATTATTTGCACCTTGGGGATATCCCGTTTAAACGTATGTATGAGACTATCTCCGAAAACAGCGAATATCTTTCCAATTCATAATCCGAATATCTTTATAGAGTAAAATTCTGACTTTTTAAATGAGGATCTTTTTGAAAGATTCGATTTTGGAATGTTTTTGCCAACACTGAGTTTCTGTTCGGGACAGAAACGGGAGAACTTCCAAAAATATTTTACAGATTGTGGAAGACAACCAAATCGAATTTTTCAAGTCACACCACTACACTCTTAACTAACTGGAAACTGCAGGAGTATCAACAAGTTACTTGTTCAAATTCATGTTACCTTCTAATTTCCTTGGGAAGCCTCTCGGCACTATGGATTCCTTCAATTCCATGGGATTTGTCCGTCAGCCGGGCTAGGTGCTTTGTTGGGGTGAGTATAAAATTTGTCAGTAAATTCAAAAATATATGCATATAAACCAACAAAATACGACATGGAAAGAGCATGCCCAAAAACTGTCAAAAGTATATCATAAGCATAAAGAAGTGTCGAAATGTTTTGAAAGAAATAATATTATTGACTAGTGTCCCGCATGGGTACAAAGATGTTGTATCTGGACCTGAACCTGTACCTGAATCATGGGTACTTGAATTTTTCGAACCTGTACCCATATGTACGTGCGCCTGAATACCCAGGTTCAATTTTCCAGAACCTGTACTACATGTTCCGAAACTAAATCAGGAGTACCTGCACCTGTAAAGTACCTGTACGCAAACTGTACCCAAAAACGTAATTACCTGTACCCAGGTATATTTTTAAAGTACCTGGACCTACCCAGGTATTTTCAAACAATTGGGTTGAACTAAAGAATTGCCCAGAACATAGCACGAAATGAAAAATGAAACTAACCTAACCAAACCAAACAGTAAAGTAATGTAACTTTTACATTTATTTTGATGCGCTATTCTTCGCAAATAAAACAAATACTGGAATTAACAATAGTCACAAACAGGTTGACATGAGGAAAAACCATGATATGTTGTCGATCGTATTTTCAGAGTACTAGTACAGACTAAGAGATTTGTACAATATATAAATAGATAATTATATAGGGAAATTTAGATAATTTATTTATATGCCAAGTAGGTGGCAACAGTTCTGATATTTGGAAATTGTCATGAATTTGGAGAACATTGACAGGACTTTAAAGTAATTACCTGAATGGTCAAGTACAGGTATTTACCCAGTGTGTACCAGGGTTGGGGGTTTTTTTGGTTTTTTTCAAAAAAACCAAACAACCAGGTTTTTTTGGTTTAAACCGGGTTTTTTTGGTTTAAACCAGGTTTTTTTGGTTTAAACAAATTTTCAATCCAAAACATTCATTAATATGCAAAAACATGTGAATTTCAACAAATTTACTTATTTCCCAAACTCAGTAAGTATCACAAAGCATTAAATATTTAATAATTTGGATATAATTTTAATGATATAACTTTGCAGCATAAACACAAGTTTGGCATTTTTCATTTTACAAACGATTCCGAATTTCTAAATGTACAAGACTAAAAGCTAATAGTATTATTTACTTCACTAAAGTTTAACTACACAATATCACAGTAACTGCACAAGTTTTGTGCACGACGAAATATAAGCGTTTTGGTTTGAAAATATTAAAATTTTAGGTGTTTGGTTTAAACCATTGGTTTTTATAAAAAAACCGTTTGGTTTAAACCATGGTTTAAACCATAGTTTAAATCATTTGGTTTAAACCAAACCAACCCTGGTGTGTACCCATACCTGATGGGTTTTACCCATAAAGATTTGTTTTTGTACTGTACCCGTACCCCCGTACCTGAACCTGAAATTTCAGGTATCTATCGATTGAACCTGAAACTATACCCAAACTTGATGAGTACAAAAGGTCTGTACCTGATACACACCTGTACCTGTACCCAAATACCCGGGTAAAACCTGTATCCTTGAGGGATACTACTACTGACACCGCTTCTCATTAAAAGTACAGATAACTAAGGAGCACTGAAGACTATCTCTTCTAAAACTTCTTTTGGTATCCTAAACCGTTTCATGAATGACATAGACAGATTAGAAATAGTTCCTCGAGCTCCAATGCCCAGTCCAATTGTTCCCATTTCTCGTATATTGAAATTTTACTAAAATTCTTTGAATATATTAATCATAAAATAACTTTTTCTTGTTTAATACTTTTTCATTTTGTTCCATTCTCATAGCTGGATCTAAAATGTATCCTTTTCTTAAAATAGGTTCAATGGGTCAACCCTTGTACTCATACCATTAATATCTTCACAATAAACTCCTTCTTGCTTTACAAAGCCATTTTCTTTAAGTCTTGTAGCAAATATTGACCGAATACAAGTATGTCGATTGTTGCACAATAATAATTCTCAAATGGAGCATCTGCCAAGAATGTGATCTAAGGTTTCAAACTCGTTGAAGTGATGACAACGGTTACTGTCCCGGATATATGACCAGGATTAGATTTATTAGCACAACGTTTCCATTCATTATAATTGAATTTATTCACTCGGATAATTATACATAGATAATACCTCCATTTATGGGATATCCATTTATTAGCAGCTGGACATTGAAAAAAATGATTTACACCTTCATATTTACTAGATAAAGCGTTTGCAGCATTTTTCGTATTCATTGTTTTGCAATTATTCATTCCTGATGAGTTAGCATTTCTTGATTTGTTTCTTTTTGGAAGTATTTATGAACTTACATCATTTTATTTTATTACACATATTTTTATACATTTAATTTTGATCTTGAGTGGTATCAAGGTGTCCATGAGATTGTTGTAATTCTTCAGATATATTTAATCTAAAGAGGTATTCATTCTTCCTTCGAGTTTTTCCATTTGTTTTTGTTGCTGAATTTAATTAAAATCGCATTTTTACATTTTATTTGTTTTGCTATTATGGTTTTATTTTTTAAATTTCAAATATTAGACAAAAGGAAAATAAACAAGATTTCTAATTATATCAGTCCCGAATTCTTTAATCTGAATTTGAGTCCTAAGAGTCAAATACAGTCAACATCTAGTAACTCATAAATATCTGTAGACAAATGTTGAACTCAAAATTCGCATTGTGAGTAGGAACTGGATGTAAATACACATTTAAGTAATTTTATTACATCTACATATATTCACATATGCTCAATTATAATAAAGTCGAGGTGTAAATTGAAAGGAACATGACAAGTATACGTCCCAATGACCTGGAAGAGCTCCCCAGCCTCGAGATCTCACACACATTTGAAATAAATGGAGCCGACCTAAAAGCAAACACCGATGCATTAATTCTTGGAGGGAAAAATGACAGGAGAATATTCCGTGTGAGAAATTACTTGTGCCATTAAACCGTTGGAAAAACAACTGCGTCTCAAATCCTTCCCCACCGATATCCAAGATAATGCCTAAAAGCTTATATTTAAAGGGTCCTCTCTGGTTACAAAATCAACTCATACCCGTTATCTATTTAAAAGCACATGGGGAGATCCTCGGATCCAGTTGTAAGTTCTCATATGACAATAGTACTAGATACATCCTATACCTCGAAAGTAAATGACATGGCGATAAATGACATTCTATAGATATTTCTATTTACTATATGCATATATGTAGCTCCTATGGGAAGTGAAATATGTACTTGGGCAAGCTCAACCTGTCACACTTGCGGTCCTCTCCTGGTGTAAACGTGGGCATTTATTAACTCCATTAGTTTCCTCCACATTTTTTTTCTCCCGTCATTTCCGTCCTCTCTCACTCTTCATCTCTCATTGGAAATCCTCTCATATTTTCCCATTCCCTCACCAATCCAATGAGTCGCTCTGTGACAAGAATCCTCCGGATCTTTTCTCTCTTACAAGTAAACCTTTTTTGGTGTCCCCTCCAGATTTTCGAAATTCCACCAAAATTAGTTTGCTCATACCCTGAGTACAACTTTACGTCATACCTGCCACCTGAAAAATCCTTCGTAGTTTTTTCAAAAAATTTGGCGCGAAGCGAATTTGTCTCGAAATTCCAAACTGCAAAATTTAAATGGCATTTAACATGGGAAATTACAAGTTTCACGTACCCCGACCTTCAAAAAGTTGCATTTTTTTGTCAAACGGTTTTTCATACAGTAGTACTCTAATATTTTTCTGCCAACAATATAATCAGCTAAAGGTGTATATTAACGACATTAAGGTTAGGAATTGACCATTGTAGGGTTAACGGTAACCAATGCTGCAATTAGTTGGTCATTGTACATTTGTAACCAGGCCCGCAAAACCGCTCGTTCAATTTTGAGCTGAAAATAATTATTCGAAATACATTATTTTGAACTGATTTTATCAATTGCCATTTTGGAACATACTTTCTTCCAATGTTTGCAACAGCTGTAATCCATTGTGTACAGGTCTACTGGGCATAACTTGCTTGAGTTTGGGGATAACCGGGGTGAAACCTATCACCAGGGGTGAATTAATAAAATAATTTTTACCCTGTCCCTAACCCTCGAAATAGATTTGTTGGCCTTTCCG